>JAHWGI010001107.1:912500-1242500 GCA_029379305.1 Frankliniella fusca | reverse complement strand
TAGCCAATCTGGAGACAACGCGGGGAAGGCGGTCAAGACACGCTGGAGACACCATTGAGACATACGTCATCAAACTGGTGAAAAAAGCCAAACGCGAATGGGCAGGTTCAGAGTATCGAACGACCGACCTGCGGAGTAGAAGTTTGTGTCGCTCTCCACTGGGCCAGAGAGGAGAGACAAAGAGTCGCGCGTCGCCAGCCGCTCAGATTAAACCCAGCGGGACGCGCTGGGCAGACTCGCTGGAGACATCGCTGAGACATACTTGATCCATCGAGTGCCAAGTGTGCTCATCTAGCATGTCTCAGCGATGTCTCCACAGAGTCTTTCCAGCATCCCGGATCCATTCTTGCGACAGCACAGTCGTCTCAGCTAAGTCTCACGAAGGGCTTCACCATGGATCAATAATGACTCTATTTTGTCGCATACGTGGATCAAACGTGGATACGCAATGGCTGCTGCTTGTCTCTAGAATGAATCACCGTGATCCTTCTGTGAGCCCGATTTTTTTGTACGGGTAGCAGAGCCCGTCCCTCACTGAGCCATAACACTTTGACAGATTTTAAACAAATATTTAACAAAACGCATGAATAATAGTCCTACCTCCTTGATGGCACTGGCAGGCGTAGCAGCCCGCGTCGTCCATGACGAAGCCGTGCGTGCACTTGAGGGTGCAGTTCCCCAGGGACGGGCAGCTCAGCGCCTGGGTCACCACCGACTGGCCTGCGCAACACCAACAAGCGCGTCGCGTCCTGGTTCATGCAGTACTCCGAGGCGTGCGTCGGAAAATAAAACGTGTCGAGTGTCACAGACTTAAGCGCGTGTTTGTTGTTCCATTCGGACACCAGCCCGGAAAGTTAGGAAAAAAAAAAAAATCCCGCCCAATATACGTGTGCCTAACGGGACTGTATCTCCGCCTGCCTACTAGGCAACTCCCCTGCACTCGTGCACAGATGCTGCCTGGTACGCAAGCGGAGATACAGTCCCGTTACGCACACGTGTATTGGGCGGGGTTTTTGCCTCACGCTCTGGAAACATTCACTCATCTGCATGCGTTTGCGACTTTCCCTCACTTAGAAGTACACGCTATTCACAAACCTAAAAGTGTGCGACATTTGCACTTTCACAACTGTGTACACTGATAAAACAAAGGTATGATATCCAGCCTTTAAAAGGCACTAAAGCTCTAGAGGCATTACAGTTTATGTTTTTTTTTCGAAATATTTTATTCCTATGTAATAAAATTGAATTTTGACGCTTATTTTCGTAATAAACTCGAAATTCCGCTTCAAACGAGCCTACATGTGATGGGGTTCTGTTCAAAAATAGCAGAAATTAATTTCATTTTTGGAACTTGTTTACTTGCTTTTCATTTGCTGACCACTCATCCGAACCCTGCCACATGCAGGCTCGTTTGAAGCGGAATTTTGTGGGGGAATGCGATAGTTAATCCTAAAATGTCATTGGTTTGCTGAAAAAGAAAATATTTTGAAAAAAGGAAAAAATATACACTTCAGCACCCCTAAAACGGGTTTAGCACCCGCCTGGAAAGGTAGGATATCCCACCTTTGTTTTTCCAGTGTAATGTTAACACACCCCGAGATGTATAACAGTAACACAAGTAGAAGTGTATTATATTCACACACGACACGACAAGTGTGTGATTTTTACATACTACAAGTTTGCTATTTTGACTCACATACAGAAGTGAAACGAAAACACGCCTAGGAAAGTAAAATTTTACGCACATACTACAAGTGTGTGATTTTAACTCGCCTACAAGAGTGTGATTTAGAAACCCCGAAGAGTGTGAAATTTGTGAACACTGACAGTTTTATGTTTAAAATAAAAAAAGAACAAAAAGCGTGAATTTTATCAAACCTAAAAGTGTGTGGTTTTAACACATCTGAAAGTGCGAGTAGTTTTACCGTACCGTCGCAGGCCGGGCAGCACTCGCCGGGCACGTGGCGCGGGTTGTCGCAGGTGACCTGGCACATGAAGGCCTGGCAGCGCGCCTGGCCCGCCTGGCAGGTGCACGACGAGCAGCCGTTGTCCTCCGTCCAGCGCGCCCCGGGCGCGTACACCCGGCCCTGGTGCAGGCAGCCGGGGCCCGGCACCGCCGCCGGCACCGGCACCACCTCTGCAACACAAGAAAAAACAATTTTAAAAATGGACCGCTTGACGGGTTGCCACAAACTTTTCATATCCGTTTTTCCTGCGTTTTCCTGCCTTTTACATCCAATTTCCCTGAGTTTTAAACACAGTGTTCTGGTGAAGTGTGAGTGAGTGAAGCAAAACACGTCTTGTATCTCGGCTAAAATTCGTGTTCCGCGAATGTTTCAACAAACAACCGACGTTTCTCCGAATTATCACTGATTTTATAAATTTTTCCTGAGTTTTTCCCTGATACGATTTTTTCCCCTGAGTTTTCCAGGTTTTCAAGGTTTTCCAGAGTTAAGGCAACCCTGTTACGTTAGTTAACAGGAAATATCTGTGAATGTTGTTCAACGACCTGACTGTGAATTCACATTTTATTATTCGTGTCCATTTACAAAAGAATTCCGTAACTTTACAAACTTGATCTGTTGTACACGGAAAAGAAATTGCTCAGCTGAAATCAGATGTGAAAAATTACCATAACGGCTTAAAACGAAATGTTTAGCTATAAAAATTAATAAGGTTTTCCTTGTTCAGTTAAAACACAGCACTACTTAGTCGCTACTAGTGCAGACCAAAGTCTGCAATAAAAGGTTTTAAGGATTTTCATGAAAACAATTCTTTTGTTTTCAAACAAGAGTCTCATTACACTGAATGTCACTAGATGAAAAAAACCTTTTTCAATAGTGTTAACAGAACTCGCGGTACAGCCCGTATTACCGCACAAAGTTTTCTGGCAATAACATTTGTACAGGTTCCCGAGGCAGATCGGTACGCAGGTAGGCAGGCTCTGCCCACCTCACACTCCTTGTGTGAGAGTCACAAGGCAGTTGATTCATCACATTACGTCAAGCGATGATTCCTCAAATAATAGGTTTCGGTTTAATATATCATCTGCTAAAACTTGCAGTCGTTACATTTTGCCGCACGTCACAATAGATATACGACCCGTTCCCCAGCCCGTGGTCAACGACACTGCTATCCAAGGGACGGGGTTCTTATCGAGACTGAAAGTGAGGAGAGAGAGGGAGAGAGAGAGAGAGAGAGAGAGAGAGAGAGAGAGGGGTAGTAGAGGGGAGAGACAGAGTGAGACGAGAATCTCATGGGTCGAGAGCGTAGCGCCACAGAATATGTCATATTTATGGTGACAGTAAAAGCAGGGCGAAAGGCCTGCCTGGCCAGGCTCGCCGCGAGACCGAAACGTATACCTGCTAGACGAGAACCCACCGCTTCCTCACACTGCACCCTCCTACCCTCCCCCTTCACCACCCCCCACCCCAAACACGCACCATCACCACCATTACTGATGTACACCGTAAAAAAACATCATTGTGCTCGAAAAAAAAAAGTATTAAAAAAAAACAGTACCATTAGAGTCACCTTCCCTACAATTTACTACGAAGGTTTTACGGTTTGTTTTTGTGTTAAGGAGCAACCATGTTAAACCGTTGTTCAAACATTTTTTTTTTCGTTTCGTTTTTATTTTGCAAGTGTAATGGTGGTGTTGGTAGTTGTGGTGGTGGTGGTGGTGGTGGTGTGGTAGTGGTGGTGTGTTTCAATGATGTTTTTCACGGTGTACTGTTTTCGCTACTGTTGGCTTTTTCTTAACACAGAGAACCAACACCACCACCACCACCACCACCACCACCAGCACCAACACAACCAGCACCAACACCAGAACGACCACCATTACCACTACTACCACCTCCACCACAAACACACCCCTGCTGCCTGCCTCACGCGCACGCGTGACGCGCGCCCACGTGCCACGCCCCGACACGCTCTAGTACGCCCCGCCCCGCCCCGCCCCGCCCCGCCCCGCCCCGCCCCGCCCCGCCCCGCCCCGCCCCGCCCCGCCGCACCAACAAACAGTCGGCACGCACACGGAGGCCAACCACACGACTAGGCGCCGCGCTGCAAATATTAAAAGGTAACCATTGCGAGGTGCCCGCGTGGCGCAGCTATGTGTACTGTACACGTGTGTGTGTGTGTGTCTGTGTGTGTGTCTGTGAGCGCGCGCTCGCGTACATGTGTCCCGCCGAAAAACTAATTGCATGACGCATTCCCGTGTCTATCATGTCGGCCGCACAGAGAGTTATGGCCCCCCCACACAGACACGTAGCACTCTCCGTCGCTCTCTCTCTCTCTCTCTCTCTCTCTCTCTCTCTCTCTCTCTCTCTCTCTCTCTCTCTCTCTCTCTCTCTCTCTCCCTCCCCCTCCCCCTCTCCTGGTCACACACTCACACACCTTACTCTCAGGGCAGCAGGTGTTTCTACCGTGCCGCGCCGTGAGGGACGCGTGCGAAAACCGACCACGTGCGCGGCTCAAAACAGATGGACAGAGTGAGAGCATTAGCGTGCGAGGGAGTACAATGAGCGTGAGAGTGAGAGCGAGAGAGTGAGAGAGGCGGCCCACGTCGTCGTGTTTGAACACAGGCGCTGAAGGGCGCGGATTAAAGCGCCGTCCGTATTTACCTTGTCTGTGCGGGGGGCGCCTCCCACCCCTCCACTGGTGTGGCTTGACACACACCACTGCTTTCTTTCTCGGCTCTTAACTCTCTCTCTCTCTCTCTCTCTCTCTCTCTCTCTCTCTCTCTCTCTCTCTCTCTCTCTCTCTCTCTCTCTCTCTCTCTCTCTCTCTCTCACTCTCACTCTCACTCTCACCCGCACCGCTCTCCCAGTGCCAGCAACTCTCCCACTTCTTTGGTCCGCCAATAGCAAACTCTTTGGGCTTGTTGTCCTTCGACGGCTGTGGCGGCGGCGGGTGCGCAAATGGGTGGGGCGGGGTGGGGAAAAATCGTCCTTTGGGGGCGGGGCGGGCTCAGTGTGAGGATGGGGCTGGTGTGGCGACCACCCCGCCCCGCCCCGCCCCGCCCCGCCCCGCCCCGCCGTGAGGCCGCCACACCGCGCACGCACCATACACCCAACTGCGTCTCTCTATCTCGCTCCTTTTGTCTCAAGTTAAACAATTACCCTCTGGCATCGCGATGATACTCACCCCGCCTCATCGCCCTACCCCACCCCAGCTCGAGGGGAGGGGGGATCACTCATGCAAAATGTGTGCAATGGTTTTTGTGACTTTTGATTCTTTTAATATTTTGTTTTAATTTTTTCCTGTTTTGATGTTTCTTTTTTTGATTTTTCGAGGAAAATTGATATCATTTCTTGAAAAAAATTGATCGTTTTCCTCCTATATCTGACTTTTTTCATTTTTAAAAAAGTTTTCTGTTTATTTGTTCTCGGTTATTCGGTTTTTCTGTACTTTTCTCTCTGATTTTTTTTCTTCAATTTTAAAATGAAAGTTTAGTTAGGGTTTTAATGGAAACAATTCCTTCGTTTTCAAACAAGAGTCTCATCACACCGAATGTCATCATGTGACCACCTTTTATCAACAGTGTGTAGGGGCGAGTGAGCTGCTTACTATCCCCGTGATTAGAGAGTTACGGACGATATACAGATTTATCCTTCCGGTTAATCAGTCCCGCGGGGCGGGGCGGGGCGGGGCGGGGCGGGGCGGGGCGGGGCGGGGCGGGGCGGGGCGGGGCGGGGCGGGGCGCGGAGCCAGCAGTGTGCAGCCGAGCCTCGCTGTCAATACCGCGATGCTGCCCGGCCAGCTGCCCGGCCTCGGGCTCCACCGCAGGCACGTCCACGCCCCGCCCCGCCCCGCCCCGCCAACGATAACGCGCATCCGATATGAAAATGATGCCTGAGTGTGAGAGGAAGAGGGAGAGAGAGAGAGGGGGGAGGGGAGGAGGGGGAGAGAGAGGGAGAGAGAGGGAGAGAGAGGGAGGGAGAGAAAGAGAGAGGGAAGGAGAGAGAGAGAGAGAGAGAGGGAGGGGAGAGGGAGAAACGCACAGAGAACGCGCCGGTTCCGGTTATTCACGGAGGGGAAAGCTCCAGCATGAGCAGTCGAGTGATGCATTTTACGAGGGGCGGCCAACTCGTGTGTTTCTGCCTACACCGACTTTGTGTTTCTTGTATTTACCAAGCATTTTTCGGTATGCTTCTTGTATTTGTGATGAGTATTTTGATGAATTACTTACTAATTTTGTGTGTTTCCTTGCATTCTTCGTATATTTCTTGTGGTTTCTTGGGAAAATGAGAGCGCAAACTACCTTACTGAAAACATTTTAGCTCCTTTCTTCAAAAGTATGATTTCCTTTTTTGGGTTGATTGTAATTTTACAACTAGAGCTATGTAAATTGACTGCCACGCCGTATATAAGCAAAGACGACAGGATAATGTAAGCCTCAATACAAGCACGCTACAAACGTTGTAAAAGAACACTAATCTTTTTTTTTTCATAACAGAGAAACGCTTCTCCTCATTCTGAAGGAGATGTAGCAAAGGACACCGGGGAGCGGGATGAACCGCGGCGGCCCCTCTTGGACTATTGTTTTTTCAAAACGAGTTTTGCGGCCGCCGGGCCGAGAGGAGATACAGGCTTCCAGTCGTAGTTGACGAGCGGCGCAGCGGCGCGCCGCAAACGACTACTGTGTTTACCCAGCCCCGCGGACAATTTGGACGGACCAAATTTTATCTCTGTTTTCATTTCATCTCTATTTCACGCGCTGTTGCGGCGAGAGCTAATGACTGGGGTGGGACGGATTACCCGGGAGAGGGTGAGGGAAGAGGGAGGGAGGGAGAGGGAGAGGGAGAGGAAGAGAGCTAGAGAGAGAGAGAGAGAGAGAGAGGGGGGGGGGGGTTGGTATCCAACTAGGCCCAACGGCCAGCCCCCGCACTCCCCCTCTGCGGCCGAAGAGAGCGCGACTGCAAACTGCTTCATGTGCTTTTCACCATACATTCTGGTAAACCTGGTGTGTACACGTACGCATAAGATGTCTTCATTGCATCCTTGAAATAAGTCAAGAAAGAGTGCGTTCTAGACATGTACCAGGTGGCTGACGGACGCCGTGCGACGCCGTGCACTTTTTGTACTATGCAACCCGCCCGCACCGCTCCATCCGGGACTGCATACCCATCAGGCGCCGGGGACCGGCTCCAAGCCTGGACGCTCCGCTCCGGCACTGATGTTGCAGCCATGGTCCCGAAAGGGCCCTCTCGCGGTTCGCGCGGTCTACGGCGGGGCGTTACCGGGGAGGAGGTTCACGGTTTCTCGGGAGTAACCCGCGAGTCCGCGGGAGAGCTCGCGGCCTGCGAGTCGCTCCGTGCGGGTATCTCGCGAACCGCGGATCCTCCGCGGGGGAAGGTCGAGGTCCGCGAATCCTTCTCGTGGGTTGCTCGCAGTCCGCGAAGGGCCCACAGAGGATCCGCGGTACGCGAGATTCCTGCGCGGCAGCTTTCGGGGTGGACTCGCGGGTTACGCTCGCGAAACCGCGAACCTCCCCCCCTGTAACGCCCTACTGTAGACCGCGCGAACCGCGAGTAGGCCCTTTCGGGGCGTTCTCTGCAACAACAGTGGCGGAGCGGAGCGTCCGCGCTTGGAGCCGGTCCCCAGCGCCTGATGGGTATGCAGTCCCGGATGGAGCGGTGCGGGCGGGTTGCATAGTACAAAAAGTGCACGGCGTCCGTCAGCCACCTGGTATATGCAGAATAGGGTATTCCGCTGAAACGAAACCGGAAACTAAAGTAGAAAAGCACGAGCGTCGGCTCTGTTTCCTCCTTCGCGCTCATTGGCTGATCGCTACAACAGTGACGTCACCGTTGACCAATCTGGGCCCAGGAGGTCGTGCTTTTCTTATTTAGGTTCCGGTCTCGTTCCAGCGGAATACCCTATTTAGTGTGCACATGTCGAAGAGCCATACCGAAAAAAATCTTCGTCGATTTACCCTCTCTACCGAAATTGACGCTTTACAGTCTGTTGTAAATTTACGTCAGCCTATCCTCGCTGTCGTCGATTTTACATTTTTTGTTCGCAGTTTTACAACATGCAGCTGGGAACATTTTCACAGCAGTGAACATCTGAACATCTGGGCATAAACTTATACGAAAAATCACTGAAAAGTTACAAGCACCACACACACACACGCGCGCGCGCGCGCAAGCGTACCGTAGAACGGGGTGGTTCGAGACAGTCAGAAAGTTCGAGATTTCGCGCTATTTTTCGGCTTTGGAGGTTCTGCCCTCTAGCGGGCTATCGGAATGCCACCATATTTTTTTTCCCTAATGTAGGAGGCTGTGGTAAGAGTCGGGAGAAATCTGAAAGGAGTAAAGAACCGAGAAGCACATTTAAAATCTATTTTGAATTAATTAACATTTTGACAAGTTTTAAACTGTAATGCCTTTGGTACGTTGGTGCCTATAAAAGGTATGGATATACTACCTTTGTTTTACCAGTGAAACAACAACAACAACAACAATAACAACAACACAGCAACGCGCTGGTCACTTTGCAATGTGCGGTGGCGCGTCCAGGCGCGCATCGAGCCGCAAACCAACCAATTCATCAAAGTGAAGAAGAAGAAGAAGAAGACCGCTGCCCAGCCCGGGCCGGCCGTGTAGGCGGCTGCTTCATTATGCATGGAACCACCCGTGTGCCACATGCCTCTCCCCCCCACCCCGCCACCCCGCACTCCCGTCTCCTGTAGCCACTCACTCCACTGTGCGAAAAAATAGTTACCAGGGTTTTAACGGGCACACGAAGACATATACAGATTGTTGCGACAACCAAGCGAGAGGGAAATCCACACCAGATCGTTAAATCAACAACAAAAATGGTTGGGCTTATTCGCACTTAAATTTTGACAGGGAGAATCGGAGCGCGGCTAGATTTGTCACACCTTGCTTAACCGCGTTTAATTTCAAGCGTCATCTCAGTACGCATGAAAAAGGGCGTATAGCAGGTCTGCGACTGAGCTTTTACCATTGATATTTAAACTCTGCGGTAACATTTTTTTACAGTATCCCACTGTGAAAAATATCCTCGTAAATTTACGATATTTTTTGTAATTTTGATTTACAAAATATGTCGTAAATTTACGACTGCCCATTCTTGCTCGTCGGTTAGTTCCAAGTCGATAGGGAGTGCTTGTAAATTTACAATTTGAAATTGTAATTTTACGAATTTTATCATGGAAAATTTTCCCGTAACCCTTACGAGTACTTTTTACAGTGCCTTCTCCCACCACATCCCAGCAGCCTCAGCCTCTCCTAACCAAGGCGCAGGGATCCCCAAGGAGACACCGCCCCCCACCCCCACCCCTCGCGCGCCTCTCCTGAGATATTCTCCTGGTCAACGTGAGCTTCCCCCTCGGGGGTGTCGGGTGAGCCGAGCGGTGGAGTAGAGAGGGGAGGGGGGGGCAGAGAGGAGTAAAAAGAGAGGGGGGAGGGAGGGAGATCACAGTGCCCCCTCCTCACCCCCTCCCACCTGTCCTACTCATTATGGATCACCAACGATAAACTGCTCTCCTCTGCGGCGAATGAGAGCGACCTCCCCGGGGGGAGAGCCTCTGGCTCTTCTTTTTTATAAAGCTAGCTCTCCTCCCCTCTCCCCCCATCTCTCTCCTCCCCCCCCCTCTCTCCTCTCTCTCTCTCTCTCTCTCTCTCTCTCTCTCTCTCTCTCTCTCTCTCTCTCTCTCTCTCTCTCTCTCTCTCTCTCTCTCTCTCCATCCCACCCTCTGTTCTCTCTTACTCACTTAGATTCCCCTGCCCTCTGCCCTACTCTCTTGCAAGAGCAGATGCCGAAAAAGATGAGAGGACCCGGCCGGGAGAACAGGACAAAAAAAAGAGTGCGAGAGAGAAGAGTAGTAGTGAAGGGAGTGGCGCGGCCTGGCGAGCGCGACAAGAAAAGTTAATGAGATTAATTCGTCGGTCCTCGCAGATGAAAGAAGGCGTAGCAGGGACAAAAAGCTCGGCGGTGCGCGCCCGTCCACGGAGTCCCAGCCCCAGCACGGCGCGGCGAGAGGCGTTGGGCGAGGGGTGATTTCACGGGAAGAGTGCCGCGTCCGACGGCTCCGCCCCGCCCCGCCCCGCCCCGCCCCGCCCCGCCCCGCCCCGCCCCGCCCCGCCCCGCCCCGCCCCGCCCCGCCCCACCCCGCCCCGCCCCGCCCCACTCCGCCCCGCCCCGCCGTGGCCTCACCCACCGCCGTGCATCCGGGTGCACTCGGGCGCACTGGCGTAACGGAGGAGATAGTCGCGCGGCGGCGAGCTCAAGGGAAGGTACGGTGGGGCGGGGCGGGGCGGGCCGCGGTGTTACTCATCTCGCGTTCAACGCCCGGACATTTGCCGTCTGGTGCTCAGTATAAAAAAGACCCGCAGGAGCAGGACATCGCAGAGCAGGGAGGAGGGACGCCACCCTGCACAAACGCATATTCCATACTTAATTTAAGACAATTGTCTTCGCGAATTGAATCTATACTTCAAATTTTTTAAATTAAGGACCGCGAGACGCTGTGGAATATTTGATAAGATCGAAAATATAAAACATAATAATACGAAGCGAATTCGAACGTCTCGAGGTTGCTGGTTCAATTATATTTCAAGGATCTTCATACTTAGCAGTACGTATAAAAAGAAAAAAAAGGAGCAAAAGGGAGAAAAAAAGTGCGCTGTTGGGCCACCAACATTGCAAATCTTGTATATGGCGCAACTTGCGCAACAACCACTCTGATTTACAAACGGAGCTAAACGACAGTGTACACGGCAAAGGCGTACGCACAGTGTCTTACGGAAGGGTGCCCGAATGCGGAAGGTCAGCACGCAGTGGGGCGGGGTGGAGGGCGGGGCACCCGTAGAGTTGCAGCCGCCTCTGGAGTAACCAAATTAAAGAAGCCTCCATCCAAAGTTATCCCGGAGTTGGCTAACTTGTCGACCCGGCCAACCATGTGCGTGTGCGTGAGAGAGTGAGTGAGTGAGTGAGAGAGAGAGAGAGAGAGAGAGAGAGAGAGAGAGAGAGAGAGAGAGAGAGAGAGAGAGAGAGAAGGAGAGAGTAGATGTATGGGAGCACGCGTGTGGTAGGACAGTTTGGGATCTGCGAACTGTAAAGGAGAGAACTAGAAAGCTTGGAGGAATTTGCCGAGCGATAGATGGATAAAAAATTCATAGAAATTTAGGAAAATTCTGAAAAATCCACAAAAATTTACGTAAAATTCTGGCAACATTTCAAAAAATACCAATAAAATTCACAAAAAATTACAAAAAATCCTGAGAATTCTCAAAATTTGTACACCAACACTCTAAATAAAAAGGTTGCGTTTTTGTACACATGATTTTCTTGGGACAAATTGTCCCACTAAATTGAGACAATTTGCATCCGAAATGATAAAAATCGTCCCAAATTATTACACAAATTTGTCAAAAGGGATTGGTGTGCACAAAAACGCACCATACATTTCTTGGGACAAAATTGTCCCTTTCTATTTAGTGTGAAAATTCAGAGTTGTTTTCCCCCTCGGATAGATAGATAGATAGATAGATAGATAGATAGATAGATAGATAGATAGATAGATAGATAGATAGATAGATAGATAGATAGATGGATAGATAGATAGATAGATAGATAGATAGATAGATAGATAGATGAGGCAGTGGGGCGTGGGCAGGTATCGGCCCGGCGCAAACATCCCTGCGGCGGGAGGGGTATGCGGGCCGAGTTCACATCAAGCGTGGCAGTCTGCTAAGCGGGCGGCGGTGACTGCGGTGGGGTGGGGCGGGGCGGGGCGGGGCGGGGCGGGGCGCGTTGTGGGCGAACAGCGCAGGGTGCGGGCTGGCTAAAGCAACTCTTCGTAGAAAACTGGAGTGCACGAGGGAGTAAACAGAACCGCTGCTGTGTTCGGTTGAGGGGTTTCCGTAGAAAGCTTGCGGCAGGTTTCACTCACACTAAATGAAAAGGGACAGTTTTGTCCCAAGAAATGTTGCGTTTTTGTGCACACCAATCCCTTTTGACAAATTTGAGTAATAATTTGGGACGATTTGTAATATTTCGGACGCAAATTGTCTCAATTTAGTAGGACAATTTGTCCCCAGAAAATGATGTGTACAAAAACGCAACATTTTCTGAGACAAAATTGTCCTTTTTCATTTAGAGTGTGGGAGCTACAGCGCAGTGCAGCCCCGCCGAGTGGTAAACAATTCTGAATTTTGATATACACCACTAGTTCAAAACTACACTGGAAACCCAAGTGTGTGAATGTCGCACACTTGTAGGTGTGCGAGGATTCATTCGTACACTTGGCCACTAAAGCGTGTGCGAATTTTCCTAGAATATTCACACTTTTGAGTGGCCAAATGTACGAATGAATCCTCGCACACCTACAAGTGTGTGACATTCGTACACTTGGATTTCCAGAGTAATCAAATTGAAACCAATTCACGCCAATTCAAACTATAATGCTCACCAATAACTTATTTACACAAATTCACATAAATTAAAAACTAGATTAAGTTCAAGGTCAAAACTAACTATTGTTTTTCAGTATATACGTAAATAATTTTTAAAATTATAAGTTTGCAGCACCTAAGCCTACGGTGAATTTTTCACCGAAAGCTATAGTGAATGCGATAGTAAGTTTATCTTCCATGCAACCTCGGCCGATCCCAGAGTTGTTCCGAGGGGTGTATGGTGTATCCCCAAGGGTGTTCCAGAGGTGTTCGTATAAGGGTGCACCTGGCGGTGCTCTTTTTTTCCGACGGACACGGCGACTTTGTCTGCGGTGAGGCAATGCCCATCCGTAAGGACTAATAGGCTCTAAGGTGTCGGCCTGACCAGTATTTACGAGCGATCAACAGGGAAAAAAAGAAATATAACGCCGACCCCTTCTTGCTAAGAGCCTGACCCCAAAAAGAGCCCTCCCCTCGTTTTATTAGGACACATTCTGCGCAGAACTGTGGGAAAACAAGGTAAGGTACTTCTGCAGAGAGATGTTCGTTTGCATACTGTCGTGCACGGTCAGATCTGATCTGACTTGAGCGTGCCAACTGCCACTGTAACAATTTCACAGTCGTAATATGACGCGTCCTGGTAGTTTTGAGTAAATAATAACAATAATAATAATAATAATAAAAGCCTCGATTACAGATGGTATACACTGGAAAAACAAAGGTGCTATCTAATGCCTTTTAAAGGCGTTAGTGAAATAGTGCCTTTAGAAAGGCGCTATCGCCTCCCAAAGGTGCTATTTTCGGCCCTATTCGTGCCTTTACAAAGGCATGAGTGCAGTAACACCCCATAAATATAATAGCACCCTAAAAAGGGTGCTATATAACACCTTTGTTTTTCCAGTGTATCTAAAAAATAAAAATAAAAAATCATCTAAAAACAAAATACTACGTTTCCTAAGACCATCTCCAGGTTACTTCGCAAGCAGCATGACTTACATTTAAGACCGTACTTCAACCACCGAATCTGCTTTTGGGTTATATCGTCAATCAGAAGAGGAGGAAAAAACAAAAACCTCTCCCAAAAGAGCTCCACCAGTTAAAGCAAGTTTCAGCTCAAACCCCCTAGTATTTATATTTTCCCCCTACATGGCAATAAGTCTCTCGCCGGGTGCGAAATCCCGCGCTCATGCGCCCTCACGAGCCTCTCGTGAGCTCTCCCCCTTTTCCCTTCCCCAAAGGTGTGTGTGTGGACCTCTCTCCCCAGGTGCGTCCACCGCAGGGTCCGCGCGAAGCCTCGAGGGAATTCCCCCCTCCCCCTCCACTCCCTTCTAACTCCCTCTAACCTTTCTCCCCGCGCAAAGTGCGCGCCTCGCACGCGCCGCGTGCGCACGAGTATAAAAATGGCCGGAGGCGAGATTTAAGATGACTTAGAGTGGCCGCCGCGCCGCACCGCGCGTTTTGCTAAACAAAACTTACGGCCACATAAAGTAGTGAGAGCCAAAGCCTGCTCTCCGCGGAGAGGCGCGGGATATAGCGGGCGAGGCGTGAGCCCTCCCACACCTGCCCTACACTGGAAACCCAAGTGTGTGAATGTCACACACTTGTAGGTGTGCGACATTCCTACACTTGGATTTCCAGAGTAGGGTAGCCCAAGAGTGCGAATGTCACACACTTACTGGGATATAGCACGCGCGGCAGCGGCGCCCGGGGCTACGTACTGAGAGCTCTGCCGCACCTGCCCTAGGCGAGCCCAAGAGTATGAATGTCACACACTTACTGGGATGATGAGAAAATTCCCATTCGTGCGGATGATTGAGTGGTGCGACTGCCCGGAAGTATAGCAGCGCATAGTCAGCAGTGCCACGGTAAACGAAAATCTCGGAATCCGAGAGCACTCCTTGGTTTTTGAATGCGCTGTTCTTATCTCTCTCATTATGATAGAAAAGGAAGGCGCACCCAAAACCGCAATTCGTTCTCAGATTCCGGGGGAAAAGTACGAATATGGATACCTTACACACACTGGAAAAACAAAGGGAGGACGAGAAGGGTTTTAATGCCTTTACCAAGGCATTAAAAATTAGCACCCCTGCAAAGGCATTAAAACTGCCCAAGGGTGTTAAATTTTAATGCCTTTGGACAATTTCGTGCATTTGCAAAGGCATTAAAATTTAACACCCCTAGACATTAAGTCCTACCTTTGTTTTTCCAGTGCACCAGCAAAAACAAGAGAGCAAAATTCATTAACTTAGGTTTCAAGAGAGGCACTTTGTCTACGTACTTCAACCTTGGATCATTTGAGGGCTGGTTCTGTCAAGACAAATTTTGTTTAAAGTTTGCTTGTTAAAAATTTTAACAAAATTGCAAGATTAATATAAAGAAAAGGAAATGCGCTTTTCCAAAAGCCTACTTACACATTAAGAGTGTGGGTGGGTGCGGTCGTGGTCTTTCTACGAAAGTGAGCGTTAGAAAAAGAATGGAAGGGGACGGGGGAGGGGGAAATAAAGAGAGAAAAGGGAAGAGAGAAAGAGCATTTTCTAAAAGAAAAAGACAGCAGTATAAATAAATACGGATATGTTCAGCGGTGTGAAAGGAACTGCAAAGGGCGCGGGAGGCGGTGTGTGGTGGTTCATTTACGTTCCATTGCTTCAGGCCCGTGAGGGCTCTCTCTCTCTCTCTCTCTCTCTCTGTCTGTCTGTCTGTCTGTCTCTCTCTGTCTGTCTGTCTGTCTGTCTGTCTGTCCGTCTGTCTGTCTCTCTCTCTCTCTCTGTCACACACACACACACACACACACACACACACACACACACACACACACACACACGGCCACAATGTTTGCCCGGGCCTAGCGGCACTTAAAAGCAGCCAAATCCGTTATTGCGCGTTCCTCGCTCGCCTTTTCCGCGTCCTACTTGCCCTTCGCGTTACGATGCAAAACATAAATTTATTATTGTCACGTACGAGCCATTTTCAACAACAAATGGTCTTGTAACTGGGATGAAAAAAAAAGGAAAAGTAAAAAGAGACAAGAGCGGGGGAAAAGGGAAACTTTTAGATCTATCTTGTGCATGGGAAGCGCCTGTCATACGGAGGTTAGGCAACACGCTGTCCACCGGTGCAAGGCGGGCCGGCAAGCCCACGCGAGCCCAGCGTCCCAGAGCCAGCCGACCCTACTGTCCCTCTTCCGTCACCCCGTGCCCCCTCTCCCCCTCGGCTTTCAGTCCCTCGCATATGACACTGAGTAGCTGTGGATGGATTCAATTCGTACCCTCAGCCAAATCACTGTAAAAAATAACTGTTGGAAAACAACACTTTCAGTGACAACCGTGTTGTTGACACACAGTGATGCTGTCGAGGATGCTGTTCGAGAACAACATAAGTTGTCAAGGAACAGGCATGTTTGTTTTCAATTCAAAACAGGAAATTTACTGTTCCTGAACAGCTTTTGCTGTTGCTGCACAAGTTGTGCTGTTCGTGTATAACGTTTGCTGTTTCTGCACAGCTATTTTGCTGTTCCTCTACAACTTTTACTGTTACCGGACAACTTGCGCTGTTGATAGACAACAATACTTGTTTATAGCATGGCTATGGTGTTGTACAACAACACTAGTCATTTAAAAACTTAACAGCAACTTTGCAGTTAATTTACAAGGAAATTTTTAACAGTGTATATCCTCACCTTAAGGTGAGGATACCCGCACTTATTCACTGATCCCAAGTCTTTACTTCCAGCTCCCACCCACACCTCATTCACTGTTAAAAATACCGTAGCAAATAACGGAAATGACTACGGAACGCACCGTCACTTTTTTTAAGGATCTGTAAATACCTCTTAAATACGGAAAAATCCGTAATAGAAAATCACGGGCGTGTCCGTTCATTACTTCGATGCAAAGGGTCCAAAAACCAGTTTTCATCAAAAATGCTCGGGGAGTCACAAAACACAAAATACGGGATTTCGGTGTACGGGACGGTCCGTAAATTGAATGTACGGGAAGATCCGTATTTTTCTGGTGTTACAACCGAAGTGGACTCCTCTCTTGTGTTGCACACTTACCATCGGTCAGAGCTGTCCAGTGGGTACTCAGAGGTACTACAAAGAAAAGAAGGCATCCTTCCCCTTTAGATTATTCAGATTTATTATAAGAACTTGAAACACGTGTCTCCCCCTAACCTATTGATTCCTATTCCATATATCCCTATTATGCTCTATCCCTAATCCAATATCTTAATTCTAAAGGTGACACCGTACTTATGATTAGGCCGACTCACCGTCCATCCTCACTCTGGGGTATGGTAATCTCTTCTTACAATCTCAGTCTTTCACACTTCACTTTTCACACTTCACACTCCACTACAAGCCGTTCCACACTCCCAACCACGTCACCTTCCGCACTCCCCCACACGTCACCTTCCGGCCACGTTCAGGTGAACACACCCCAGTTAGTGCTGCGCCCTGGCGGACCAACCCTGTACCCTACCCAGCTGGCCGCACGCATATGACATATGACACCCCTGGCCAGCTGAGTGGGTCATTCGTCCGCCAGGCGCGGAGCTTGGCCCTAACACTGGTACGGTCGTCCCGTAAATTTAAATACGGTTCAAACCGGATAAAAAATTACCGGTCCATCTAGTCAAAATTCCCGTAGTAATTTCTGAGTGTTCCCCATTTCCAGCCCCCATTCTCAGCTTTCCACTCCCAACTCCTCACTCCTAGCTCGACACTCCCCACTCCTAGCTCCCCACTCCTCGCTACCCACTCCTAGCTCCCCACTCCTAGTTTCCCACTCCTCGCTCCCCACTCCTAGCTCCCCACTCCTAGCTCCCCACTCCCAGCTCCCCACTCCTAGCTCCCCACTCCTAGCTCCCCACTCACCTGCTCTTCGCTGCATCCCTCGTGCAGAGCCAACGTACGTGCGAATTCGTAGGGGGTTGGGAGGGGTGGGAGAGTGTGAGGGGATTCCTTACACTCACCACACACACACACACACACACACACACACACACACACACACACACACACACACACACACACACACACACACACGGCCCGCAGTATACCTGTCACCGGAGAGGTCGGTGGTCTCGTCAGGGGCGCTTCTTCGCGTCCCACAAACCCTTCGACACAATCACCCCTGCCGGGACCGGATACAGGCGTGCCCGGCTCGAGGTCACGTACGAGAGGTGCTCCTCGCCCCGCCCCGCCCCGCCCCGCCCCACCCCACCCCACCCCGCCCCGCCCCGCTGAAGCCAAACGGAGCTCGAAACTCGCGCACCATATCGGTTTCACCGTATCGTCGGTGTGGTTGTGAGGGGCCAGGCGCGCTGCAAGCAGGGCCAAAACAGGCGGGGCGTGGCGGGGCGTGGCGGGGCGTGGCGGGGCGTGGCGGGGCGTGGCGGGGCGAGGCTGCGGCCGTGCGCCGGGGGGGTTTGGGTTACAGCGAGCTGTCACGGCCCGCCGCCCGCCGGCCCAGCCTCGCCAGCCACTGGGGAAATGATCCACGCGGACATACCGGGCGGGGCGGGGCGGGGCGGGGCCAGCACGACGTGCATATTTTTTCGCAACATGAACCGTACCCCTCCTTTCTTCCTGCATCCCTTTATTGTTACAATTTCAGTTCGCCGTCGCTTGGTTTCTTTCATTGCACAGGCGGGTAGACGCCTCCTCCTGAATTCAATAAGTTCATTACTGCGGTAATGCATGAAGAAAAATAATACACTTTCCGCTTCCGAAATATAGATTCTGCTGCTACTTTTAGATTTAAAATTGGTACACGAAAACTATAAATATTAAAATCGCTCAGCTTAAATTTAATGTGAAAAATTTGCATAACGCGGCGTAACACTAAAAACAGTGGAAAAATAAATAGCAGGGCAGCTAGAAAATTAGCACCGTACCTTAGAAATTAGCTGCGCCTATACAGCTAAAACAAAAGTACACCTGCCTTTTTTTTTTGCCTGTACCACATACTAATTCATCTGCAGATATTTTTAACGAAGTCTTGAAGGTTACAAAATTGTCAGTCTATTAAACGAATTGTGTTATTTTTTTCCCGTGTCTGAGAGAGATCGTAAACAGACATTTCCAGCAAGGCCGTGTTCCTTGGACTTTTTATAATTTCAGTGCAGTGTGGAGTGTGGCCATATCCTGATATAAAATATTTCAGCGTATACCTGATGGTGCTGACGGTTAAAGACTTAGGATTACTATTAAAAGTAGCTGTGTGTTCAACGATGTTAACGAACACTCCGCGTACACTGTGAAAACTGTCATATTGGCCAGATTTGGTGTCACATTCGTTTTGCCGTGAATCGGCCCGACTTTGCGTCTGGGTTTTACAGACACATTCAAAAGAATGCGACAACAACAACCAAAAGAATGTAACAGTTTTCACATGAAACAGAATGTGACGTCACAGTAATTGAATAACAGAGTACATAAATTATCAATAGATAATCAATGTACAAGTTTAGTTTTCAGAGCAATCTAAGCGATATTCCCCGACCGACAAAAAAACCCAAAGAGGAGCGGTACGTGGATTCAACGTTGATTCTACGTGCATTCGTGGATATCTCGTGGAGGTCGAATATCCACGTTATTTCAACTTACTGTCCTCCTGGACTTTTCCTCTCTTTATTGCTTTTAAATGGATACCGATAACATATTTCACTCAGATATGAAACTAATTTTGCATTTTATTATATTTGTTACTTTTGAACTTGAGTTCGTAGATATCACGTGGATTCCACGATTTTTCCCCTACTGTGCAGCAAACATGCAGAACAAAGGCAAAAGATGCAAGGCGGGTCTTCACTGCTGTACTTAGACATACTTTGTAGGGATGAAAATGCCCGGAAAGTTTCCGGAAAAATTGGGAAAAAACACTGTTTTTTCGGGTTTTTTCTCTAGAGTCGGAAAAATTGGAAAGATTCATCCTGCAAAATAGGCAAAAAGCACGACTTTTCGCCTGGAAATAGGCAAAAAGCATATCTTCATCACTATGTGAAGACGCTTCTCAGTGCACTCATCCTATTTATACCCTTTTACATTTCCTTCTCGTGCGTTTTTTGTGACTCCTGTTGGTCATCTAGAGCTGCCAGTGGAATTAAAGACCTAATGAAATACGAAAGTAGTCGGTTTTATGTCCATATCCCACTACATGACTTAAAAACCAATTTTTCCAATTTTTCCGGTATTTTTCTGTTTTTTTCCTATTTTTCCGGTTTTTTTCGGACACTTTGAAAGTTTCCGGAAAATTTCCATCTCTAATACTTTGACATTTTCGCAAATAGATGCATTTTGTTCTGGTTTTTGGCGTCTCATTTCACGCTGTGGTGATGACGTGGAATCCACGTGGTTTCCACGTTTCTGCCTAGTGAGTTTAGCGTTAAACATTAAAAATAGAGTTAGAATTTGAGCTTCTGTTCTTGAAGAATGTCATTGACAAATGAAACTATCAAATAATCGGGTTATTTTTATTGACGTGTAACGCACAACGCACTTAAAGAGAGTAGTCTATAAGCCTACTGAGTTGAGCTTTGGAATGGGATCGGTAGCTGACGTTCCACTGTCAACCGTCTTGCGGTAGTGTAATGAGTAAGGTACGAGACTTGTATCTCGAAGGTTCCGGGTTCAATTCCACACAAGGTGCAAAAAAAAATATTTTCGTTGACAGAACGTTGAATCCACGCAACTTCCACGTTGAAACTTCGAGGAAAAAGGAGTCAAATCCACGTGGCTAGAATGTGGAAACTCGTCGTGGACACCACGTCACAAGTCCACGTAGAATCCACGTTCCTTCCACTAAAATTCCTCTTTGGGAAAATGAGAGAAAAAAATCTTTTCACTTTCTGTATATAGCGGAGTTGGATGCAGTCCCGAAGACCTCTGCTTTTCTCCCTATCCAGTAACATGGAGGATTCGCAGACACGAGACGACGCGTGCGCGCACGCGGCCCGCAACTCAATACGCCCCCCCCCCTCCCCCGCCCCGCCCCGCCCCGCCCCACCCCACCCAGGCCTATAGCCCCTTCACACACGCCCCTCGTGCCAGTCAGCCAACTTGCTGAGGAAGTCAAGACGCTCCAGGCGGAGTCCAGGGCATTCCTCTCAAACGCGCACGAAGCGGAGAGAGAGAGAGAGAGAGAGAGAGAGAGAGAGAGAGAGAGAGGGGGGGGGGTCTGGAAGGCTGTGACAGAGAGGAAGTAGTTGAAACCAGTTGAAGCCCCTCGCAGCCCCAAGCCAACAGGGAGGTGTTGTTATGGATGACAAACAAACACACAGCAACGCACGCACGCACGCACGTGCACACACACACACATGCACACACGCACGCACTGCTCACAAAAGCTCAGGATATGTGACAGGTCATGGGGCAAAATCCACTTTTAATTTGCTACTCTTGCGGTAACTGTGAATGACAAAAGGCTCCCCTATTTGCATTCGGTGTAGTAGAAGTTTCGTCCCAGTTTTCTCTTTTTCCGCGAAGAGTAAAGCACCCGAGCCAGCGTGCGCAAAAACCACTCGAGGAGCAGCTCACTTTAGGAGTCGCATGTGCGCCAACAAAAGGCCCGGAGAGGAGGGAGTGAGAGAGAGAGAAGCAGAAAAAAAGAATGGGAAAGAGAGAGAGGGAGAGGGAGAGGGAGAGGGAGAGGGAGAGAGAGAGAGAGAGAGAGAGAGAGAGAGAGAGAGAGAGAGAGAGAGAGAGAGAGAGAGAGAGAGAGAGAGAGAGAGAGAGAGAGAGAGAGAGAGAGAGAGAGAGAGAGATGAACGCGGAGCGCAAAGGGGCCTGCGGATCGCCAGGAACATCTCTGCATTTCCTCGCGAGGCTGGGCTGCCCGACCCCGCGCCACTCTTCGCTCCGCCCCGCCCCGCCCCGCCTCGCCCCGCCCCGCCCCGCCCCGCCCCGCCCCGCCCCGCCCTGCCCCGCCCCGCCCCGCCCCACCCCGCCCCGCCCCACCCCGCCCCGCTCCAGCTGGCAGACTCCAGAGCTGAATCCGAGGTGGCTTCCACTGTATGCAAGGTCTCGCTTCCGACACCTCCCACACACCAAAAAATTATTCGCGTCCGAGCAAAAATATTAGCAGGTGTTCTAATTTTTTAGCTGTCTAGGCGCAGCTAATTTTTGAGCTAAAGTGCTAGTTTTTAAGCTACGATGCTAATTTTCTATCTACCCTGTAATTTATTTTTTCACGGGTTTCACCGTTAAAAATCCCGCAGCAAATTATGGAAATGACTACGGAACGCACCGTAATTTTTCTTTTTTTACGGATCTCTCCGTGCCCCGTAAATACGAAAGAATTCGTGATAAAAAATCACGCGCGTTTCCGTTCCTACTTCGATGCAAAGGGTCCAAAAACCAGTTTTCATCAAAACTGCTCTGGGAGTCATAAAACACAAAATACGAGATTTTGGTGTACGGGACGGTCCGTAAGTTGAATGTACGGGAAGGTCCGTATTTTTCTGGTACGGTCATCCCGTAAATTTAAATACGGTTCAGACCGGCTAAAAAATTACCGGTCCATCCCGTCAAAATTCCCGTTGTAATTTCTGACAGTGTTAAGAGTTTAGACGTTGTAATAATTTTTACAATCTAAGTTTATAGCTGAGCGATTAAAAATAAATAAATAAATTTTGCGTGCATCTCCCGCCTCCCCGCAGGAAATGAACGGAAAAGGGCAGCAGCGCCCTGAGACGTTCATTCGGAATTCCCTATTCCACAATTGGCCTCCAACTTATCACTACCCAAAGTGGCACGAACAAGAAGCTATATTATGGCACGCAGCCGGTGTTAATCAGGGTGATGTCCTGAGAGGAAACCAAGACCAGTAAAGCACTTCCAGGCCCGTACCCCCAGGAATCCCAGGGCTTGATTTAACAGTGACACGAGCGGCAGGAGGCTGATTCCGCACACTAGTTTCGTCGCTCTTTCCTCCTTGTCACACCCATGGTGCAAGGCCATAGCGAGAGAGGACACTACAAAACGGTGTTCGGAATCGCCTTGCTGACAACGCGACGCCAGGCGGCGCACGCAGCAGCAGGAGAATGACATGGAAACAAAACTTCGAGTAATGTGATTTTGCAGACGATATTGCGAGGGCACACAATGTGTATGCGTGTGTGAGAGGGAGAGGGAGAGGGAGAGGGAGAGAGAGAGAGAGAGAGAGAGAGAGAGAGAGAGAGAGAGAGAGAGAGAGAGAGAGAGAGAGAGAGAGAGAGAGAGAGAGAGAGAGCGTTGCGCCGCCCTGAAGGTGCTCGTGATGTCAGGTTTATTGCGAGACGGACAAGGTTCGGGCGAAATGGAGCGAGAGCGAGAGCGAGAGTGAGAGAGAGAGAGAGAGAGAGAGAGAGAGAGAGAGAGAGAGAGAGAGAGAGAGAGAGAGAGAGAGAGAGAGAGATGTCACAGAGAAGGATATATATGAAACGTCGGCATTTCCCCGCCAGCACTGTCGCGCCGCTTCCCCGCTTCGCGATTTCGTGCGTTGTTAAGACAATTCTTCAACTTTTACCCAGCTCCGCACATATGACGTCGGAATGGCGAGCGCGCGTGCGTGCTCCGAGGGGGAAACAACTCTGAATTTTGGTGTACAAATTTTCAGATTTTTAGCAAATTTTAGTGATTTTTGGTAAATTTTTGTGATTTTTAATGTGATTTTTTCTTTGAATTTTGCAAAAAAAAATATTCTAGAATTATGTGAATTTGACAATTTTTGTAAGAAATTTCCTTATTCTTATTTTTTTTTAATTTTCGAAATGTTCTCAATTTTACTAATTTTCTCCGAATGCTTATGAAGTTTTCTAAATAACGAGGTGTACAAAAATTTCAGAATTTTTCCCCTCTCGGCATGCCAGTGTCCTAGGCAAATACAAGTCGTAGAGGTGCAGTGATCCACCCTGATTCACTGTACTGCTACACTGTAAGAAAAACCCACAGTTTTGCAACAGTTTTGCAACCGTCAATTATTTGACAGTTTGAAACCGTTATTTCACTGTACCAGGTACAGTAAGTTTACAGTATTATACCTTTATTTCACGACGTACTTTTCTACATCAGGCCGCACCTTACGGCAGAATAAACGGTGCCGTACTGGAAAATCAAATCATTTTACGGTACGGCACTGTTAATTCTGCCGTACCGAAAAGTATGCTGTAAAATCCATGCCGTTATTTCACCGTAAGAATGACGGCTTTTTTTACAGTGTAAATTCGCGGTAGCTTTCAGTAAAATTCACCGGCATGTTTTCACGATAATTGGACGTTTCTGACTGAAAATTTCTACTGAAAATTCAGTAGAATAAGAACAATAAAACCGCCAATTTCTCTATAGATGCAGGACATCGCAACTGTGTTGCGATAAGGGGGCACTGGAGTGGGTTAGGTGTCCACCCCCGTGTTCCCTAATCTTCGTTATTAACTTATCTGGATTTAGAGCGACCCTCCCCCCTCTCTCTCTCACTCACTCCATTCGCGCGTCCCTTTTCAATCTCAAGCCTCTCGCTTGCGAAGGTGGCGTCGGTTGCTTGATTACTTTGCTGAGTGGATGAGCGTGTGTCGGGTGTAGCGCAAGGGAAAGGAGGGGAGGGAGAGAGGGCGGGCGCAACCCAAAGGGCTCCCAGCAGGCCAGCGCAGGCCTTCAAGGCCCTTGCTACCCACATACAGATCGGCCCCCGCGCGGATTACCTGTTCACGAGCAGCATGCGGCTAGGGGATTACGATTGCTCCTCCCTACCGGCCTTCCCTCCGTAGGTTTGCTAAACATCAAAGTCACAAAATGAAACGAGTTCCCGACAAAGTTTCATTTCTTTTTTGAACCGCGGCTACGCGGCGCGTCTAACACAGCAAACGCATTATTTTATTTTGAAAAAAAAAGAAAAGGGAAACAAGAACTGATACGAATCGGTGCGGCGCTACGGCGGATTGGTCAACTAAAGGGAGGAAATGCCAGGAAAGAGTATCAATAAAGCACCGAACACACGAATTTTCTCTCTTAGCTCTTATAGTTCATGCCACTAGAAATGTCTTTCATTACACATGTAAAATTAACCTCGCACTCCGTCCCTGAAAACACGCGGAATCGAGAAGGTAAGGACAGAGCCTTGGACAGAGCAGCACGCAAAAAAGAAATGGCTGCTGAGCTACTTTTCTAGCTCTGGAGCTAAATTTTTAGATCGCGCCTAGCTAAACATAAACACTCCTTTGCTTATATCAATTATTTTTATAGACTGTTTCGATGTTTTTTTTAGGCAACGGAGTTGCCTTCTAAAATCGCTGGAAAACGTGCGTGTTTTGTTTCATATGGCCCTTTACGACAGAAAAAAATCTGCTGAAGGGAATTCGATGATATTAAGCGTACATTTAGAATGTAATCTAGTACATTCGATTCTGAAGTCTAGTTGAAATCTGTATTGCAGAAATTTTGTAAATTTGAATTGAAATTCGAGTTTCTATGGTAATGCTCGACTCGTCAGGCAAAATGAACAGGGGAAGGGGATATTTTTTCGTGGAGGGGGTAGGCCGAGGCGAGCCAACACGGAGCGAAAGAGAAAACCTCTAAAGTCTGCGTTCAAACAAAGCCAGCCTTTAGTTTCGAGCGCAAGAATGAGAAAACACTACTGAAATTCGCACGTGACCACCGTACTGCCTTCTTTAAAACTACTTCAGTTTTACTGAAACTTGCCCCGGTTCTGCCAACTAAATGTGTGCCTCAAAGAATGAGTTCCAATCGTAACGTTATGAGAGCAGTGATTTTTTTTCATTTTATTTGGTTGGCATGTTGTGTCAACAACGCGAAAGCAGGCCAAGCATGTCCGCCATTGCCGGTGGCTGATGTGCCCACCTCGCGACTTTAAATCATGTTTTTAAAGTTATCGAAACGTTGACAAGGCGAACTGAATGCGTAAATAGTAGTTTTATACCTGCGGAAAACAGTTTGGTAAGTTTGACTTCGATCTGGTGAGCAGAATTCTTGAAATGTTGTACATTTACGTGTACCATTTTGTGTAAACAACGCCTTAACTCCGCGTTTTCCCAATAGAGCGCACCCCCGCGTCGCGGCCGCGGCGCGCTTGCCCGCTGGTCCTTCGCGTACCAGCGGTATTAGGTAGGGCCCCGGTTCGCCCCTTCCGTGCGCCCGGTGGAGGGGAGGTTATTGTTGACGTTCTCCTCCGGCCGTGACTGGCCGTGACCTCTCCGCCGAATTTTTGCCGACAGAAGGAGAGTTCTCTGTTCTCCTGCTCCTGTCGATTAAATGTCGGCCGAACTGTCGGAGAGTATTCATTACTTGAAACCCGCCATACCAATTCAAACTTAAAATTATTTAGCCACTATCTTGACTATCGTAAACTAAAAAACAAAACCTGTCGGTTTTCTTACAGTCTTATTCAACACTCACAATATTTTATTTTAGTTATAGAAACTCCGTTGTCTACCAGGATTTCGTGAAATCGTATTTTTTTAATTTGAGAGAGAGAGAGAGAGAGAGAGAGAGAGAGAGAGAGAGAGAGAGAGAGAGTGTGTGTGTGTTTTTACGAGTGCACGCGCCCAGCGGCGGCGTAGCGTAAGGCGCCCTTTCATTCATAAAGCTCGGCTGCCACTGAGGCCGGGCCTTTAGCGCATCACCGCCTGGATTTATTCAATAACGCAGAATGACATCACAATGTCTCCGCCGGGCCGTGCCGGGGCAGGACCGGGATGAGCTCGCAGGGCGGGGGGCGCGCTGGTCTAATGTAGTTCGGGAAATATGTAAAACAGGACGAAACGGGCGGGGCTGTAGGGGGGCGGCGGCCGCCTGATCCTGGGGAATGGGAGGGCGTCGCGGGGGCGTCGCGGGGGCGGCATGGGGGCGCAGAGGACTAAGGAGGAGCGCCCCCGCCGGAGGTAAGCGACGGGGATGTCGTTGGTCGGAGATAAGGGTGGTGAGCCGTGTTCGGCTTAATACCGAGGCTAATACGGCGCTATAGGCGTTTGACCCGTCTCCCTCCCACCTCTCTCCCTCAGACAAACGCCATTGCCCCGCACCAGAGCGGATACGCGCTATAGGGCTGTCAAGAAAAGAGGGTAACAAGCAAGTCACCGACGGGTACCTCTCACCTTCTCCAATCAGTAAACACCCTGCGTTCCAATCATTTCCAATCACTATCCCAGTCACATAATTTTTGAAAAAGAAAAAAAAATCTATTTCAAGGACCTTAAAATTGTATAATATCGAATATTGGTGTAAAAAAGTTTTACACACTAAAAATACTAGGGACAATTTTGTTCCTAATTCAGCACGAATCCGTGCATGCGCAACATGTGTACGATTTCTTTCCTAAATAAAGAATTAAAAGTGCACTATTGTGCAGTTTCACTCCGTAATTAGGCACGAAATCGTACACATATACACATGTTGCGCATGCACGGATTCGTGCTCAAGTAGGAACAAAAATTGTCCCTAGTATTTCAGAGTGTAGCGTTCGTTGAAGTCAAATCTGCCTTCCAATCACAATACAACTTCCCAATCAGTGTACACGCGTTAAAAGAGTGAGGTATTACCCATTGGGTTTCGCGGTATGGGCTCGAAGTGTTTCCAGGAAGTTCCAGGTGGTCGTCATTCAAGTAAGCTTCACGCTATCCCAGATAGTTAGCTTTCTACGACTCCTGAAAGCGACTGCGAGCGGCTGAAATTCCAGGCGGCTCCAGGCTGCTCTCCAGTCCAGGTGCCTCCAAAGCTCTTCTAAAGGTGGCTCCAGGCGTTTTTGAGCTGTTTCCTTCAACTCCAGCACGCCGCTTCCTAGCGGTCACATGCAGCTGCGTCTACAGGGTGATTCTCCTCGTGAGGTCATCCTCTTCAGGGTGGAAAGACGGGAAAGAAGGGGGTGGGATGGGGTGACAGTGGTCGGCGAGGCGTATCATGCTCGATGGGTTGCCTACCGCCCAGGCGCACAGTGAGCTAAAGTTACACCCCTGTAACTCCGTAACGTGACATTTGCGCCCATGGGTTCCTTTGCGAAAAATGCTTCTCTAGGTGCCCCCTATCAACCCTGAAGTGGATGACCTCGCGAGGAGAATCACCCTGTATACCACGTGACTTGTTGCCACTCCCTGCGGGTGGCTTATCTTCAGGAGGCGGCTTACAGGGCTGTTCCAGAGGGGGCAGTTTCAGGCGATCCTACACCACTTCAGCAGGCAATTTCATACGGTTTCAAGTCAACAGGCGTGTCAGGCGTCAAAAGGAAACAGACGAATCTCAGGGCAGCTGCCGTATGAATTGAAAAGAATGCGGGGAAGATGGCGGCACGGCGTAGCGTTGCCCGGCCAGCGGACTCCGTGGACCTTGAATAAAACATAGACTCCCATCCAGCTTCCACCCCTACCCCCTACCCCCACCCCCTCCCCCACCCGCGAGCCCTTTGCTCGCTACACGCCACGGCAGCAGAGACGTGCTGCGAATTAGTGCGAGGGCACCACCTCGACGCTTTACTTTTTAGGCGAGTGTTCGACATATATCGACGTTTTTTTTTCCTTCCTTTTATTTTTCGAGTTCCTTTTCCCGCAGACTATTTGTTCAGGCCCAACGCTACGTTGGTGCGTGCTTTGAACGCATGACGAGGCTTATGTATGTACTGACTGTAGAGTCCTGGATCCAGGACTCAAGTACTGACGTGTCAGCTGAGGTGTGTGATGTGAAGTGCAAACTAACTCAAGTTACAACGGGAATCTGATTTATATTGCTCTTTAAAAAATAAAAAAATAAACGGTCGGCGTACCTACCCAAGGTAAAAATGCGGTGTCGGCATTAAACTCTGGAAACGCAAGTGTGTACTTGAATGCAGTATTTCCTGCATACCTACATGTATTCAGGAAATAATGTGTACTTAGTCAAGTATGCGGGAAATAATGTGTACCTGGTCAGGTATGCAGGAAATCCTGTGTACTTGACCAGGTACACACGAAAACCTCCATACATTTATTGGGGAGATTTAGTGTGTACCTGGTCAAGTACACAGGATTTCCTGCATACCTGACCAGGTACACATTATTTCCTGCATACTTGACTAAGTACACATTATTTCCTGAATACATGGAGGTATGCAGGAAATACTGCATTCAAGTACACACTTGCGTTTCCAGAGAAAGTGAAAGATGCGTCGAAATCAACATCGCGGCTAGACCAAATATATATACATATAATTTTTGGCGGGGGCAGTGTGTTCTGAGGTAATAATGATACGTCATAAACCAGGCCATGTCACAGCGGCCCTTGGGAGCGCCCGAAGCAGCAGAGCGAGTGAGCACGCTGCTGCCTCCGCCGCCGCTGGCCCAAATTGGTCGTACAGGCGCTGCTGCTGCTGCTGGTGGTGCAGGCGGAGGATGGGGATGCTAGCCTCTATCGGCCGCCCCGCCCCGCCCCGCCCCGCCCCGCCACCCACAGCAAACAGAGAGGGCCGTTTCGTGACACTGTGCTCCCACGCCATTACTTAGAGTCAGTCGCGCGCGCTGCACCGAGCGGCATGGGGGACGCGGTCGGGACGCGGGCCGGCAGCCAAGTCCCAGCGTCGCCTCAGGGCAGCCATCCCGCACCCACCAAAGCCTACACAGACACACACACACACACACACACACACACACACACAATTAGGGTGCCATTTTAACGGTCCAGGTGGTGTACCGCCTTTCCACCCCCCCCCCTCTCTCTCTCTCTCCTCCCCCCCTCCCCCTAAGTAACTGGTCCAAGATAAGGCCGCGTTGTTGTGCCTCTCTGTATCTCCATCTCTCTCTGTCCTGATGAGTTCTCCTTCATCACGCGGCGGGCGCCACGGCTCCTTAGTGGGCGAGCCCCTATCGCGATGCCGACAACGGCGCCGCGCATTCACAAAGCGATCTCCGGAGGACCACTAGGCGGGACCGCAACAGCGTGTGCGGCAGAGAGAGAGGGGGGGGGGAGGGAAAGAGAGAGAGAGAGAGAAGAGAGAGAGAAGAGAGAGAAGAGAGAGAGAGACTACTGGATGCGAGCGCGGGGGTTCTGCCAGTTCTGCTATGGGGTCTGCACAGCGCCAAGTATTTATGACGACCCAAGCCCTGGAGGAAGGAAAATGTTACCTGGATAACGCAATCTGGTGAGAGGAATATTGTGTTCATTTAGGTCAACAGGTGCACTCCCCCCTCCCCCTGCCTGTCTCCCTCTCCCTCTCCCTCTCTCTCTCTCTGTCTCTCTCTGTCTCTGTCTGGCAGTCCCCCGAGGCTGGTGGCCGTGCCTGGCACTGTGCCCGCGACAGCCAGGGGAATTCCCTCTCTTTCTATTGCCGCAAGTTTAGTAAATACGCCTCCGTCCCGTCCATCCCGCTGGAGGCCGGGGGGTGAGGGGCGTGGCGGGGTCGGGCGGGGCGGGGCGGGGCGGGGCGGGGTGGGGCGGGATGTCAGGGGTCGAGCGCGGAGCAGGACAGTGGGACAAGTTGTTCTCTGACGTCACCTAGGAGGAGAGGAGGAAGTTAGATCGGCGACGAGGCACGAAATGTATCGACCCTATCACTTACAGAAACCAACACGCACGCACATATACACACCATAGGCCTACACACACATACAGTCACATACCGTCACTCACTCACACACACACACACACACACACACACACACACACACACGCGTGGAAGGCCGATCCCTTTGGCTTGCAGGAGGCATAAACCGAATAGGCACGCGCTTAGGCTAAGCCCCTTTCACCCACACACCTCTCTCTCTCGCGCGCGCGCGCACACACACACACACACACACACACACACACAGAGGCGTAAGCCGCCATATCCTCGCGATATGCCCCAGGATTACGGTCTCGACGAAAGAAAAGACCAGCTTTATCGAGGTCTTTCGTGTGATACAGTGGCATAGCTAAGGTAAGGCGACTCGGGAACGCTCGTGAAACGGGCGGAGGGGGGGGGGGGGGAGAACTTTGCGCTTGACACATAGGAAAGGAGAAAGGACTTTGTAATTGACACGCTTTAACAGGAACAGCCCTGAACTGTAAACCGTCATCAAGAGCAACTAGTCGGTGTGCAGGAGAGCTGATGACAAATCAACCTCAAGTTAAGGTCAAGCGTGGAACGCACAAATATGGGGTGGCCCACGTACCCCGTCCAGTTTTGCGGATGGCAGACCCGCAACAACAAACATTCTCTTCATTATAAATTTGATATTATTGGTAGTAGAGAAAAAGTTGCAATAACTTAGCTAAAAGTTTGAGGAACATGGAGCATATTTTATTTTTCTTTACTACCTCGATTAGCAAATTTGTAATTAAAAGGTAATAATTTATTGTTGCGCGTCTTCCGGGTGCATGGGCCACTCTGTACGACATTGAGTTTATTAATGCGATTACGTTAAAGTCTATTGTGGACAAACCATTTTTATACGGTTGGAGCAACATTTCGCCGTCCCCCAACGATGGATTACCCTTTACGTAACAGCTCCTCCAGCCCCAATCTCCAACAAGCCCCCGGGCTGGACATACTGGACATGACGCCGCGGGGCGGCGGGAGGGAACGATACGACCAACAAAACAGGTCGGACAGAAAACGAGACGGGCGGGGCGGGGCGGGGCGGGGCGGGGCGGGCGGGGCGGGGCGGGCGGGGCGGGGCGGGGCGGGGCGGGGCGGGGCGAGGCGGGGCGGGGCGGGGCGGGCGGGGCGGGGCGGGGCGGGGCGGGGCGGGGCGGGGCGGGGCGGGGCGGGGCGGGGCGGGGCGGGCGGGGCGGGGCGGGGCGGGGCGGGGCGGGGCGGGGCGGGGCGGGGCGGGGCGGGCGGGGCGGGGCGGGGCGGGGCGGGGCGGGGCGGGGCGGGGCGGGGCGGACCAGCGTCCGGCAGCAGGCCGGCGGCGCACGGGCACACTTGTATTTCGCGCCATAAAGGACGCGTCCAATCTCAAGGCGAGGGGGCAGCAGGTCTGCCCTTTTGCCTCTGACCGACCCACCCCGCCCGGCCACGCCCCGCCCCACCCCCGCCCCACCCCGCCCCACCCCGCCTCGCCCCGCCTCGCCCCGCTTCGCCCCGCTTCGCCCCGCTTCGCCCCGCTTCGCCCCGCTTCGCCCCGCTTCGCCCCGCTTCGCCCCGCCCCGCCCGAGCGCGCGCACTTTCCCGCGGCAGCAAACGACCAAGTTGCGATAAATAAGGCCTATTCAAGCCACATCAACCTTTATACGAGAAACAAAGGAGCCCACTCGGAGGCTGCCGCTCTCGGCGGCGGCAGCGGCAGAGTGGGGCTGGGCGACTCGAGTCACCGCGAGAAATGTCTGCACGAGTTACAATATCGAATAGTAAAATTACAAAATTAAATACACAAAATACACTTTCAGGCCACTACGGACATTATCGAATAAATTATAGACGTATATAAACCAGCATAACATAGAAAACTTGTCTGTACCTAAAGAAAATTTTCTCCATAATTTTGCGAAATGTACCAAAAAAAAATGTGCATAATGATACCGTAAAATTCCACGCGTATAGAGAAAATGATTTCTCTGTAATATGCTAGCACATATTAAGTCACTAGCTCATAAAGACGTTTTTCTTTTTAAAAATGCCTATAGCGATCTGAGAGTGCAGAGAAGCGCGTGAACTGCGACTGCCTTGAGTACAACTTGGTGCTAAATATAATCTCAATTTAGTCTGGATCTAAGAACCCGCCTTTCATTCATTCCAGCGCGAAGGGAGGGTTTTGAGAAGAGATTGGGATTTGTTTATTCAGCCTTTACTACTCAAGAAGAACGGCACAAATATTTATAATTATCTATATGTCGCACTCGATTGACGTGCACTTAGCATGGAACAAGTCTCCGCTTTTCTGGGCGCCTAACTCCACTGTAAAAAAACATGTCGTAAATTAACAGATAATACCTGTGAATTTTGTTAAACGACCTGACTGTGAATTTACTTTTTATTCGTGATCATTTACATAAAAACTCTGTAACTTTACATAAATATTCCGTAACTTTACAAAAGAATTCCATAAGTTTACAAATTTTATCTGTTGTTTCGCGATTTTTTTTGTTAATTCACAAAATGATTCATCAAACTACAGGAAAAATCTGTTCACCGATTTAACAGCGAAACCTGTAATTTTTTTCGTTTTTTACAACAAGTTTTTACAGTGTATTTAACAGTTTATATTGTCAGCGAGTCCGAAGCCCGCCCCGCCCCGCCCTTCTCTGGACGCACATAAGCCATGCCCCTCGCCGCCCTGCCCCGCCCCCTATGCGCCCCGCGCTCCTCACAAAGGCTAAACAATAGCAGGATTTCCTCTGCAGGATGGCCTTCCAGTGTCATCTCCACCCAGCAGCTGGCTGCAGCCCCCCTTAGCTCTCCCATCAACCTCCCCCCAACCTCCCCACACGGCGCGCAGAAGGACTCCCTTACTGTATTCCTCGAGAAGCTCGCCCCATGCACGTCTCCTGTCCCAACTGCCTACCCCCCCCCTACCCCCTTTCACCCTTTTACTCCCAGAAGGGACACTCGACATTACATCCCACGAACCTAGAGTATGCCAAACTATTGTCACTAGGAAACGTGTGCCAGTCGCATAGCACACAATGAGTCCACGGGGAAAAAATGTATTCGCTGAAACAGCTAATTTATTCGATGTATTTTCTTTAAGTGAGAATGCTAGCTCGTCCAGCTAATTACTTTGCTGAAATAGCTAAAATATTAGTCCTCACAGCTGTCTACAAAAAAAAAACAGTACCAGCTGTTGAGGCTTATATCTCAGCTCTTCCAGCTAATAACTAGCTGTACGAGCTAATATTGTCACCTAAGGAAAATACAGAGAATGAATTAGCTGTTTCAGCGAATCCATTTGATTCCGTGTATGCACAGAAGCACCCGCATCCCGGATGCAGCACAAACACCTTACCGTGCGCCCTCGCTTCCAAGAAGGCCGGAGAAGACGCACTGTGGTCTCTAAGAGTTGGCATCCAAGACAACACGAGATTCCTGTTACTACTAAAAGTAAAACGCGAGGTACCTCAACTCCGTTCTGCAGTGCACGCAGCGGATTGCCATAAGATTGCATCTGTGCGTTATTATTTGTGGTCTTTCCCAGACAAGAATGTCTGAATCTAGACACCAAAATAAAAGAAGAAAAACGAACAAAGGTACATCTTTTATGGGCCGTGTTTTGTGGCGATTGCCTAATATTGTCCGTGCAATAGCCGAGGGGGAAAACAACTCCGAAATTTGAGTGCACCTCGTAATTTAGAAAACGTCAGGATAATTAAGAAAACGCCAGGAAAATCTAAAAAAAAATCACGGAAATTCAGAGATATTCTCAAAATTTTTGAAAAATAATAATAAAAAAAAACCTTGTTCGTAAAACTTAATCAAAAATTCACAAAATTTGTACATCAAAATTCAGAGTTGTTTCCCCCCTCGGCAACACCACCAGGGTGGAGAGGTGCACTGCACACCGGACCGCCCGAGTTGAGGCCGCCCCGTAGAAGGGGGCGCGGCCGTTTTTCTCCGTCAGCCCGGCGCCTGCGGTTCTCAGGGTAGGCCAGCCCGCAGCACACGCCTGCTCGGCGGGCGCCGCGGTGCGCACCCGCCAGGCGCTCTCAGCCGGCAAAACGGGAAACTTGAGGCAGTCGGTCCTGGCAAAAAAAACTGGGGGGAAAAATTCAAGGCGGTAAAAGGACGAACCACTTAAAGCGAAGCTTTGAAGACACGAGACATTAACACTAGATGGGATCGAGGGGGAAATAACAGGAATATTTTGCGTCGGCTGGATCACGGAGCACCCGCGGTTTACAGGTGGATAGACTCTGGATTATTAACTTAAAAATTTCAAGGAAGGTCCATCGATCATACGCTGGATTGCCAACGGATCACCTCCGTCCTATTATTATTATTATTATTATTATTATTTTTTAAATGGTGAAACGGATTTAGGATTACCAAGCCGGTGTCAGCTGGATTACACGAATCGTTTCCCCCTCGGGCTCGATGCTTTCGTCCAATAGAGTCTACGACTGAAGGAGATTGTGACTGTGACCGTTCTAGTCATGCCACATTCATTTCTGGCAGTCGTGTACTTATTATTGTGGTGTTTTCGATTGTTTTCAGGCATGGGTTTCTTATTTACTTGGATGATTTCAGAAAATAAAACAGAGCGCCTTATTGCCGCAAAGTTGCCGAGGCGTGAAATTTTTGAACACCTCGCAATTCAGGAAACTTGGGAAAATTTAGGTAAAATTCAACAAAAAATTTTGGAAAGATTTCTCTCTAATATTTTTCAAAATTTGTACACCAAATTTTAGAGTTGTTTCCTCCTCGGATATTGCAGGGGTGGCTGCACGTAACTGTACAGCGGCGAGCGTGAAAAACTGTTGGCTGAATGAGGAGCAGGAAAAGCTGATACTGGGGCCGAGGCCAGGGGTAGGGCCGGGGCCGGGGCCGGGCCAGCTGCATCAGAATCCATTTCACGAGCTTGTGCGTCGAAATGGATCTCTCGACCGCAGACCGAAGCAAGATTGGAAGATAAAAGGACGAAATCGTGATGCCTAGCGAAAAGGGAGGGAAAAGGGATGAGGCTAAGGAGCGTGGAAAGAGGGAGAGGGGCGGGGGGAGGAGGAGCGAGATACACTGGAAAAAAATAACGAAATACAGTAGTAGACTTGGCAGAGGCGTTTTGACCTGCCCCCCGCGCTGGGAGAGGAAACTGCTCGGGGGGCGGGGGGAGGGGAGGGATAGGAGCCGCGTCCAACGGCTCTGAGAAATATGACAACCATGCTCCGAGCTCAGCAGAAGACGAGGAGCACAGGGGCAGGGTAGAGAGAGCGTTGCGCGGTATATTATTTTTTTAAACATCAAAATAAGTGCATTTTTTATATTTATTTATTTATTTATTTATTTATTTATTTATTTATGATCACGCCGTAACTATATGGACTGCACTCTTTAAAAGTAGATCAAGCAGTACGTGTCGCCAAACTAACGAAGAGTCCCGTTAGGCACAGACCGTAACCAATAATTACAGTCCCACCACAACCACAAATGTGTGCATGTCACAGATTGTAGGCAAGTTTCTAGACAGTACACTGTGAGAAAAACCGTACCTCATACAACTAAACAACGGTTTTGAATTAACGGTTTACGGTTTTCGTTGCCGTACATCACTAAATTACCCTATACCGGGTAAAATTTTAGTACAATATTTTATTGTACTTCGAAATAACGGTAAAAAATTGTAGTTAAATTGTAGTTTTTTCTCACAGTGTACGCAAGTAAGTAGGTAAGGTTCTATTTGAAATTTCCTTGTATTGTGAGAAATTTACTACGTAATTTTTCACTTTTCCTCGTTTAAGAGGGTGCGCGAATCAGTATAGTCACATGCCTACACGTGTGTGACATTCACAACTTCCCCTTCCGATGTGCTGTGCTGACGCAGTAGTGCAGGCGGTGCGGAAGCTAATCCGCATTGCAATCCAGATGACAGCCGCAAAATTTAATCTTACAGAGCGCAGCCAGAGCAGAGCGGAAGTTTTAGCAATATGTTGTGCAGGGGGAGGGAGCAGTCATTTGGGAGAAGAGAGAGGGGGGTGGGGGGGAGGGCGGACTAGGCGATGTTGGCGGCGCCATTCGAAATTTGTAAACTCTTGGGAGCTGAGCGTGGCACGGCGGGGCGTGGCGTGGCGTGGCGAGGCGCTGAGGGCGACGCCTTGTGAGCGTCGGGGAGGCACGCTCGCGCCCCGCATTACAAGCGATGTGTGCGGGGAATATGCTCCGGGGAGGACCTGTGGCGGCCCGGAGCAGCCCGGAGCCCGGCCGGGGTTATGGTTATGACGCCGGAGTATGGAACCAGAGAGGTGATAGTGGGCTGGCTGATGCGCCTCTGGATGGTTGTGTGATGATGGTGATGATGATGGTGATGATAGTGATGATGGTATGATGATGATGATGATAGTGATGACAATGTTGATAATGATGATGATGGTGGTGATGATGATGACAATGCTGAAAATGATAATGATGGTGATGACAGTGAAAATCGAAAATGTGAATGATGACTGCTGATGGTGACAATACACTGGTAATAACACAAATGTAGAAAGCTGGGCACCAATTGGTGAGCTTTTCAAATGTGTAAATTTTGAACATTCCCTGAGGTTGATCAAAACTCGACATCACGTAGTGTCCAATCTTTACACGCACACTTCGCAAACGTCCAGGCAACTGCACACGAACTGGTGTGCAACTTTCGACACTTGATGAACCGTTTCAGGAGGTGGAAACAAATACGTTCGACACACTCTCAATGCAAAGGTACTATTTTGTTTCCGCACTGAGAACGTTTCTGAGCACATCCAGCCGGATGAAAAATTTGTTCCTAAAATAGACTCTTTCGGCATTGGCGAAGTGAAGAACACGGTGAATAACAAGAGACCAGAAACAGTTGCTTTTTAACACCCCCAATCAGCCCAAAACACTCAAATAAAATGTACGTCGAATCGTATTGAAATTGTTTACATTTTATTTAAGTTTTCATGAACGTTTGGGTAATAAAAAGCAACTGTTTCCGGTCTATTGTTCTTCGACTTGTTCTTCACTTCGCTAATGCTGAAAGTGTCTGTTAGACAAAATGTGTGAAACTTTACACAACTTGTATCCCTGAAAGGAACGAATTTGCATCCGGCTGGATGTGCCCAAAAACGTTCCCTCACGAAAAAAAATGACTTCATTGGGAGGATCAATTGTTGTCGATAGGCAGGCAAAATTCGATAGCTGAAATCAAGAATCCGATACCCACAGCCAGGAGCTGGTTGTCACGACCGGACACTTGTACGATGAGAACTACGCTGGAGTTTGTTCCATTCGTACAAGTGCCCGGTCGTGACAACCAGCTCCTAGATGTGGGTATCGAATACTCCATTTCAGCTATCGAATTTTACCTATCGACAAAAATTGATCCTGACAACAAAGTCATTTTTTTCCCGTGCAGTTCCAGAACAAAATTGTACCATCGCATTCAGAGTGACTACTACTACTACTACTACTACTACTACTACTACTACTACTACTACTACTACTACTAATAATAATAATAATAATAATAATAAATAATAATAATAATAATAATAATAATAATAATAATAATAATAATAATAATAATAATAATAATCCGACTCGAGTCCCATAGTCCCATGAGCGCGCATGGCGCAAGTACACGCGCTTTTCCGCGGCTGAGCATGGGTGGGGCTCTGTCGCTGCCGACGGGTAGCAGCAGCAGCAGCAGGTTATTCGCTGAAGAGTGATGAACCGAGAGGTCTACACGCACGCAGGCAATAAGCCGGCCTGCTTTGGCATCCTCACCCGCGCACCCTCCTCCTCCTCCTCCCCTACCCCACGTCACCCCCCGACACCATTTACCTCTGAGCGCCCTGCTATGGCGCACGGATAGGGGGATCCTGGATACCACAGCGGCGCGCGCGAGAGGGCGTGGTGGGGCGGGGCGGGGCGGGGCGGGGCGGGGCGGGGCGGGGCGGGGCGGGGCGGGGCGGGGCTGGCTTGTGGCAGGACGCAAGTACGACCACAGAAGAGGAAGAGCGAGGCAAGCCCGAAGGGGGGGGGGGGGGGGAGAGGAAATCGAAGGACAAGGCGGGGCGGAGGAGTAGGGGATTCGTGACACTTGCGGCGTTCCCATGCCTCATCAGTGCCCCCACCACCACCACTATCCCGCCCCCCAACTCCACAGTACCCCGCCCCGCCCCGCCGCGCCCACGCGCCCAAGCCACCACACCCCGCCCCGCCCCGCCCCGCCCCACCCCACCCCGTCTCCGGGGAATCCCTTGCGGTCTCTGATAGCTGGGTGCCATATCGCGTCAAAGAGGCCAGCCTGTGGAAGTGGGGTTCGGTGTACGCGGGCGAAAGGGGGACAGAGTGAGATAGAGAAAGACATGAAGAAGGAAAGAGAAGGACACCGACAGATATTGGGCAGAGAACCGACAACACTCTTATCCTACATTACTGTTTTTTTTTTCTTTCTATAATACAATCTCTTCACTGAAAATCTCCGAGCCATAATCCTCGCTCTTATACGACTGAGAATTTGAGGGCAATTTTATTACTCTCCGGCGAGTGAGAATATTTTTCCTTGCTCAATTTGAGAAAGAATTCTGTGTAACTTCACCCGAATAAAGTGGGGCAAAATATCCTTACTCAAATAGAGCTAGGCTAAAAAATATCTCCATTGCACAGTCAGGTCAAAATTACGCCAACTAAGCATAAAAAGTATTCTTTCCCATTTCAGGTGAGGGTTTGCAGTGCTATGTCAGTATTTTTCGTGCGTATAACCTGTGCCAGCTATAGTGGCTTATTTACAAACAGTATATAGGTGAATTCGACAGTGGTCATGATGCGTAAAAACGTGGATGTTTAAAGAAAAAAAAATCAGTGCAACTTTGAGCATAAATGAGCGACAGATGCCTGGAAAAAAGGACGGCTTGAAATACAACCAAAGAAACAAAGAGTGACAGAGAGAGAGAGACAGAGAGAAAGAGAGACAGGATGAGATGATAAAACCAGAAAAGGGATCACGGCTGAAAAGAGTAATTGGCTTTCAGCGTAGGCCAGGCCATCGTGCGGCAAACTCAGGCGGCAGGCGGGCAAGCAAGCAGCCGAAGGCATTAAAGGCAGAATCGGGGAGAGGGCGAGGGGGGGAAGTGGGGAGGAGAATGAGGGGGGAAGGAGGAGGGGGAAGGAGGAGGGGGAAGGAGGAGGGGGGAGGAGGAAGAGTAGGAGGAGGAGTGGGAGGAGGAGGGAGGAAGAGGAGGAAGGAGGACTCGGAATGGAGGGGGAGGGGCAGCAGGGGAGGACGAGGTCAAGGAAGAGGAGGGAGAAGGAGGAGGAGGCGGGGGCGAAGGACCAACGGACAAGGACCAGAGGGAAAGAAGAAGGGTGTGACAGCTGACAGCGCCTAATTGGAACGAGTAGGTCGCTCCAGGGGGGCCAGGCGGCAGGCGGTGGCTCCTTCAATCAGTCCCTTGTTCTGGATCCGACCGATACCAGGTGTCCGAGCCGTGTAGGGGGCGGGGCCGCGCCGCGCGCGAGCGATGCCGCCCAAACCCACACGCGTGTGAGGCTGGAGCACAATGTTAAGTGTGATTTGTTGAGAGAATTTCGCGGAGAATTTTAAACATTATTACAGAAAAATACACACAAGGTCGTGCTTAGGTCATTGTTCAGAGTAAATGCTTTTCAAAGCTTTGAGTTGAGAAATGAGCGAACCAAAATAAAGTACTGTAAATATGAAGCGGAGAGCATCACCGCAGCTGCTAGCTCCACCCACGCGTCATGGGTATTGCTACCTTAGCAACTGATTTTGCACATTGGATTTGAAATTACCCGGATCTGGTCAGACAGTTTCTAATCAGACATATAAGTATCAAATTTTCTAATTTTACGAACTATATTGTGTTGCAATTTAGTTAGAATCTCTACGATAGAAATTGCTGTGGTCTTAATAATTATGCATTGTCGGGAAAAATAAAACTTTCGGAAGAAAGGAAGAAAGCCCCCACAGGGGCCTAAAACTACAATTCCCAAGAGAGAAAAAAAACACGTCCAGGTCTGCGAGTGCATTCTCATTCACTTGTCCCATCGTGGGATTTCGGGGAATGATTCCAACCTTCTCTGCAAATGTCGCAATGGGAATACACCCAGGGAGAAACAAATCTGAACTTTTGTTAACAGGTTTTGTGGATTTTCGTAAATTTTTGAGTTTTTTTGGTGAACTTTTCATTAATTTTTACTTGAATTTTACCTCATTTTTCTGTTTTGCGGGTGTAAATATTCATGAATTTCTGAGATTTTTTCAGAATTCATCTGAATTACGAGGTATGTACACAAACTTCAAAATTGTTTCCCCCTCGAAAATACACACGTCTCCGACATAGTGTGTGAGCAATTCTCACACAAGAGCAGCCACTTTGAGGGCTGGCGCGCGGGGAGCGCCGTGGAGCACCGTGGAGGTGGCACGTCCTGCGCAGGCTGCCTACCTCACAGGCGCGCCCACCTCCTCAACCCGATGCGCGCCTCACGCGCTTCGGATCATGCCTCTCTCAATTTTCTTCTCTACGGCGCACACACACACACACACACACACACACACACACACACACATTTCCCTCCTTCCCTTTGACTGCAGCAGGCAGCGGGCGCTCGGCCGCATGCGGAACGCACCTGCCTTGTCAGGGAACAACTCAGTAACTTTCTGTTCCCTATGCCTTCCAAATGAAGGCCCCCTCCGCGGGCGACTTTCCCCTCTCCTCTCTCGTCTCTCTCTCTCTCTCTCTCTCTCTCTCTCTCTCTCTCTCTCTCTCTCTCACACACACACACACACACACACACACACTTTCTCTCTCCACTCACCCGTCACTACCCCTCGCTCTCTTCTCCCTATCGGCTCGGCGGGAGCGTAACGGCAGGCGACGCCTGGCAGAACTCACCTCCTGTAACAGAGAGAGCAGGGAAGACACCGCCTGTTAGATTAAATTTCGTTTCATCGATGACACTGGTGGCGAGGGCGGGGGCGGGGGCAGGGCGCGCCATATTCCATTAAGGCACAGATACAAAAGAGTAGGGAAGCAAAAGTTGGGGTGCGGGAAAATGGCCAGAGAGAACGGGCCAGACACGTTGAACCATCTTTTCCCTCTTTTTCCTTATATATATATTTTTTTTTCCTTAAAGAGAAAATGTAGGAAGAGGAAGACAGGGGTTGAGGAGGGGTTGAAAGCAGCGCGGGGTGTGCCTGGCAACTAGCGAGCGCCAGGTAGACGGGGGCGGGGCGGGGGCGGGGGCGGGGCGGGGGCGGGGCGGGGGCGGGCGGGGGCGGGGCGGGTCAGAACGGGAGTGGCGCGAGGCTGAAGGAGTCCCGGACAGGGGCGATTTGGGGGGGGGGGGGAGGGTCGAGGTTGGAGTGGGGTGGGGTAGTGTCCAGGCGGGCAAGTCTTGTGGAAATCTATCATTGTCGGGGCGCGATAAGGTAAGGTATGTTACACGGGCGGGAGGGGAGGGCGACCCGTGTGTCTGCACGGCGTCCACTCTCATTCCATTAATACCTACCGTTTGCCCCTTTTGTCACTGTTACCGCCCGCTTCATGGAAAAAAAAAAGAAAGGAAAAAAGTAACTTCCTAACAAAAAGAAAAGTTGGGTTTCTATGCCCAGCCACAGGCAGACAAGGTACAGACAGAGCCCTTTGCACTGTTGCAGAAGCTGGAAAGCACAGCTGTTTTCATCGGTCATGGTTGACACCCGGGGAACACTTCGTCTACATGTAACTAACGAAAATTGTGCAGTCTGCACCATTTCGTTCTTAACGAGTTTGTTTATAGCTGAGCAGTATCCACACAGCATGCTTAGGACACGCATATGTGCCCTCATAAACACACACACACAGTACCTCTCATTAAAAAGGCTGTGACGGGTTCTGCTATCGCCTAAGCATCGCTGTCCCGCATCTCTCTCTCTCTCTCTCTCTCTCTCTCTCTCTCTCTCTCTCTCTCTCTCTCTCTCTCTCTCTCTCTCTCTCCCTCTGTGCCTCCCACCCCCCTCCTCTTCTCAGGGCCCAAAAGAAATGAAACAAATGGGCTAATGAGTAGAGAGCGATCCGGGCAGATAGGACAGAAAAAAAAGCCATATAAACGAGACAGGGCTTGAAGACTGCACAATGGGGGGACGGCAAGCAGATAAAAAACATTCGTAAAGGATTAAACACAGAGCGCCTGTCCGTTGCTCGCTGGTTTCACAAATTACGCCACGTTTTTCCGGAGCGCAGGATAATTATATTTTTTCAGTGCCTTTTTAATCATTTCTCTCGCACCAAGAGGACAATAGAATTCGGCTCTAATGGACCCTTTCAAAGTATACCTGCCGTAGTATTTATTTTTTTAATACATTTTTTTTTCTTTTAATAGACTCCGCGGTCTACTCCGACGGGGCAAATCGTGAGATTAAGCCAGCATTCGCAAGTTTATAAAATTTTATTTTATAATGGAAAATGCGTTTGTAGGTTTGTAACATAGTTCCCCCACCCCCTCCCCCACCACAATATCGAACTCAAGAATAATATCGTAATGCTTCTAAGTTGAGCTGGACCGTTCAGTGTCAGTCGCTCTCCGTTAACGCAGCGCTCTGCCGCTAGGTGTTCCACGTCTGCTGTCTGCCGCATGGAATTCTGCTGCTAAATGTTTCCCGACCAGCAGTAAACGAGATTCATTTCTCCTATCAGCTGTCAGTGCGGACAAGGTAACACACGCTTACCACAGAGTGTCAGAGAGATAGAGATAGAGAGACACTGTGAAAAATTGTCGTAGGTTTACGGGAAAATTTTCCACGAAGTGGAGTTGTAAAATTACGATCACTTATCGTAAAATTACAATCAATACCTATCGAATTGAAATTCAATTACAAGCAAGAATGGGCTGTCGTAAATTTACTACATTTTTCGTAAGTCGTAATTTACAAAATAAATCGTAAATCTAAGAACATATTCTTCACAGTGGAAAGAGAGAGAGAGAGAGAGAGAGAGAGAGAGAGAGAGAGAGAGAGAGAGAGAGAGAGAGAGGGGGGGGGGAGGGAGAGAGGGAGGGGGGTAGCACTTTGCTGCGTTTGCCAGGAGCAGAGTGAGAATGAACGGGGCGATCGCCCTTCTTCAAGGTTACTACGTATTATACCAGCGTTAAATCGCCACTCTCACAAAGACTCTGATCCGCAAGTCAGAAGTCAACACGCAGTGTCGCTTATAGATGGAAAACAAAATCCAAAACAAAACTGTAAAAATTTGTTGTAAAAAAAAACGAGAAAGAAATTTACAGGTTTCGCAGGTTTTTCCTGTAGTTTGATGAAACATTTTGTGGAATAACAAGAAAAATCGCGAAACAACAGATGAAATTTGTTAAGTTAACGAATTCTTTTGGAAAGTTACGGAATTTTTTTGTCAAGTTATAGAGTTCTTTTGTAAATGAACAAGAATAAAAAGTAAATTCACAGTCAGTTCGTTTAACAAAATTCACAGATATTTCCTGTTAATTTACGATTTTTTTTTCTTTTTAGTGAATGTAACATTTTGCTAGACAGGGTGGACCTCTGTTTTCATAGTGGTCATAAATTGAAACGAAAAGGGCAAAGGATTGCACCTGTATTTGAACAGTGGTACAGGATTGATTGTGTCACTGTTCAAACGGTCAGTATGACGGTCGTACCCCACTCATGGATTTTCAGAGTGGGCGCAGAAAATTTTTGAGTATCGGCCAAACGTGGTGGCTGGCGGTGCGCGGTGCGCACACGACTTACGACGGGCCTGCTAGCGGGACGGGGCGGGGCGGGGCGAGGCATGCAAAGTCTTTCCCATGACACTGACGCATCTCCTTACGTTGGACAGGGCTGGAATCGGAACCCATCCGACAGCGGAGGCGAAGGGATAGCAGAGCCATTCATAACCCAACGCCCGCGCCTGAGAGAGAGAGAGAGAGAGAGAGAGAGAGAGAGAGAGAGAGAGAGAGAGAGAGAGAGAGAGAGAGAGAGAGAGAGAGAGAGAGAGAGGCTGAAGATATCATAGGATTGAACAGCGAACGCAAGTGATACGTCTGCCATAGGAAAGAGGAGCGTATGCGAGCGAATGGAAAAGGGAAAGTGACGGAAAGAAGAGAAACAAGAGTTAAGAAAAAAAAATTGAGGCAAAGCTGCGGAAGCAAAGTAATTAGCCCGTCGGACATGGCAGAGCGAGGCGACTACTTAATCCTATTAGCATTATTAAACTCCCGCCCACAAGTTTCTGCCCGCACCGCTGGCGCCGGCGCGGCGAGGCAAGGCGTGGAGCAGCGGGGCGGGGCGGGGCGGGGCGGGGCGGGGCGGGGCGGGGCGGGGCGGGGCGGGGCGGGGCGGGGTGGGGCGGGGCGGCGCGGGGCGGGGCGGGGCGGCGCGGGGCGGCGCGGGGCGGCGCGCACTCGCGCGGACGACAGATTCGACGTCCAACGTCGCTCAAAACTCGTCGTCAGGAGGGATGCGAAGGACACTTAAGGGTTGGGGAGAAGACTTTTCGCAAAAGTTTCGCGCGCGAACGGTGGCAAATTAGCTGAAGGAGGTGAGTTGCGCAAACCTCCGATCCACCTGGCAGAGCGGTAAAGCAATCGAGAGGAGTGTTTGCAGAAGGCGGCTCTAACTGGAAGAGCAAATACTGGTTTGCAAAACGATTTTCGCCTCGATCTAATTTCTTAGACATCCAGTAATTTCGTTTGTGTAGTTTTCTTTGAGACATCTGACTAGACTATTTTGAGAGTATATGTGAGCGTGTACATGAAATAACGTTATTTTTTTTTATAGAAAAACATTAAATTTTGAAACAATTATTTTGTCTATTATATTTTTATCGGCGAAATATCTTTTTTAAAAAATGAGAACTACTGCACTTGTGTTTGTATGTTGTCGTTTCTTCAAATATATTCCTATTTGTTTCCGAAAATCAGGGTTGTTGAAATGCGTAAGGGCTTATTCTTTTAAAATGAAACTGTGAAACAATCCATAATATTTGTTGAGAGAATAACATTCAGCGTTAACACATGTGAGCACCTGTCATTCTTCCTGGGGGGAGGGGGGGTAGAGCAGATTCATAATCCTGCAGGGCTTTTTTTTCACGGGGGAGGTATTAACACCCGGGAAGACAAGCATCATTCTTTACCTCTCATAAAAGGAAAAGAGAAACACTATGACTTGCATCTTTCCATGACAATCTTCTTGACTTTCCACCACCAGTTTCTTATCACGAATTTCCAAGACTTTCTAGTTTTCCTACCCATTTGGGAACTCTATTTTCATTAAGTTAATTCTTTTGTTTTAAAATTGAGTCTCCTTACACATATTGTTATCAGGCGAAAACCTTCTTTTTTTTAAATTATTAATATTTTTTTTTTCCTAAATTTAAAGAAACCAGTGTTTCTTATTCAAAAGGTCCTCTCAACAAAAGTAAGTACAGTCAAATGCCCTAATTTCGGACTTGTGCCCTAATTTCGGACAATTTGCAGAAAAGTGTTTATTTCAACCTATCTCTGTCACCTTTTGAGGTATTCAAAATCCGGAAACGGCATCGTAAAGTTTGCAGTATAGAGTACCATATTTCGTCAAGTCGGTTGAAGTACCTTTAAAGTTTTACAGCACACAGGAATTTAAAGTTAAAAAAGCATATAGAACAAAATTGCTGTTGTTAAATAAGCTCCCCCAAAAACCGGGGCTCATGTAGGTGTGAGCTGCCCCATGGGTGGTCCTTTAACGAATGAATGTATGGTATTTTGGCTACAGAACTACGTAAAAATTTATTTTGTAAGTCAAACCGTTTTTTGGTACGGGACGATTTATGAAAGTGCTACAATTTCGGACACTTTTTCTTATGGGCCAAATACATGGAGATTTTTAAAGTGTGTCCTACAGAAATTTTATGAAAATGTTTTTTGTTGCAAATTTAATTTTAAACAAGATTTGTTTTATAGTTTCCAACGATATCTCTGCTAGTTTAGGCGAAATAGTGTGCTGAAGTTGCTTCCTTTGTAGGGCTATAGACGGCTATAGAGCCTAAATTAGTACAGATATCGTTGCAGACCATAAAAACAAAATTATTTAAAATTAAAATTTCAACTAAAAACGTTTTCATAAAATTTCATTCTACAGCGAAACTAGCCATTTAGAGCACGTGTCCGAAGTTAGGGCACTTTCGTCCCTAATTTCGGACACTCTCTCGAAGGCTGCTGTAGCTACACACATTTCGATAGAAATTCGGCATGGGTGTCATCCGACGTGTCCGGAGCCACAGTTTTTCCAATCGCAACAGATTTTTCAAATTCCATCATGCCTACACGTAAGAAAGGAAAAACCGCTAAATTCGTCCGAAATTAGGGCACTTGACTGTACTCACTCGTAAAGACAATAAAAGGACTGTTGACTTTGTTCTCCCTGAAAAGAGCCTTTTTTTTTTTTGCTGAACCTTGCTTTAAAAATTCAACATCTCGCGTACCGTATTGAATGAAACCCCTTTCTTTCCCGGTTGCCTTATCCTCCCACGGGACCTCCTCATTCCTCGTGTCCCACGGGACCCGCTGGAGGCCGGCCGGCCGCACACTGCTGGAGCTGGAGCCACAAAACACCATTTAATCCACCAATGCAATTTTGCGAAGATTCTCCCGCACCATCACGTCCTTCAAAGTTATAGCCACTTGTGGCGGCTAAATCAAACACTTGTTGGGAGGGGGAGGGGGAGAGCTCTTAATATTTTTCTTTTTCTTTCTTTTTTACTGCTTCACTGCGCAGCTGTGTGAGAAGAAGGGCGGGTTGGTCGGAACGGGTATGAAGGGAGGGAAGAGGGTCGGGGGAGGGGGAGGGAGGGGGGGAGGGAGGGGTGGAGGGAGGAGGGAGGGGGAGGGGGGAGGAGAGAGGAGGAGCGTGATGGGGCACTGCGCCGCAGTCTAGATGAGCTTTGCTGCACGGGACCACGCCCCGCCCCGCCCCGCCCCGACACGCGTGGCTCCAAAGTGATGGAGGAGATCAATAGGCTGATGGGAGGCGTGGCGGGGCGTGATGACACGGGCCCAGATAATGATGTCCGGGATTGCTCGCGTTCCGCCCCGCCCCGCCCCGCCCTGCCGCGGCTGCGAAGGCTGATGAGCCCGGGACAACAAAGACGATGGCGTTCTCTATCTCTTCCGTTGTTGTTGTTTCGGGCGGCTAACGGCTCAATGGCCCCTGCCCTGCGCTGCTGTACACCCGCCATCTCGGCCACGATGACATACTCCTACTCTGTGAAAAATGCCTCCGTGATCCCAACATAATTAATGGTGTGACTACTCAGGGGGCGGTCAACTCTGCTGGTCTGCTTTATTCCTTATAGTTTCGTGAGCTTTACTAGGCGTGTATATCAATATATCGCAAAGTACACGTTAAATGTATTTGTACATTTTTGTTCAAATAACGTTTGCGCAAAGTTAAATCTGCGTTTCGTTTCGCACAAATTTGTGCACAAAATTGCATTATTTTGTGCAAAATTATGCAAAGAAGTGTTCGAATGCACGCACAAATATGTGCAAAAGATTTAATTGTTTAACTTTGTAAATTAAAAACTACAAATCAAGTTAGTGTACTGCGTACTTATTGTAATTATTATTATTATTATTATTATTATTATTATTATTATTATTATTATTATTATTATTATTATTATTATTAAACAGTAATGGTTTTAATGCAGTAGTAAAATTCCTTGCCCTCCAAAGAGTTAAGTCAACGTGCCGATGCTCTTTCGAGAGACAAGCACACCAACACCCCGACTTTCAAGAGATTTCCGGCGACATTTTCTAGACTGCGGGCGACTCTTTCATAGAGTAAGGCAAACGAACATAGCGCAGCGATGCATATAAACCTGCAGCAGATTTTCCTTCTCTCTTTTTTTTTCAACAAGTGAATTCTCTGTGCGACATACCGCTGAATGCAAGACCAACCCGCCCCGCCCCGCCCAACCCCACCCGGGACTCCACGTCACACCGAGCGGTGCAGCCGCGTGCCCCGATTGTAGCCATAACAGCCGCGGTGAACAGCCCCCCGCGGCACGCTCAACCAGCCCCTCTCCGCCCGCAGCCCACCTTTGGCCCCTGGGGGCCGCGCCCCGCCCCGCCGCGCCCCGCCCCGCCCCGCCCCGCCCCGCCCCGCCCCGCCCCGCCGCACCAGGCGCCATTAAATCATCCGCCAGGTATCCGCGAGAGCGCAAAGTCAGGGGGTGGAATAAAAGAGGCGCGGAGCTCCCCGACGCCTCCACCCGGCGCCCCCGCGGCGTCCCCGGCCCGGGTGACGGCCGCAAGGACCGGGGCGCCCGCGCAGCAGCTTTTAAACGACGGGGTACACTCTGGAAAACCTAAGGTGCGATGCCCTACCTTTCCAAGGGTGTTAAACCCGTTTTCGGGGTGCTAAAGTGTAGATTTTCATTCATCACTGAAAATGGAGGAGTCGCCTTTTTCGATCTTTGGAGAGCGACTTTTCTGTACCAAATTTGGATTCTCCTGGGAGAGTGACATGGATGAACACCACTCTATTAGAGTCACTTTGATGACTTTTTTTTGGGTCAAATCATCAAATGTCACTCTTTTGGAGCGACTTAAAAAATTCCAGAAAAGACTCGATTTGAGTCGTTTTAGCGAAAGTCACTTTTACTGAGCGATGAAAAAATACTCCGCTCATTACGGGCGAGAAATGTGACTAGTACGTTTACAGTGATTTTTCTCAAAATAATTTCTTTATATGACATTTTAGAGTACATAATCGTATTTCTCGCAAATTTTCCGCGTTAAAGGAATCCGCACATGTGATTCAGAGTGCTTTCGAGCCTCAATAAAGGCTCGAACAGCCAGCAGCCAGCACAAAGTGCATCTAATCCCGATCCTGTGGAAGCCTCCAGGAATTCCCCCCTCCCCCCCCCCCTATGGGGAATACAAAGCCGCGTCCCTCGGCGTGCGCGGGGCGGCCCCTGCATAGCGGGGACACCCTTAGCGGGAAATTACCGCGTCGCCGAGAGGAGCTCGCTCACCCGGACCAGACGCTGGTTATTTCAAAGAGGGTAAAAGGGGTAGCGGGAGCATTGGAGGGGAGGGGGGGGGGCAGCGAGTGTTATGGGGTCGGGATTGGGGCGAGGTATTGGGAATCGCGTTGGGGAAGCAGTGGGGGTGCGGGGAGAGAAGTGGGGGGCTTGAAAAGAGGGGGGGGGGGGCATCAGGGGCACCAAAGCGTCTGAAGCATTGATTCCGGCCTTTTGTCTACCTCCGGGGGGAGAGCCGCCAACACACGGGCGTCTGCCGTCTGATTCCGAAGATCGCTCTCAAGTCTCCGTCCTTGTCGCACTCATGGAGCCCCGCCATCCCCGCCACAGGACACCGCCACAGGTGCAACAAGGGCGGAGGGACGAGAGCGATCCTCTGAATCAGACGGGTGGGCTGGTGCGCCGCGAGAGCATCCCACGAGGGGATGGGGGAGCACCCCTACAAGTCCGGGGCCCAGCCCGGGCGGCACGCGACCCAGGGCGGGGTGGGGCAGGGCGAGGCGGGGCGGGGCGGGGCGGGGCGGGGCGGGGCGGGGCGGGGCGGGGCAGGGCAGGGCAGGGCAGGGCAAGGCAAGGCGGCCTTTGGAGACAAAGGGGTTGATTCTGGGGGGATTCCTCGGCCTGCTTCAGCTCCGCAACCGGCGAAGAGGGGGCAGGGCGTGGCGGGGCGGGGTGGGGCGTGGTGGGGCGGGGTGGGGCAAGGTGGGGCGGGTTCGATGAAGAAACGCAACTTTGGTAAAATTTTGTGAGCTGAGTAAGATATTTTGGATGGTGTATGAAATATTTAAATTAAATAAATTTTACCAAAGCTGGCAAGGAGTTTTTCGAGGACCATGGTCGAGGTGCAGTGCACACAGTGGTTCCGACTTACACATATGTCGTTCCAAAATGTTCCGTGGGGATCACATTCTAGTGACGGAGCAACCCTCAACCAGGCCTACCGCGTGTGCTGATGCTGACTATAAGTCACCCGCCTCCTCTCTCTCTCTCTCTCTCTCTCTCTCTCTCTCTCTCTCTCTCTCTCTCTCTCTCTCCCAAAACAGACTGGCTACACGAGTCACACCCCCGCCCCGCTCCCTCCAAAGCACCCCGAGCCCCACCCCCCGCCCCCCGCCCCGCCACCAGCTGGGTATGCCGGGTGGGCCGGGCGAAGGGAAACAACGCACACCACTTGACGTGCGAGATGAGAGCTGCAGCGTCACATATGGAGGTAAATGGAAAGGGTTTGGGGGAGGGAGGGTGCGTGGGAGAGCAGCGAGCCAGAAAGAACGAGGGAGCACGAGAGATGGGGTGAGCAGGCCAGCGCGAGGACGTGAGAGGGAGAGAGGGAGAGAGAGAGAGAGAGAGAGAGAGACGGCACGTGAACGGTGGAAGGGGGGCCGACACGGCTGCGGAATACAAGATGAGCTCCCTACCGTAACGACCGGAGACTGGAATGTGGCTGGGCGCCTACAGAGAGCGAGCAGCGAGGGAGCGAGCAAGAGCGAGTGAGAGAGAGAGAGAGAGAGAGAGAGCACGCCTGCCGACCGGGGTGGCTACAGGGTGGCTGTTTGTGGTCGACTCAGGGGTCTGATTCTGGGCGGTTTGCTCGGGGGAAGTGGCTGCCGAGTGGCCGCTCCCCGCCCCGCCCCGCCCCGGACCGCCCCGCCCTGCCCCGCCCCACCCCGCCCCGCCCTGCCCCGCCCCGCCCCGCGCCCCGCCCCGTCTCGACCCGCCCCGCCTTGCTCTGCCCCGCCCTAGCTAGCTCACCCCACCTCACCCCGCGGCCTTGTATTCACTTCTCCGAGTGCGAAGAAAGGGTTCCCTAACACAGCAACCCCTCTCAACATACCGCTCCTGCTCCAGCCGCTCAGTCGTGCTCCACTCCGTCTCTCACTCACTCTCTCCTTTCCTCATCTCTCTCTCTCTCTCTCTCTCTCTCTCTCTCTCTCTCTCTCTCTCTCTCTCTCTCTCTCTCTCATACCCAGCACTGCGCTACCGCGCGAGCAGACTGATCGCCCTGCGGGACATACGCGCTGTGTCCGCGAAACACACTGCTGCTGCCTCCTAAATCTCCCCGCTGCCTCAGTACGGCGGGCGGGGCGCTGACAATGAGTCGCGGAATACGGCGTGCGAGAGAGATAGAGAGTATACGAAAACAAGGGAGGGCGAGCGAGCGAGCGAACGGGCGAGAGAGAGAGAGAGAGAGAGAGAGAGAGAGAGAGAGAGAGAAGACAAGCACTGCTCAGCTGCGTTGTTGTGATGCGGTGGGTAGAGGAATCCAATCGAGGAATCGTTTTTATGGGCTCTGCCCGCGCCAGGCCCCGAGTCCCGTCACTGCTGTGGGTTTGGACTCGTAGGCCGCCTGCACACTGTATGCACCGTACGGTCAGGGAAGCGCACCGCAGGGGGCACGCAGAGAGAGAGAGAGAGAGAGAGAGAGAGAGAGAGAGAGAGAGAGAGAGAGAGAGAGAGAGAGAGAGAGAGAGAGAGAGAGAGAGAGAGAGAAATTGTGAATTTACAACGGATATACAAAGGAAAAAGAGCTGAAAAGCTCTGCTGAAAATGTACATCCGCGCTCTCTTGAAATATAAAGAAAAACAAAAATAAAATTAACGACAAAAGTATAGAACAATACCACTAACAACAACAGTCACTAAGTGTGTCAGAGTTTGCATAATAACAGCACCTGCGGTGCGCTTCTCTACGATGCATACAGTGCATAGCACTGTGAGCAACTGTGTTCAACTCTTTAACACTTAAAAGTGTTCAAATACCATTTAAACACTTAAAAGTGTTCATTAGAGTGTTTTGCACTTAAGTGATCAACTTCCCTGTAGCACACTTTCTTTGAAGTGGCGCGCTGTACCGGGGAAGTGTCCAACTGGGGTGGGAAGTTGGACACTTTTAGGAAAACAAATATCGAGTTGAAAACTTTCAAGTGGTGAAATGGTATTTGAACACTTTAAAGTGTAGAAGGATTGAACACTCTAAAGTGTTGAAGGATTGAACACTTTGTTTATGAGTGTGAGCAGCAGGCCGGCAACAGGCGAGCAGACGGCTCACCGGTCCAGGGCCGGGCCTGGGCAGAGCAGAGCACGGCACAGCAGAGAGAGAGAGAGAGAGAGAGAGAGAGAGAGAGAGAGAGAGAGAGAGAGAGAGAGAGAGAGAGAGAGAGAGAGAGAGGCGGGGGGGGATAGAGAGAGCAAAGGGTGATTTCATGTAGGGATGCGCAGCAAGCAGCTTAGCGCAGAGTTGTTCGAGAGGAACGGAGAGCGGCCACTCCGAAAACCCACAGCAATACCCCGCAATACCCTGTCCGTTATTTCGCATTGATCGCGAGATCAATTCGACACACTGCGAAAAATATTCGTATAAGGGTTACGGGAAAAATTTCTATCATATATGTTGTAAAATAAACTTCCAGTTATATTGTTACGATCATTTATTTTTTTTACACCATGTGTCGACTCTACATTCTCTGACGAGTAAGAATTTGCTGTCAAACATTTACGACTGCTCTCCTAAATTTCTAACTGTGTCGTAACCAGAAATCACGAAAACAGTCGTAAACTACAAATATGTTTTTCGCAGTGTATGGCGCAGTGGGAAATCGAATCGTTTAGACTCTACCCTTGTGTGTCTGCTGGGCAGGTATATTATTTTTCCCCACTCAAAACGCATTAAAAAACTGGCAAGGGTAGCATCGCACCCGTAAAAACTTCGTCCAACTTTCCAAGCAGTTCCTTGAGATGTAAAATCCACGGTGGTGGAGTGCAAACTGCTTTAGCATTTACCTTGCTGCGCAATTTTTGCCGTGCACTGTAACTAGCCCAGGCTAGAAATAAATCCCTAGAGACTCAGAAAATAAAAAGGCACTAAAATTATTGTGGACGTTAGCCTGGGGAAGAGGGCTCCGCCAGCAACATACCTTGAGAGGCGGGGAAAAACCCCTCTGCCTCTTCTGCCTCCTCCCTCTCTCTCTCTCTCTCTCTCTCTCTCTCTCTCTCTCTCTCTCTCTCTCTCTCTCTCTCTCTCTCTCCCTTCCCATTATTTAACCACCTGTTAATTGTTCTGGCCGCGGCTGGGGCGCCGAGTGCGCCTCCCCAGCCGGTCACCAACCCCAAGGAAGGGAGTCCCCGTCCGCACTCCCCCCCCCCTCCCCCTCCTCCCCCGACCCGGGGAGTGCAATCACAGCAGGCATTAGTATTCGTCCTTTTATTGGCACGGAATTTTCTCGCACCCGAGATCAACTTGGTGAAGAGGAACTGTGCTGCAAAAGAAGATTCTGTAAGAATTACACCAAGCTCAATAAAACCCCTTCCCCCTTTCCCATTGAAAAAAGAGAAGGAAAGAAAAAAAATTCCGCGGCAAACAACGTTTAATCAGTTACGAACTTTTTTTCCCCTATCGGAATCCAATATTCTTCCCTTAACGACATTGTGCGGTCAGAGTCAATCCTACTTGGCAAAGGAAACATAGGCCCGGCTCCTCTGGAAGAAAGAGGCATGGGGAGGAGTGATGGATGCAGTCGCCTGTACCGCGAAGTAAGCGTGGCGGGGCGGGGCGGGGCGGGGCGGGGTGGGGCAGGGCGGGGTAGGACAGGGTGGGGTGGGGTAGGGCGTGGCGTGGCGGTGCTCGCTCCGGGCAGCTCGCCAGCTTACAGGAAGGTGGTCCGGCGTTGACATGCCAACATTACCGACAAATTGGATCCCCTTTTGTGCTTGAGCACGAGGCGGGGCAGAGCGGGGCCGGGCCAGGAAGGGCGCGAGACTCGCCCCGCACCCCGCGGCGAACTCATCGTCAGCCCTCACAGACTCCCCTCGCAACACTGAAGCCACACCAATATGAAAGCACACGTTCAAATTCAGTGTGCGCGACGGGCGCATCCCCCAGTGCAGCAGTAGGCCTACGGTAGCTTACGCTGGTCACCTTAATTCGGGATGAAATTCAGCGAAGCGTACCCTGTAAAAGATTTTATGAAATACGAGAGAAACATTCCCTTACTCTAAACTTACCTAAGAAATTTTGGGCTTCTTTTTTTCTACACGGAAAAAAACGTATTAGCTGGAAAGGCACTAGGTGAAATACTATTAGCTGTCTCAGCTGATGTTTCTGTTGTACTGGAAAACGCCTGATCTCGTATAGCAAACGCTAGTGGCCTTTTCAGGCAAAAATTAGCTGAGAGAGGGAAAATTTTCAGCTGGTGCTTTATTACTTGATATATTAACTCTGATAGAAAATCTTTTTATTTTCGTGTAACCAGTTTTGATAAAAGCTTCGGAAATTTAACGGTTATGTACGTGAATGGTCACGAAATTCCAAGAGAATGTTATAAAAGTTGAAGGATGTTTTTCAATTTTGAGAAATTGTTTGTAAAGGTTTTAACTATTTCGACTGTGGATGTGTGCGCGCCCGTCGCCCGTGCGCAAGTGCACTATTTTCTAAGAATGCGAACGAAAGATAGGAGAAGAAATGTATAATAATAATAATAAAAATTGCTATTGTTGAAGGGACAGTGCAGCGCAACAAAGCAGAAATGATGGACTTGATTTTTTTCTCTTTCTTACCAGTGCCGGCGCAGCCCGAGATACAGAGAGGGGGGAGGGGGGGGAGCGAGAGGGAGAGAGAGAGGGAGAGAGAGAGAGAGAGAGAGAGAGAGAGAGAGAGAGAGAAGGAGGGAGGGAGGGAGAGAGAGAGAGAGAGAGAGAGAGAGAGAGAGGGAGTAAAGAGATAGCAGGGCAGTCACTAAGAGTGCAGGACACGTGCGGCCCCAACCCCCACCCCCAATCTTCCGCCTATTCCCAGCCGAGAAAAAAAAAGGCGGCCGAAATGACCTCATCAGAGATATGCGTCTGACCGAAACTGTCGCTGAGGGTCGCTTATCTCCCCCCGACCCTCTCAGTCTCCATGTCATAACATCACCCTTCCCTTCATGCCATGTTTTCCATATTATTCTGCGAGAACGCCCGCCAAATAGGATGTAATAAGATTTTATGCAGTTTATTCGCGCATGGTGTAGAACACAATAAGCAATGTCAGGCCTCCGAAAGAGAATAAAAAGAGCTGGCGGCGCTGGGGAGGGGCGGAGGATCGGGGAGGACCGGCATTGCAGTCGCTCCGTATGCTGCTGGTTTGTTATGACAGAGATGACTGCCTGCCAGGCTGCGCGGGGAAAGACCGCATATGACCTTACAGATGTACCGTACAAAAAAAAAAAAGATCCTACTAAAGTTACGACTTTTTTCGTAAATTCCGATTACGACATGAAGTCGTCAGTTTATAACAACAGTCGTAAATTTTCGCAGAACAAATTCTTGCCTGTTGAAGAAAGCGAAGTCAAAAAATACTCGTAACTCTAAAACTTGAAGTCGTAACTAAACGACATTTGTGACGGAAGTTTTTTCGGTAGCCCTCACAACTTATTTTCACAGTATGCTCGGAGCAAAAACTCACTGTTAAAACAAATGTTTCGTTTAACACATCAATTGGTGTTTAGTTTCAAATGTTCAAGAGCTGTACACCTGCTGGTGTAAAGTCGGACTAGCTACACATCAATAATTGACGTTTAATAAGTTTAACTACACACCAGCTGGTGTAAAGTTTTTAAACATTTTGGAATTTAAGACCATTGGTGTACACTGGTAAAACAAATGTTTAGTTTCTAAACATCATGGTGTTTAGTTGGCAATTCTATAATGACATGATGCATAGCAGGAACTAAACATGACAAAATGTTTAACAACCAAACACTTCGTAAATGTTTAGAGGTTAAACATTTTGTGATGCATATAGAAGTAAACACTTGGGCGAGGCTTCACATGGAGAAGCATATGAATACCACGCTGCGGCAAGTGTTTAGCCAACTGCACACTTGCAAAGTGTTTAAAAATTAAACATCTGCTGGTGTATAGTTTGAACTAAACATTAAATAGTGTTTAAATATTAAACATTACCAGTTAAACATCATTTGATGTTTAGAACTAAACATGTGTTTTACCAGTGTATAGAACTAAATACCGGTATACCAGTGCTGTAGGGAAAAAATACGAACAAAAGAAAATAAAAACAACGTTCTTTTGGGTGGAGGCGTCGAAATTCAATCCTCTGAACACTGCCTTTAACCTTTTACCGTACGAGCTTTGGATCCGTTTCCCCTGGGGCCACCGGACCGGCCTATATCGCCAGAACCTTTGACATGCGCAGAGAGAGAGAGAGAGAGAGAGAGAGAGAGAGAGAGAGAGAGAGAGAGAGAGAGAGAGAGAGAGGGAGAGAGAGAGAGAGAGAGAGAGAGAGAGAGGGGGGGGGGCTGGATAATGAATAAGCGAGGGTTCGCCGCCCCCAGACGGGCTGCCTTCCCTATGTTCTAGCGCCGGCAGTGAGGTCAAGGGAGACTACGTCGCGTCTTCCATTGAGGCTTGGCTTGAGTAGGCCTAGGCAGACCGGACAAGAGCGCCCACTCTGATCCTAGCTGGGTGAGGCACAGGGGCGGGGCGGGGCGGGGTGGTTCGGGGTGGGGTGGGGTGGGGTGGGCGAGGCGGGGTGGGGTAGGGCGGTGTGGGGTGGGGTAGGGTGGGGCGGGGTGGAGAGGGCCTGGTGGGGTGGGGTAGGGAGGGGCGGGGCGGGTCAGGGCGGGACGGGGCGGGGCGGGTCAGGGCGGGACGGGGCGGGGTGGGTCAGGGCGGGGTAGGGCGGGGCGGGTCAGGGCGGGGCGTTCCGCCGCCGCGCTTCGTCAACTGCTAATTATCTCCAGCCTCGGCGGCGCGCGGCCCCACCGGTCCCCCCTGCGGGAGGACGCGCGCCCCAATTAAGAATTCCATTCTCCGAGACTAACAAAAACTAACAGCCTTTGTCGCCCGAATTAAACCCGAGTGCGCCTTCATAATATCAGTGCGAGCGAGTGGGCGGCGTCGAACACTCTACGCGGCGAAGCGTAGCCCCACCCCACCCCACCCCGCCCCGCCCCGCCCCGCCTCACCCCGCCCCGCTCCGCCCGACACTCGACGTGATGAGCCAGCCGTCATTAAGCCCCGAGCCCCGCTCTGGGCGGAGCCAAAGCGTCAACTGACGAACATGACAAACAAACCAGAAGGAGGAAAAAAAAAAGTTGAAATCAATGAGGGCAGCAGGTGATATCGCCTGCTTTTACCGCAGCAGGAGGAAAACGGGCAAAGCTTCCTTTTTCCCCGTCTGTCGTATGTTATTGATTTTATGTCATTAAACCTACTCGGAGAAGGGGGTTCAGGGAATAGATAGGACAGCACTGGTGAAACAAATAATATGAAATTATTGAACACTGGCGTGTTTAATCTGTGATTTTGAACAAAACATGGTGTCAAGTTTAAGTAGACATTACATCGCATTACATAGTGTTTAGTTAATAGACACGTGACAAGTGTAGTATTTTTGCACACATGGACTCACGCACCAGCCCTATGGAATCCATGGAACACGTCGAGTAACTGCACACCAAGAGATGTGCAGTTTGCTAAACGTTTGCGAAGTGTAGAAGAATCGCACACTTGTTGATGTTTAGTTCACTTCGACACCACGAAGTGTTCATCATTTGCACATTTGGAATAAACACCAATTGTAAAACTTTCGACATTTGTTTTACCAGTGTGTTTGCAAATTGTTTGCGAGCAATACCCATTTTCAAAATTTTTAGTGCAATAATGACTATATCCTGACTTTCAAGTGTGTGAATGGTATATTTGTAGCACACGTACAATCACGAAAAACCAGTATGATCACATGGAAAGTCGCACACACTAAACCCTTATGCATTTTGTTGTACACAAACATCCAAGATTTTAAGCAACCATAAGAATGCACATTTTTTATGCATATTTATGTACAAATTGTGCATAACTTTGCACAAATTGTACATAGTTATGCATAAAATTGTGCATATTTTTATGGTTGCTTAAAATCCTGCATGTTTATGTTTATGCACAACAAAATGCATAAGGGTTTAGTGTCCAGGGAGCGGATCCGAGAGAACGGGACACAGGGCTCAAGCGGCGCGTGCCCCTGGATTTATCCGGGGGCTCCACCTCTTTCGCGTTCAAGAAATGTCAAACATTTTTTTTCTTTTTCAGTGTATAGTCACCTCCCCGCAGATCATGCGTCCCACAAGATCCACGTGCCGCTACACGACTGTATTCCATATATGAAATGAGCACGATGGAAGAGGGGAGTAGTATGATTCAGAGAAACGCTGTTTTGTTTTCTTTTACTCTTGCTTTGCTTGCATACATCCAGGGGAGTCTTCTTAGAACGCATAAAGACAAAAGCTTCGTACAGGGAGAGAAAGGGAGGGAGAAAAAGAGAGATGGGAGAGGGAGAGAGGGGGAGAGCGAGCGAGAGAGAAAGAGAGGGGGGGGGGGGGACCCAACCGCAAACTCCTGCAGTTAACGGCAGGCATAATGTTGGTGAAAAATCACATCAAAAAAATTCAGAACATAATCAAGGCACCTTAATTGTATTTTTCGATCCTCAATCCCTAGAGACTCGAACAGTTTGCGTTCTCGTTTCGCGTTTTTGTTCTACGCGCAGTAGAGGCTGACAATGTTTTATTCCAGACTAACGAAATACTTAAAAAAAAATTCTTTTCAATCTGAAATCTTTCGGCGATCGCAAAGTGGCTAATTTTTCCAGGACTTGACGTGAGCTCGGGTTTGAGGCGGTTCAGCCCGGCAACAGCAGCAACGAGGGGATGCGCGAATGCGTCGGTGGTTTCGGGGGTAAGGGCGAGAGTGGAGAGGACAGCGGGGGAAGGGGAGGGGGAGGGGGAGGTGGGGAGAGAAGCGGGGGAGGAGAGGGGGAGAGGGGAGTACCAGCGCGCGAGTAAGGGATCATCAACTCAGCACATCTCGTCTAATTCCTCGCGAGGGGAGGCCCCGCCGCCGCCGCTATCAGCTCTGGCTGGCTACTCTGCTCGCTGATATCTCATACACAATAAGCAGGCGTTTGTCTAGCATGGACACACCTTGTTGTTCAGAAAAATTCAGGAAAATTAAGAGAAATTCAAAAAAATCCCGAATATTAACAAATATTTTTTAAAAAAGGAAAAAAGAACCCTGTACACCGAAATTAAGAGTCGTTTCCCCCTCGCTCACCCCCTCTCCCCACCTCCTCGAAGAGACGAAGCAGAGCCTGGGCGCACCGCTGACCGGAGCTCTATACTGTGGCGAGCTAATTGCTAAAGGACGCCCCGCCCCGCCGGCCCGGCGGCCCGGCCCGCACCACTCCGCAACGCCACGCCACGCCGTAGGCCCTTCCGAAGGGGTTTTCGTCCCCTTTGTGCTTGATCAGAGGAGATGGCTAAGTGCCCGCCCCACCCCACCCCGCCCCGCCCCACCCCACCCCACCCCGCCCCACTCTACCCCGTCCCGCCCCACCCTACCGCACCACCTGACGGCAGGGGATGTCCCTGTCATTTGCCCTCTCTACCCGAGAACCACCCCTGATGGTGGCTTAATAATTTGCACCAGACAGCGAGGCACTTTCGGAGAAGAGCGGAGGAATAGTGGCTTATAAAACGGTGAACACGTTAGGATTATTTTACCTTGATCGACTGCAGTTCATAAAACAAGAGCTCAACGTATGTAACAGAATAAGATCGTTGAGTACTTGCCTGACTGTTGAGAAAGAAAAATATAGTGTTGCCAGAAAAGTAGGCAAAAAGCGCTCGATAGACAGCTGTGCACTTAGAAAAATGTTTGGATGCGGCAATCAAACTGTAGTGCGATCCGTCGAAGTAGTCATAGGCAACGAACTTTTCTAGTTCTGGGAATGGAACTTTCGGTTATAGCGACTGAATTCTCCAATGCACATGATTACTCTGACGGATCGAACAACAGTTCGATGTTGGGCTTTTAAGATTTGATAACCGCAGTCAACGACTTTTTTCAGTGTGAGAAGTGATCGGTATAGTCACGCTTGCCTAGGCAGCATCTCGCAGTTTCACAGCAGTTCGGCGCTGTTCCGCGCAGTTCTGAACATGGTTTGTCTTTAGTTAAAACTTCAATTTCAAAACGTTACCATAATAAAGAATATTCACGTTCTAATAAACACCCCAACCCCTCTTCTCGTCTGAGCCACAGAATTGGCATGTGTGTGTTTGTTTTTTAAAGCTATACATAGGCGCAGCTAATTTTTAAGCTAGGGTGTTTATTTTCTAGCTACCCAACTACTTATTTTCCGCCGTTTTAACTTCAGATGTGCCATGAATTTTGAGGGTTCCCCCAGATGAATCCTGTCAAATACGGGAGCTAGCTGCTCAGCGCCCGCCATTCTCAGGGTAGGCTATTCCGCAGCACACACATGCTCCAGAGTCTCGAAGTTGCCTACCCACCGGGCGCCCGTAGTCCTGTTACTGCTGCTGCGTCTGGCTGCTCTCTGCATTTTCAAGCTGCAGCCCATGACAGCAGCTGTAATCTCCACACACTGTTTTAAAAAATAAATGAAAACAAAACAACGGAGAAAGTGTGGTCGATTAATTATCTGGAGCGTCCGTGCTTTTCATATCTACCTTTGTACGGAAAGGGGATAGGTGCAGATTTTTTTTCTGTACATCGCACGCTTCCAATACACTTTAGATGTATTGACCAAAGTTATTAATTCATAGTTTGCGCACGTACGTCTGGAAAATCTCTGTAGTTCGTACTAGTCCGTACGTGCTTTCCTGCGAAAAACACCAGAATTTTTCTTTTTACAGTGTAGCTCCAACAATAATTTTATCACAAACGTAACGTCCCATCACGTAGTATCCAAAGTAATTTTTATATTGTTGTGTGCTTGGGGGTTACTTTGTAAGAAAAAAAGACGAATTTCGGCGCCACCTCAGGTCGTTTTTGTTAAAAGAAAGTTTTTAGATGGTTTTCTTGAAAAGAATTCGGGCGTTTGACATTTTTTTTCGGTCAGAATGTATTAAACTGACTACCCTTAAACCAAAACTTTCCATAGCCCTTTGTTTCCCAGCCATTTACAAGTTGCAGTAAACAGAACCGGACCCCAGGTAGCGTCGTTTAGGTAGCGTTCGTTTTTACAGTGTGGGGGTTTAGATTAGGCGTTGGCTTTGCTGAGGTCTGCGGCGTCGTGAACAGTGTTACTAGAAAAATAGGCAATGCGAGTACACTAATAATAAGTGTTCAACTGGCGTGCACATTGAAGTGTTTATAACACTGTACGTTGCACACTTTCATGTTTTGTCTGGAACTTTGCATACTTATGATGTTATTCAAACCTGCACGTTTAACCCTAAGCTAATCATGCACTTTTAAATGTCCAAATTTACTGTTTTTTTACACCTTTTTTACACTTTTTAGTATGTAAGTTTACTGCTCAACACCTAGAAGTGTGCAACGTAGTGTTCAACACTTGAATATGCGCGCGGGTTGAAGACTTTTGTTTTCAGTGTAGCTCACGGGTAAACGCACGTGGCCGAGTGCGCCAGGTGGCTCAGCCTCTCGAGCGGGCTTATTCTATTGCCTAATTTTCTGGCAACACTGGACTTGAATGATGACACTCGTAGGGTGCAGAATGAAAAACGAGTAATTATGTCCGTGCAGCCCTGTAGCGAAATGTCCTGGCACTCGGCTGATGAGCTCTCGCAGGAAAATGAGGGAAAGGGGGGGGGGAAGCGGGGTGAAGCGGGGTGGGGTGGGGCGGGGTGGGGACCCATCCATATTGCATCCGCCAAATTACCGCTCTATAACCAGTAGGCCGAGCGCGGCCCGCAAGCACTCAATAGTGCACAGGGGAAAGTTCAGTCTGAAACTTCAAGCCCTGCATCGTTCAATAATTTACAATCACACAGACTGACACTGACAAACACACGATCGCGTGCGATCCGGAAAAAGAAAAAAAAAGTTGGAGGAGTTGTCATTGCGACTACACTCTAAAATACTACACTGTAAAAAATTTCTATGGTAGATTTCCTATAAATGTATCTGACGCTTTTCACATATACATGTATAGGAATTTTCCTATACACGCGTGTCGTAATTTTACCATACACGATAGTATTCTTACCAGACATGTATAGGAAATTTCCTATACACGTGTGTAGGGTACATACGATATATGTGTGGTGGTCCCACCACAAATGTATAGGAATTGTCCTATACATTTGCATCCATTTCAAAACAGAAATGGAGATTTTTTTCTTTCCTGTACTGCTCTCAACCTCCTTTCACTTCACATTGCTTGTCAAGGTTAATTATTACATGTAATTATGCATTGAACTTACGAAGAATTACCTTACCTGAAGAAGAGTTGAACCCGGACTTCTTTACTGTGAACCCGTCACGCTAACCACTGGACCACTGGGACGAGATGGGAGACGCGCCCCAGCGTGTCCAGGTCATCCCTAGGTCGCGCGCCCCTCCCGCCGGGCCAGCCCCGGATCGGGGATGGTCCGGTGAGGAGGAGTGAGCGGCCCGGGAGGCGTGGCCAACTGTTTACAGTTCGTGGAATTTTCGACCAGATGTTTTGATGCTGGATGCATTTACCTTCCTGCCTTTCGTGAACTTTTTACCACTGGCATGCGATATTGCTTCACTCTGAATATCTAAGAATAATATTTGGAACTGGCTTCGGACTGCTCATAACTACATCAGATACAATGTTTAACCAAATGAAACACAATTTGGTACTGATTATACCAAATGTGTTTAATTAGATATGAACACAGAAGTCCGGTGATCTTTAATACCATAGTCCTCGGACATTGAGAGTGTCCTCCCTCAATGTACGACCGAGCAGTGCATTGTAAGCGCAATCAAATTTAATGCGGCGACCCATTTTTTTTGGAACTAACAGTGTATAGCAAAATTTAGATATCGTCAAGTGATTTTCCTATGCATGCATAGCAGCGTGTGCCCTCCACACATGTATGGCAAATTTTCTTGACATTTGTAGTGGTTTTCCTATATAGTTTGGGGTTTTCCCATACACGCTTTGAGGTATGGTAGATTTCCTATACATTTATGAGATTTTTCAGGTACCATACCATGTATAGGAAATATCCCATGCAAGCGTATAGTAAAAATCCCAACATTTTTTACAGTGTAGGGACAATTTTTGTTCCCAATTGAGCACGAATCACTGCATACGCAACATGTGTACGATTTCGTGCCTAATAATGGAGTAAAACTGCACAAAAGTGCACTTTTACTTCTTTATTTAGGAAAGAAATCGTACACATGTTGCGTATGCACGGATTCGTGCTCAATTAGGAACAAAATTGTCCCTAGTATTTTAGTGTGTGTGTGTGTGTGTGTGTGTGTGTGTGTGTGTGTGTGTGTGTGTGTGTGTGTGTGTAGCAATCACCTGTTCTGCAATCGGCGATAAAAACGGCGTCATTTCAAGGCTCTTAAAATTGAAAAATGGATCGCTTTTTCCAGGCTTTTTCGCACGCTCTGAACAATAAATTCACACTTTTTTTCCCGCGCCCTGGAAAATAAATTCACAAGCAGACCAGAGTACGTCACGATGTTATCAAACAGTAGCGGATTTCCAGCGAAGCTGCCCGGTGTCCGCATTCACAACTGACAGTGCATTGCCAGATTACCAGCGGTCGGTCGGGGGTTTTCATAGCCTTGTACTAACTATCGGCGCGTGTGATATTCAAACACGTCGGGCGGGTCGGACGGGGCTTAAAATCTCCCCGAGGAACCGCCGGCGCCACGGCAGGTGCGCGAGCCTGAGCCAGCAGGCTGATTCCGAAGATCGCTCTCATGCCTCCGTCCTTGTTGCACCTATAGCGGTGCCCTATGAGGGGGACGGCAGGGCCCCATGAGTGCGACAAGGACGGAGGCAGGAGAGCGTTCTTCGGAATCAGACGGCAGGCACTCGCAGCGGCTCGCCCCGCCCGTGTACCGGCAGACCTTTGTTTCTCAGCGCAGTAAAGTCCCGCGCGCGCACACTTCGCGGGCGAGCGCGTTCAGCAGGGCAGGGGCGGGACCAGCGCAGGGCAGCAACGGCTCACTAGCAGCTGGGGGGAGGGGGGTACAGGGGGAGGGGACAGCGTGTGGGGGAGGAGGGGAAGGGGGTAGGGGCTCCACCTGTCGGAGCCGCTTAGCGCCCGCGGGGCACCGGGCGCGGCCCGGACGGGCACCGCGGGCCACACCGGTCGACGAGGGGACGACTTGGATTTTCGGTGTACACAGGAGTACGGAGTTCACCCGGAGTACACGGAGTACACCCGGAGTACAGCTTGGCCGGAGTCCTGCTGGAGTATACGCGGAGTACGCGGAGTATACGACCACCCGGAGTACACGGAGTTAACCCGGCAGTTCACTCGGAGTTCGCGGAGTACACCTGGAGCACGCGGAGTACAGCCATAGTACGCGGAGTACAACCAGAGTACACGGAGGCCTGTGTGTGTACACAGGAGTACACTAGTCGTCCACCCCTCGACACCAGCAAACAATGACAGCACAGAACGCGCGCGCGCGCGGGGGTCTTCTAGTGAGGGAGGGAGGGAAAGGGGGAGGTGGCGAGGAGAGGAAGGGGACAAGGAAGGCACTCATAAAGAGTGTGTGGAGAGGCATCTGCATCACCGTACGGTGAAACTTCACCGTGTGCTAAAGTGCTGGGCGGGTTTCACAGCACCGCTCACACTGAATAAGGCGACGACGTGATGCTATTTCACGGCGGCTAATAATCTATTGCAGTCTCACAGTTGACAGTACTGTTAGCGCATTTCCATAATACGGCATTCTCCTCAACTCACCCAAAATTTGTACACATGATTTCAAGATTTCACATGATTACACCTCTTATAATTAAAAGAAATAATTCGTGACATAAATACAAGCGTATTTTGAGCTTTATAAGCCCAAAATACGCACTCAAATCAATTTTGAGGGGCAATAGATCCACAATTTTTGACGATGATTTCGAAGATATTAGCCATTGTGTACACCATGATTTCAGGAGTTAAGGCCCTCTCGGCATTCTCCGTGTAGCTGACAGTGCTAGCACTGCCTGGCCATTACGCACTCTACCCTTCCGTGAAATTCGCGGCACCTCACTTCCAACAGTGTTGGGGGGAGGACCTGCCCGGATGTCACTGCAAGTTCGATTGCTCCCTACCCCGCCCCGCCCCGCCCTCTCCCAACCCATTCGCCGGGCCGGGCGGAACCGCATATCCCCGGAACCGAAATGAATCACACAGAGGCAATAATGATGGCGGACTGGAACATTTTAGTTTATCGCTCGGCGTGCCGAGGTGGGACCTGCCCGGCCCCACCCCGCCCCACCCCGCGCCCCACATCGCGCCGTGGACCAACAGGCGCGGCGACTTGGCTGAGGGTAGGGGTGGCAGACGCTTTGTTTCTATACACTTGAAAACTTATACAATAATTTTGTGTCTTCGTGTTAAATTTTAATGACTTCCAAAAGGTTAAAACTTGAATATTTAGCAACTTCACGGTTTTTTTTTAATATGTTTCCTTAGCAGTGCTTAATTTTAAACGACTATCAAAAGTCATTAAAAGCCTTTTTGTCCTATCTCTGCTTCGGACACCCCCCCCCCCCGTTTTTCCCCTATCTTAAGGAAGAAGGGGCGCGTTGGAGTGTGCAGAGGGGGGGAGGGGGTTGGGGTGATCGGGCGGAGTAGTGTGGAGCAGGCGGGCGGGCGGGGCGGGGCGGGCAGGGCGGGCAGGACTGGGTGGGGCGCACTGTTAAAACCTTGCGAAGAAATGCTTCGCATTACGAAGAAAATCGTTCGTAAGCTGCGAAGTATTTGGCTGCTTTGTATTGCGAAGCATTTTCTTCGTAAGTGTGCGAAGAAATTTCTTCGCAAGACGGGGCTTGCGAAGAAATTACTTCGTATTGCGAAGCCTTACGAAGCAGCCAAATTCTTCGCAACGCTGCGAAGAATTTTCTTCGTAAGAATTTTACAGAGCGGGGAACAGACACTCGATTCAGAAGATCGCTTCTCGCACATTCGTCCTCGTCGCACGACCTATGGCGCGGTGCACGGTCCCGTGAGAGCGACAAGGACGGAGGCGCGAGAGCGATCTTCAAGGGGCGGGGCGGGCGCGTGGCGTGGCTGATGTGTTGACACAGCTCGCCACATGACTGCTCCTGACCGTGTCTCTCCCTGTCGGCCTTCCTTTCCCATCCTGCGGTGCGCCTGTGCAGGCCCTGCAGGACGAAAGGGTCACCCCGCCCCGCCCCGCCCCGCCCCGCCCCGCCCCGCCCCGCCCCGCCCCGCCCCGGAACCTACGATATTAGATTGACCCAATGTCGTGGCCCGGGGGGATCAAACTTGGCAGTGGGAGTGAGAGAAAGAGAGAAAGAGAGAAAGAGAGAAAGAGAGAGAGAGAGAGAGAGAGAGAGAGAGAGAGAGAGAGAGAGAGAGAGAGAGAGAGAGAGAGAGGGGGGGGGACGAGAAAGAGCAAGAAGGGGTGAGATGGAAAGAGAGAGGTAAAGATTGAGTGAGTGACATAGAGAGAGTAAGGAGAGAGAGGGAGAGATAGAGAGCTGACGCAGAGAGAGATAGAGTGAGAGAGCGAGAGAGAGAGAGAGAGAGAGAGAGAGAGAGAGAGAGAGAGAGAGAGAGAGAGAGAGAGAGAGAGAGAGAAAGAAAGAGAGAGAGAGAGAGAGAGAGAGAGAGAGAGAGAGAGAGAGAGAGAGAGAGAGAGAGAGAGAGAGAGAGAGAGAGAGAGAGAGAGAGAGAGAGAGAGAGAGAGGCTGAGCCCGACAGACAGATCAGCGACCGACCACACGCCCCCACCCCCTTAAACCAGAACCAGTAAAGCAGTTTCATGTGTAACGGCTCCGGCTCCGGCCCCGCTCGGCTCAGGGACGCACTTTGCGGGGCCTTTCTTTGATTCGCCCTTAACTTTTTGACGAGACCTCGGATGGGCATTACATAAGGGCTAATGTTTTAGACGACTCCTGGAGGCAGTCAAGGGCAGCCGTGTAGTCTGCTGAGCCGGGGGGTGGGGGCTAACGGGCCAGGAGGGATTACAGGAGGCCGCAAGATACCACAGGTCAGGCCATGAGGATACTCAAGTCAATGGCCCAGGCAGACAGTCTGCACTGGGAAAAGCAAAGAGTGACCCAACACCTAACACTCCGCGTAAGTCATTATTATTAAATAAACTTTGAAACGTAACGCGGAATCAATAATAATGTGTCACACATTCAACAAAATCGTTGACAGCGCGATAAGTTCTGCTTCAGGGAGGGAAAAAAAGGTAAAATAATGATAAACTAACCCCTTGACGCATAATCCCACAGAGTGCAGCCACGCTCCCTCTGGCAAGCCAGTTAAATTAAAATGGGCTACAAAAAAGGGAGAAAAGCCCATGAATGGCTGGCGCCGCAGCCGAGGCGGGGCGGGGCGGGGCGCGCTGAGTGTCGGGGGAAAGGGTTTGCTCGGGAGGTCGGTGGGCCGCGTCAAATGAGTGAGGAACGGGAGTGGAACCACACCAGTGGCACCAAGTGCGGCACACGGGGAGCCCACGAGCGGAAATGTTATTGCACAAGGTGTGCGATTTTTATCGTTAGTACACTGCTAAAAATTTTGTTGTAAATTGACAGGAAAAGTACTGTTAAGTTTGTTAGCAAGTAAATCCTGTTTCAGAACAGGAAAAACTGTAAATTTACAAGGATGGGAAAACTGTCAGAATCAATTTTTTCGTCGAAGTGTATTGACTTCTTTTTGCACTTATATCTCTCTTTTGTAATATTGAAAAATTGTTGTATTTCGAACAGTAAGGGCTGTTAACAAAATTAACAGCGTATTTCCTGTAAAGCACCAGCATACACAGTGATACTCATTCACTGTTCTTTGAGAGTGCTGCTGAAATAATCCATTTGTAGTAAGTTTCTAACAGATAAAAGAACAGCTGTTTAGAAACAGGATTCCCGTAAAACAGATGGTCGTCAGGCAACAGCTTTTTCTAACAGTGTACTCTTCAGCTCAAAATAATAACATTAAAAAAAATGAAACTAGAGAGATTTTACAGACTTGCTAACAATGACAAACGTGTCAAAGAACGTTCTTTTTTTTCTTCTTTTTAACAGAATTTTTGATAAACACACAATTGTGTTTGAGAGTGGTTTCCTAGAGAAAACCTAGTTGTACATTAATTAATAATTGAAAAGCGAATACTGGCAAATACTCCGTTTAACTCTTGGAACTTTGTTGTACACCACCGTTCATTCTGAAAGTGTAGAAAATCGGTGTTCGAAAAAAGTAATGAATTCTAAAGTGGTTCACCCAAATTGTTGCTATACGCATGTGATCTAGCGTTTGCTCACGGCGCAGCAGGTGCCTACCAGAAATAAACACCTCTCTACTAAGGGCTGGAACCTCGACTGTAACAAGCCCCAGGCGCATCAAATAATGGTGGCTCGTTTGAAAGCTCATATGAGTGAGACATTTTGGCCTCACCAAAGCGTGTTGCTGCCTCGCACTTTGATTTTTCAGACCACTGTCGGATTTGCAGAGGGAAAGCAACATCAAAATCACTGTGGCATGCAGACTGCTAAATCCTACTCTGACCGAGGCGAAGGGAACTAGGCTGCAGTGTTCCATTAACCGGAAAGGGCTGCAGCTTCGGTCGGGATTTGACCCCCCCCCCCCCCCCTCTTGCAGTCCAATGTGAGGTTCGGCTGAGCCGCTCCCGGCTACACAGCAAAGAGGCCGCAAAGTGTTAGTGAACGAAGGACAGACGGAGCGACTTACAGTTTCCGGGGAACTTCGTGACCTTTGTACGGCCAGGCTAGCCCGCCCCGCCCCGCCCCGCCCCAGGGCGGCCCGACGACCACGACAACCGCGCTGCCTGATGAGGTAATATATTACCGACCTGCAACAAGAAGAAGTAGGGTGATTAAAGTACGCACAAAGAACATTAGTTGCGGAGCACATGGTAAGCAGAGGGAGAGAGGCAACAGAACTAGCCCTACTCCAAGGGGGATATCACTTCAAAAAATAATTGCATGGCCCAAAAATAATCATCTACAAAATGAAAAAAAAATCAAGAAGAAAGATACAGAAGCATCCGAGAAATTGAAAAAAAAATAACAAAAAAAACACCAATAAAATTGGAAAATAATTTGAAAATGGGGGTGAATGATAAAAATTTGTCTAATAAAAGACAGAAATCCTCCTTGAAAAATTAAAAGAAAAGTAAAAAATAAAAATAATAAGATAATAATAATAAATCAAAAACATCCAAAAAAAAAATATTTAACACGTTTTGTATGCGAAATCCCTCCCTCGCCCGACTTTTTCTTCCTTATGCCCTCAGTCAGTAATAAACAAAAGTCAAGCAATCGCCCGAGTTAAAGTATTGGACTATTTCACACTCTTTGCAGGTATATAGCATGAGTGACGGCAAATAGGCATTCGCTAAACCACAAGTCTATTTGTGAAACACGGACAGGTATGAGGAAAATTCACACACTTTTCCAAGTGAACGACACTCGACGGATGGCAAATAACCATCATGGGTGAGAGGAAATATCTCATGCGGCCCCTGGTAGGTGAACACTCTCATTTCCTTACGGATGTGCTTTCTCCATAATACGGAGAATTTTGTGCAAGCGTAATATGGATCTGAAATCATCTGTAATACGGACACAATCATTTGTAATATGGATAATTTCATCCATATTACAAACATACCTTCATCCATAGAGTATGGACCAAATTCACCGTAACTTACGGATCAAGCAAAGTTTGTAATATGGATTAATTAATCCATATTACGGATGATTTTATCCCTATTACAGATGATTTGAGATCCATATTACGCTTGCACAAAATTCTCCGTATTATGGAGGTAGCGCATCCGTAAGGAAATGAGAGTGAATGAACTTAAAGGCTGACGCCCTCAATAGCGATTACCCCATTTACTCGAGGCAAAAAGATTACAGCGGAAGCCAAAATCAGACAAAGAGAGCTAGAAAAAAGGTCTGTTAAAAGGGAAAAAAAAAGAATAAAGAAAACAAAAAGAGTGAAACCCGACAAGGTGAACTAGCAGAGAGGCAAAATAACGCGAGAGAGGCTCTGATTGGAAAGCCTAAAGGTCGCTGCATTTTTGCACCGACTGGGGCGTGGCGGGGCGAGGCGGGGCGAGGCGGGGCGGGGCGAGGCGGGGCGGGGCCGGGGCGGGACGGGGCGAGGTGGGGCGAGGCGGGGCGGGGCGGGGCTAGGCGGGGCCGGGGGAGGGGGTGCGGGGCAAGGCCGAGCGGGGTGGCCGCGCGTACAGCCAGATGTGTTTCATTGCCCAGCTTTTACGAGGCGCAGGGCAGGGCCCAGGCCGGTGCGGGCCGGGGAGGGGCGGGCAATGGCGGGGCGGGGCTGCTGCCGCTTCATTTCACTTGAACCCGGTACTCGGCTCACTCAGAGCGAGAAACAGTGCCTGAGAGAGAGAGGGGGGGAGGGAGAGAGAGAGAGAGAGAGAGAGAGAGAGAGAGAGAGAGAGAGAGAGAGAGAGAGAGAGAGAGAGAGAGGGAGAGAGGGGGAGGGGGGAGAGAGGGGGAGGGGATAGAGAGAGAGAGAGAGAGAGGGAGAGAGGGGGAGGGGGAGAGAGGGGGAGGGGATAGAGAGAGAGAGAGAGAGAGAGAGAGAGAGAGAGAGAGAGAGAGAGAGAGATGGACAGAGCGGTAGGGTGGCTGGGCGTGCGACCTAATGGCTAGGCAACCCTTCACGCACGGCTGCGCTGCGCCGGCCTACACCTGCAGGCGTACGGGTTGGAGGTCGGGCAGGGTGTGGTGGTGGTGGGGGGGTGGGGGGGGGCGTGCGTGTGGCCAAGCGCCTAGGGGTGCTGAGGCGTAACGCGTGTGCGGTAGCCGCTGCCGGGGCCGCTCAATCTATGGTGGGCTGTCACAGGCTGTCACTGGACGTCACAGTCCGTCACGGGCCGTCACAGGTCGTCACGGCGGCGCAGTGTTGCCGAAGTCGTGGGAAATTTCGCTCATATCGTTTGGGAAATTTCAGGCCGAATTTAAGCCGTGGAGAAAATGGGAATAAAATGTAAAAATGTAGGGGAAAAAAAAGGATGTTTTGGCCGACGCAATGCCTGCTTTGTTTTTTACCGGCGCGAAACACATCACCTTCGGTGCCGCACTCTAGAGCAGGGAAACGAGCGAGCGCAGAAGCTCGTATGCGTCCGAAAACGAGAGGTGAGAGTAAGAGGAAACGAAGTTGTAGTTTGAACGTTTCACTCTCACTGGCCGTCATACAGTCATCATCCGTCACAGACCGGCAGGAGTCATCACAGGCCACCACTGGCCGTCACGGTCATGGTCCGTCACAGACCAACACGGGCCCGGCTGTGGTTGTTATTGTTGTTATCGAGCTAAATTAATTAGCAGCATTAGCAGCGCCGTCTCTCTCTTTTTGGTAGAGACCGATATCGGATTATTTCGTTAAATTTCCGATAGTCGAGATGGGCAACTTGTCATGAGGTTCTGAGCTCAAATGGCATTCCTCTTAAAAAGCGAATTCGTTGAGGTTTAATTTTATTCCGCACGAGCTCGCACTGGAAATCCTCGTGTGAGAATGTCACACACTTCTACGAGTGCGAATGCCCATTCGTGCACCTCAAGTGTACACACTAACACTGGCAATGTACTTTTTCGTACATATGAAATTTAACTATAGAAATATACAGATTTATGTAAAAAGATCGTGCTAAATTATGAATATTGGTACATAAATCTGTTTAATTTGGTGATTTTTTTCTGCACGTAATAATTTATGCAAATCTGTGCGCAATATTCTACGTAATTCGGCACGGTTTTGTTCATAAATATTAATGTTAATATAGTTACATTTCACATGTACGAAAAAGAACATTGCTAGTGAGAGGGTACGAATGGGCATTCGCACACATCCGGAAACACGCCCCCCTGTGACAGCTCGTAACGTGTGGAGGACAGGGCACCTGCGTGACTGCAAAGCACTCCTCTATTTATTTTATTATGTTTTATTCTCTCCAAGGAACTCATTGCATTTGCTCAGCGCGGGTTGCGTTCTTCACCCTACCCCTTAGTATCTCTCTCTCTCTCTCTCTCTCTCTCTCTCTCTCTCTCTCTTTCTCTCTCTCTCTCTCTCTCTCTCTCTCTCTCTCTCTCTCTCTCTCTCTCTCTATGCGAAGAGAAAGAGAGTGAGCAAGCGAGAGAGAGATAGAGAGCACATATATATATATGTCGGTGTGCAAGTAAGTGTGTGAGGCCAGACGTCCGCCTAATCAAACAGGCCCCGTGCAAATACCTCGCCATGTTTGCCGTGCGGCGCACTCGCTGGCCGCATGGTCACGGGATGCCAGCCCGGGCAACAGTCTCGTCGGGCACGGCCTCCTTCAGGACATCCCGGCTTTCCTATAGCTTCATTCTATAAAATCCTCGCCCTTCCCCCTTACCCCCTCCCATCCCCCCGAGGGGTGTGCATGGGCGGGCACATTTTATGAATTTTCGTGAACTATCGTGAATTGTTTTGAATTTTTCAGGGTTGCCACAGAACCAGCAATGTTAACTTTCCTGACATTTTCCTGACCAATTCCTGACAAAAGTGAGGGTTTTCCTGAGGTTGTATTCCCACCAGCAGAAGAGAGGACGCAGTGTTGCGCCGACCCGCTTTGCGGTCGAAAAGGCAAAATCTAGGCCTGAGTCCTTCTTTCCTGAAACTTTCACTCGACTTTCCTGACATTTTCCTGATTTTCCTGACAGTTTTTCCAAATCCTGACATTAACCTGATTTTTCTGACTTGTGCCAACCCTGTAGAATTTAAGCAAATATGCACTTGAATTTTAACAAAAAAAAAAAAAAATTGGTGAATTTTCCTGAATTACGAGGTGTACACAAACTTCAGAGTTGTTTCCCCCTCGCCCCTTTCATTTTTTTAAAATTTTGAAAACTCTGTGTCTCCTGAATAAAATGGATTTCTGAACTTGTTTCTTGTGCTGAAAGTGCGCGCGCGCGCCCGTAAGTGTGCCCTGCCAAAACATCTTAAAATGCACTTTGACTATCATTATCGCAGGCCCATAAAATCGTCATAAAACACCTGGAGCCGCGCAGCTAGTTCGGGGCGCGGCAACTTTCAGGTCGCTGAAGCGAGCGCCCCGGAAGTCTTGGCGCCCCCCGCCCCGCCCCGCCCCGCCCCGCCCCGCCCCGCCACGCCCCGCCCCGCCACGCCCCGCCACGCCCCGCCCCGCCCCGCCCCGCCCCGCCCCGCCCCGCCTAGCCCCGCCCCGCCTAGCCCCGCCCCGCAGGCCATCGGGGCGTACCGGAGTCCGCCCGGGACTCCCCGAAGGACCAAGCAAACAGGCTCTTTCCCGCGTCATTTAGCCAGGGCCGGACTGGCAGACCAGGACCAGGGGCGTACGCAGAGCGGGGAGGGAGCGGAGCGGCGGAGGCGTACGTACGCACAGCTTAGCTGCCGAGGCTATGGGCTTCGGGCTCCGACCGTAGCCAACAGCATGCCCAGCTGAAAGGGGCAGAATTTGTATTTCTCTTTGCAACAGCAGCGATTGGAAGCTGAAACAACACAATCTACAAAGCGAGATTCCGTTTATTCTGAGACGACTGTGGTGCCTTCCAATGGGGATGAAAAAATGGGAGGGAAAAAAGAAGAAAAAAGGAAACATAGAGCAGCGAAGGAAATGCAGTTGCGGCAGCTCGACCTTTCCCTTCATGCTTCTGATGTTCAGCGGTTAAATGGTCTAATTCACGTTGCTGCAATGAAACATTGTCGGTCTGGATTACCCTCCGTTCCGTCCATTCCTTTCCACCTGTCCTCCCCCTCCCCCTCCCCCCCCCCTCTCTCTCTCTCTCTCTCATGCCACTTTGCATAATTTATGGCCAATCCATGCGGCAGCTGCTTCCGAATGGGGTTCCTGCTGTCGAATGAGGCTTAGGTGTCGAGTTGCGGCGGGACCGACTACCGGACGACGAGCGGGGTGGGGTGGGGTGGGGTGGGGTGGGGTGGGGTGGGGTGGGGTGGGGTGGGGTGGGGTGGGGGTGGGGCTGTCCGGGGTGGGTCGGAGCAGGTTCGGCAAGGGCCAATAGTGATCCAGGTGCCGGAAGAACACAGCAGGGTGCAGAAAACCAGGGGGTAAATGAACTCTTTTCGTATGGCAAGAGTAGCGGCGGTGTTAAGAAAATAAAATAAATGCATGAGAACGGCGTCGCTGCTTTCCTGCTCGTGGGCAAACTTTAGGCACGCGTTTTTTCGGTGTAATACAAACTATTCACATACTTGAAAGCGTGCGACAAATTCCACCGAGCAGCAGATGACGACATACCCCACTGAAAAAACGGCGTCCTGGTTTCCAAGCAGTTTTGGAAAAACCAAGCAGCTCTTATGGAGAAAATACACAGGGTTTCCGAGGCTGCTTGAAAACCAAGACGAGGTTTTTTCCGTGCCCAACGTACACGTGAAAGTCGTTAGCCATTTCCATACATCCCGCAAAGGGATATTTTTTTTTGAAGTTTTTTTTAAGAGAAAAGGTTCAAGCGCGAATGTTCGGTTGATCACCTAAATCAGTATTTACACCTGCACAAGAGCGCAATTGCATTTCCAGTCGAGTGCAAACTTACCTAACGATGGCTGCTATACACATTTCAGTATTCTAGACGACACGCGAGATCGTCGATCGGCCGGTACCAGCCTTTCACACCTAGTCGATAAATATAAATAAAAGTAGTCTAGAGGAGAATAGGAAACACTCACGCGCGAAAAAGAAAGAAAAAGTAGTGTGATTTGACGGAGCGTGTCAGCGTCGTCGTCAATCCGAGCGTAGCAGCGTGACACGGACAAAAAGTACCTGCTGCGCGCGAATATGCAGATTGTGCGGGCTGCCGGTCCTGCATATGGGGATCAACAGGTTTACCGCTGGCAGCAGGACAGCCTGAGCCTATTTGCAGTGAAGCTTATTGGCAGTGAAAGCAACGATGCGGGCGCAGAGAGATACACACACACTCTCACACAATCTCTCTCTCTCTCTCTCTCTCTCTCTCTCTCTCTCTCTCTCTCTCTCTCTCTCTCTCTCTCTCTCTCTCTCTCTCTCACACGCACACACACACACGAGAGTAGATTGTGCGTATCGCCACTGATACCATTGGGGCCACACCTCGCCGCAGGGCGCAGGGCAGGTCAGGTGCTCGCTGTCCACGCGTACCACTTTGTTACAGGCACATATTACACGGTAAGAAAAAAAGCACTGAAAATGGAGGAGTCGCCTTTTTCGATCTTGGGAGAGCGACTTTTCTGTACCAAATTTTCTTTCATGCTCCTGGGAGAGTGACATGGATGAATATCGTTCTATTAGAGTCACTTTGATGACTCTTTTTGAGTCAAATCATTAAACTTCACTCTTCTGGAGCGATTGAAAAATTCCAGAAAAATCTCCATTTGAGTCGTTTTAGCGAAAGTCACTTTTATTGAGCGATGAAAAAAAGCTCCGCTCATTACAGGCGAGAAATGTGACTAGTACATTTTCAGTGGGGGGGGGGGACATTAAGATACAAAGCAACAGGCGATCGTTTTCATTCGTTATGATGGATTTTTTATGGAATATTCCTGCTGCTACAGCCCCGCCAGTACGGTGAAACTCGGCTCAAAATTTCTGTTTTGAATGATGTTGCGACAAGAGTGTGCGACACAACTCCGATGTCTACCCCTTTTTTTTTTTTTTGACCAGCTTATTGCTTTAAAACAGTCCGCAACGCTTCCGCGAGAAGGCGCGCGCCTTATTGGCGCGCTGGAATGCCGAGACAATTTCCTCCGATCGAAACTCATGACCGCTGCCGCCGCCGCCGACGGCGCGTTTGGCCAGAAGAGCCTGCCTGCTGGTCCTTCAATCAGACCTCATCAATGACGGCCCATTGAGGCGCCGGTCCCGGTCCCAGTCCCGTGCGTAGCGCGCGTAGCGCTCCTGTCACGCTAACAGCCGCCGTTATCGTAACTCGATTCGTAGGGAATGCTGCTAGCCTGCCCATCCTCCCCGTCACTTCGCGCGTTTCGCGTTATTATTCGATTTGAGGGGCCGATAGTATTTATAGGAAGACCCTCGAATGCAGCGACCTCACTACGGCAAAAATGTGAGACACACTCATACACTGAAAAAAAAGGAAGTAAAAAAAGGACAAAAAAAATAATTTCTGCCATTTTTGAACAGAACCCCATCACATAGGGGCGCGTTTGAAGCGGAATTTTGCGTAAATTACGAAAAATAAGTTTTAAAATTATTATTCTTTTAACATAGGAAAAAAAATATTTCGAAAATAGCATAAACTGTAACGACTTCAGAGCCTTAGTGCCTTGTAAAAGTTTGATATCCTTCCTCTTGTTTTAGTGAGGTTCCTGCTTCGTATGCGCGCCGCCTCCCAACCCCTTCGCCCACCCCACATCGGCCCTCAACCCACCAGGGAGTCGCAGGCCACATGGGCACGCAGCGCAGCGTTCAAAGATCATTTCACTCACCGCCAATTAAAAGGGTTCTTAGTTTGCCCCACCTGACTAGCGGACGTGGCCGAGAAGGGTGGGACGGGAGGGGAGCCTACCTGGCACAACTAGGCTAACAAGAGCACGCTCCCGCTGTTTGACTTGTGCTCCGCGCGCCCGGCCCGGCCCCGCCCCGCCCCGCCCCACCCCGCCCCGCCCCGCCCAGCCTGCCGGTGTGCGCCCATGCCGCCGCGACGGCACAAAACTAAGAGCTAGGGCCCGGTTCTGACAGCAAAAAAGTTTTTGCAGTTGGGCAGACAGCGAGGCTAGATGAGCGAGAGGTAGGCGATGGAACTGTTGAAGAGGAAAATAGAACTCTCTGAGTGCTCCAGCACAATAGCTGCCCCCACCCCCACGCCACCCCGAAAACAGATCTATTTAGAACACTGAACAATATTTGTAAGTACATACGAGGCCATGTAATCGCAGTTTATAAACGATGTAAGCGAAAAAATACAATTATCCTCAATAATTTATGCATTTTTTTCCCCTCGCTAACTTGACTAAAAATTTGTCTGAGATGAATAGAACACATCGGCTGTCATGCAATCGAACACTGTACGTACGTGCACGGGGACTGGAGTAGAGAGGGGTGGGGGGCAGACTGTCCAATCGATGTAGTGAGATCAAGTACTTCTTGACCCTGTTTCTGTCCAACTACACCACGCGGCCGCGCGCCGAGCCGAGCCGAGCCGAGCCCAGCCGAGCCGAGCCAGCGCCTGACCTCAGACAGACGACACGGAAGCGGGAACAGGCCGACTCGCACTACGGTTATTTGCACCTCCGACGATTCGTCCTCAACAATTCGTCCCATGATTACTCGTCCCCAGACTTTTCGTCCTCGGTTACTTTGTCCCTAGTTAATTAGTACTAAGAGAACTTGTAACATTTTTATTATTCCATGCAGATAAGCTACGGTGAATGTCACTGTAGCTAACGGTGAATCAGGGGGAATGACCGTAATTTACGGTGACATTCACAATAGCTTACGGTGAAAATTCACCGTAAGTTACGGTGATGCCAAGGTCACCGTAGCTTACAGTGAAATTCACCGTAAGCTTTAGAAAGTGAAATTCCAATTGTTTAATTTGCTGTAGAAACGGTCTGAAAAAATTGTAGCATTTAAGTGTTTCTAACCTGAAAGCGGTTGTGCCACGCCTCGGTTGTGTTGTTCGACCTGGATTAGTTGTGGCGAGCAGATAGGTGTTGATTCCACATCCACAGGTCGGGAGGGTAGCGGGGCGCCGTGCTTTGAGCAATACCCATGTCCTGAGGGATCCAATGGATGGGACGAATGGGGATGAAAAATGGGACAAATAAGGGACAAATTTTTAAAACCGAGGACAAAATATCTTCGGACGAGAAAAACCAGGACAAAAACTCTGAGGACAAATGGACGGAGTACGAGTCCTTAGGGGGACGAGTTATGGGGGGACGAATGGGCATGGAGCCCACGGAAGCGAGCGAGCTCTACTCGCCCCACTGTGCAAAGGTCGCAGAAAATTTCACTGAAAGTTACAGGAAACCTTAAGTGAGGACTTAACTTACTGAATGTGTACAAAACACGTTGCGTATCCAATATTAATTGTTGGTCGCAGGGCGACTGTATAAACCAAACACGGATTTAATGCGGAAACTAGGCTTTAATTTCAGTCGTGAATTGTTATCTTTAATCAATATTTTTTTTTTACTTTTTCTTCTTTCTAGTTGTTTAAAGGGAGAAAAATCTTTGACGAATATTGACGATTTTTGTGAAGTTTCCTGGGCAGAACTTTTCCGAACTTCGTTTTAAGTAGAGAAACTTTCAGCCAACTTTAGCAAAAACGATCGTCAACTTCGGCTTTTGGTGTATCATTTTTTCATAAACTATTCTCACTCAGGTAGACTTCAATAAGCTATGTTGATCACTGTTCATCACACGCAAGCTACAGCAGTATTGGGCCTGTCCGATATTTCGAGATTCCATTAATTTAGTCATCAACGAGTATTTTGACGGGTCGATTTCGATTACTATTCTGAAAAATCAAGAATGAGTTGAACTAATCAAATAAAACGACTAACTCTTACTCTACTGTTAACTGTCAGAAACAATTGAATATTTTATATTGATTTACGATTTTGACACCTTTACGCTGTACCATGTTTATAACAACCTTATTTTAATTCTGTGTTAAAAATAGTTTTTCTTTTATCAAACAACTCAATTTGGCATTTTCAGATTTTTCACATTATTTTCCCCCTTTTTTTCTACACTTGTCGCATTTTTTTTTTAATTTTTGCCATAATTTAGCTAAATAATAGTAGCATAATATACCCTTTTTTTGGCATAAAGTGCGACCATCCCTATAGTTGTGATTAACTTTTATAACTGCACAGGCCAAAGTGACCGTTAGCGTGGTGAGGAGAGGAAGTAGGCGGGGAAGAAGAGGAGGAAGACGGCTATATAGAGGCGGCGAAACGGTCCGCGAGGCCCTCTCCTCCCAATAACGAGCACGCTCTACTCTACACCCGCGCCAGTCATTGATCGCACGGCTGCTGCTGCTGCTGGTGGTCAGAAGAAGAAGAAGGTCACCGAGCTGGCGTCTGCGCCAAGTGGCGCGGCGCGCCGGGCACATCGTCGAAGCCGCGCCACGCCGCGCCACGCCACGCCACAGCGTCAAGCCCACGCCCGCTTCGGTGACAGCTCGATATAGCAACACATTGGACGAAATAAAGAATGCGGCCACACTGGGTGGGAGGAGCCCTGAGATCACTATATATTGCTGTCCTTCTTCTCTCTCTCTCTCTCTCTCTCTCTCTCTCCCCCTCTCTCTCTCTGTCCTTCACTCGCGGCTCTCATCTCTCCTCACCCGCCCTCATGTCTACGCCCTAGACCGTGTCTCTGTTCGCGTCTCTCGAGAGAGACATCGGAAATCCGCAAAAAGTACGAACGTCACTCAGTTGCGACAAATTATTCGCACATGTGATGGTTGAAAATCCCGAGGCAAGTATCACTGCATTTGTGAGGGGGTTTACGCCTCAAGAAATCGTGTACAGACCTCGCCCTTAGACGGCATAACAGGACAGAACGCCCGGGTATCACGATAATAACTACGCACTGTTATAAAACCTTGCGAAGACAAAGTTCGTAGTACAAACTAAATATTTCGTAAGTTGCGAAGTATTTGGCTGCTTCGCAATTGTGAAGAATTCCTTCGCAACATACGAACTACTTAGTTTGAGAGGCGTAAAAAGTTTGTAAGCTTGCGAAAACGTTGCGAACTATTTTCTTTGTAATACGAACTTTTCCTTCGCAATGCGAAGCATCCAATTTCACTGCAAAGACTGTTCACAAGGTTTTAACAGTGCGTCAAACGTCAGATTTTGGAGGAAAAGTGGAAAACTTTAAGCAACTTCCTGACTATGAGAAAAACTGAGATTTTGAGGATGTTTCCTTAAGAAATGTTTGAAATTCCGTCATTAATTGAGAGGCTTTGCTCAAAATCTGAGGAATTTTCCTCAGAGTTAGAGTGTCTAAAAGTTTATCTATTTTCCTTTAGGAAGTCAGACATTTGTTTTTTCCTTCTTCGCGATTACCTTGGCATACCTAAAACAGGTGTTCAGGGTAGTACGGAAGGGACTACCCGCTCGGACCCTACCGTCCTGCCACCTCCCGAATAGATATTACGTTGATTCGGGACGAATTGGTCTTGGGTCGTAATTGGTGAGCCGGGTGGAGAGATGCTTGCCGAGCGAATTAGTGGGCGGGGCGGGGTGTGGCGGGGCGAGGCGATGGTCCACCGCACTAGCTGAAACAGTCGTGAACGGACCTCCCACAACACTGGCAATTTATTCCACACAAAAGTGTTGTTTTTTTTCCCCCCCACTTTATTTAAATACATCTAGAACCTTTACATTTCATACTTTGTCACGTGCACAAGCACGAAATTATTTATTGGGGCGCGAGAAAAATCAGCAGCAGTTTTTTTTTCCTAATTCTTACATGTGTTTTTTTGGAAACATGGCTTATTTCTAAAAGTTCAGCGTCCCCTTTCCTTTTCCCTTACGCCACTCTCTACCCTCTACCCCGCGTCACCACCCCACCGGACACAACAGAGAGAGAGAGAGAGAGAGAGAGAGAGAGAGAGAGAGAGAGAGAGAGAGAGAGAGAGAGAGAGAGAATAGATAAAAAAGGTCCATCGCCTGCTCCTCGCGGGCGCGCCCCGCCGCCGACGCCACCTGACCTTGCCCAGCCCCGCACCGCACAACTTTGGCTATAATTCCATTCTGGCGCCAGCAGGTCGTTCGTTGGGGGCAGAGCAGCAGAAACAGTGGTAAAGGTGGAAAAAGAGGGGGGGGGGGCAGGGAAAGAGTCGAAGAGGTGGGAGGATATGGATGCGAAGAGAGAATGAGAGGGAGCAGTACACGGCACTGGTAAAAGTCTGGTTGTACATCGCTGGATAGACAAGCAAAAAGGGGGGGGGGGGAGGAATATGGGTGTATAGGATGGGTTGGGGGAGGAGGAGGGGGAGTGGGGGGGGGGGGGGGTGCATGGTTGATCATGTCCACCGCACAAATGCACGACTTGGTTAGATAAATCACCCCCACGTCCTCCCCCCACCCCCACTCCCTACACCCCTGGCAATCAGCTCCGGCCCAGCTCATGTCCCTGTCAGGTAGTCGCCTGGTCCGATTGGCTGCGGCTCATCATTCTCCCGCCATAGCCGTCCTGATTCAGAAGATCGCTCTCATCCCTCCGTCCTTGTTGCACCAACGCCATTGCCCTATGCTGGCCATGGTAGAGCTCCATGAGTGCGACGAGGACAGCTGCATGCGAGCGCGATCTTATATTCGGAATCGGTCGTCAGGCTGGGCCGGCCCCCTCCGTGTCAGCACACGTCGAATGGGAGTATCCACGCGGGAGGGAGGGGGCGGGAGAGGAAGGAGAGAGAGAGAGAGAGATAGAGAGAGAGAGAGAGAGAGAGAGAGAGAGAGAGAGAGAGAGAGAGAGAGAGGGTGGGGGGGAGCCCTGTTGCGCGGGCACTCCTTCTCTGCTCATGGGGGCGGCAACAGCAGCTGATTGGAAATAAATTGATGCAACCCTGTCACGGTACATGACATGCTCCATAGACGCGAGTAGCAGGGAGTGAAAATGGGTAGGTCAGGGCGACATGGGGTGACGTGATGGGCTCCGTAAACCCTCAATGTCATACGAGGCGAGAGCAGCGCGCCGCGCTACAAAAATGTACGAGGAAAAATAAAAAAAAAACACGGAGAAAGTCTCGTCAATTCGAGGGGGCCACGCCACCACTTCGGCTTAGGAAGTACACAGGATTACGTGATTTCAGGGATTATACATGAATTTATTGGGATTACACATGAATTTCTGGGGCTAAAACCGTTAAATATGAACAATTAGGTGAAATTTAGTGATGATTCTTGAAAATTTGGTTAAGGATTACACCGATTACACAGGGATTACACTTACAACTGTGTACACAGGATTACACCACCTCGCGTCAATTAATAGACAACCCGTCCCGTACAAGTTGGTTAGCAAGACGTCCGGGAGTGGCATTAAAATCTTTGCTTTTACATCGAATTTTCGAGCAAACTTAATTTCTGGCTATATTCCTTACTAGTGTACTGTGTCACATTCCTAAAAAGAAATGCTTTGCAAATGCGAAGTGATGCTTATTCTTTGCAAAGCAAATGCTTTGCAAACTGCAGAGCTCTTAAATTCTTTGTAAGAATTTAACAGTGTACCAAAAAACACTAACCGCGAGTCACGTTACAACGAATGAGGCAATCACATTCTTGCCAATGTGACAGTTTTCACATTTTAAAGAACGCGACGTCACAGTAATCGAATCAAAGTGATCTGGCAGGGACCCTGACAGTAACCGAAAATTACGGGTGGAAAAAAGCGTGACTCATATGCTAGCAATGTTATCAATTTATAAAAAATAAAAAAATAAAAGAATATATAAAAATAAAAAAAAACAAAAAAAAACACACTATCAGTATTCCTGAACACTGAGCGTGAGATACAGCCAGAGCGCAAAGGTTTAAGCTTGCAGCTGCTACTAATTCAACTTTGAGCTGAGTGGATAAAATACACAACTCTCCCTCTGAGCATCACTTGGAAAGACAAAAAAAGCAGAATTCGCCCACGACAAAAAAGGAAGAAAAAAAAATGGTTCGCCTTGTTGACTCATGAGGATTGAGGAAAATGCGCACATTGCGACTTTTCTCTGCCTTTCAATGAGGTTGTTTCCTCTCTCTCTCTCTCTCTCACTGTTTTTCCTCTCTGCATGTCGCTGTCTCATTCCGGTTGTCGTGCCGCAGTTCCCAAAAGGAAGCTCTTGACATTTGGACCGCGGCTGGTGGAGCTTTAGCCCGAGCGACGTGGGCGCGCCTGGCGAGCCCGCCTAGCCTAACCCTAACCGCGCGCCACCGGGATGAGAAGGAGAGCGCGCGTCGGAATGTTGTTATCGCGAGCAGCCGAGCGATTCCGAAGATCGCTTTCATACCTCTCTGTCCTCGTCGCACTCATGGAGCACTACCATGGCCAGCATAGGGCACCGCTGTAGGTGCAACAAGGACGGAGGGATGAGAGCGATCTTCTGAATCAGTCGGCAGGAGTACAGGACTATACGGGGTAAAGAAATAAACAAAGGTGATGTGTCAGCGATATGGGTCCGTGGGTCCGTCACGGAAACCAATATGGATTCACTGAAACAGCTAAAACTTCATTCGCTGTACTTTCCTGAGGTGAGAATATTTATAGCTCGTACAGCTAATTATGAGCTGGAAGAGCCCAGATATGAGCCTCGAGAGCTGATGCAGTTTTGATGGAGACAGCTGTGCATGAGGGTGAATATTTTAGCTCTTTCTGCAAAGTAATGAGAGCTTGACGAGGTAAAATTCTCACCCGAGGAAAATAAACAGCGAATGAATTAGCTGTTTCAGCGAATCTATTTGTTTGCGTCTTCACTGTAAAGTCAAGCGTACACAGACTTCTCTTATTTTTCGCGATTTTTTCTGATTTGACTGATTTTTTTCTGACTTTTTTCCTGATTTTATCTTGATTTTTTTCTCATTTAGTTTTAGGGTGTATCTACACTGATTTTTTTTTAGATTGAATGACCCGCCTCGTGTGTAAGCCATACCCTTATAAAACCGTTTCATACCGAAAGGAGTCCGAACGGACAGTCAGAAGCTCACCCGCGGACTGTCCGAAATCAAGCCCCGGAACATACCGAAAAACCATCCGAAAATGAGTAAAATCTGCAAGTTTTCGGGCTGTCCGAAGCGTGCGGTCTCCGTGCTCCGGACAGTCCGATATGAGTCCGTACATGTGTTAATGGAAAAAAAAAGGGACAGCATGCAGGAATCGATCCGGTGACTCCTCAGTCTTTCCTACCACAGTCCGACGCCTTTACCGACTGAGCTAAGCTGACTGCTGAGAGGCGGAGACTCAAGAAGGACTCTTATGCTAGGCGGAACAGTCTTCGAAGAGCCGCGCATTGCACGGCGCGAACCAATAGTCGCATCGTGATCAGGTTTTCGGCAAATGACTTGATATTGCGCTTGCGCTCCGGTGAGGACAATAAAGAAAATTAAAAGATACTGTCTTTAAATATTGTAACGTTAATTGTATTCTGTAATAACGCCTTTCGGCAACGAAACGTAACTAGAACGTGCAAAAAGTGCATATATTCAGAAGTCATATCACCTGTGGCACCACGATACTTAGTGTTTACGTGGCGAGACAGATTATGCGTTAAATATTTCTTAACTGAGGTATGCTGCTACATGTAAAAGATGTCACGCCTTTATATGCAAAAATAACATGGACTTGTGCAAGGAAATACATCCAAGTTCACGCCGTTCTCGGACAGCCCGAGAGCAGCCCTTGACGGTCGCTCGGACTGTCTCCGGGCAGCCCGCTCATCACCGGACTACTTGCGGACTGCCCTGGCTGCGTCGGGCTTAGACCGGACTGCCCTGGAGGATATGTAGTTAATGAGTTACGAGTTGCGAGTACTACAGTAAAAGTAGCGAGTTGTGATCCGTTGTGGATGAAAATAACAGTCACAGAAGGTGAATCTGTGTAATCTTGAAACGGGGAGAATACCAGGATCACTATTCTGTTATTTCCCAAAAGTAAGGGTGCTTCAATGCACTGTGAATCAAATGTAAACGGATCACAACTCGCTAACTCGCTAGCTAACTCGCTACATTTACTGTAGTACTCGCAACTCGTAACTCCTTAACTACATATCCTCCAGGTTGCGTCGGGCTTAGAACGGACTGTCCTCGGTCGGACTCGGGCTCTAAACGGACTGTCCTGGAACACATTCGGAGCTGTCCGCGGCCATCGGAATACATTTGGAACCGTCCAGGACGAGTTTCGGAATGATTTCGTTTTGTAAGGGTACTTGCATTCGACATCATTTAGCTCAGATACCTAGCAAACAAAAGCCAGAAAAAAAATTATGAGGTAAAAAAGAACAGCAGGTTTGCTCAGCTCAACAGCCCACCGCAATGTGGCCGTTTGCGTCCGTTTTCCCTCCTATTCCCAACAGACTTTTTTTTCCCCGGCATCGCGCGGCTTCTCTTTCTACACCATTTCTCTTGCTCTCTTTCTCTCTCGAACCCTCCCCCCTTTCCCCTCCGGTCATGTGGTCATGACCCCATTTCGCTCTCCTATTACAGGTAACCCTAGTCGCTGTGGCCTGCACTGGCCTGCCGGTACCGGAGCCGGCCTCCTCCCCCCCCCCTCCCCCTCCAACCGCCCCTGGTCGCTCTTCGCTTTTCCTCTTCCAAACGCTGTAAAATGGCTGGTGGAGAGAGAACCCTTTCTGCTAAATGCATTAAACCGGAAACAGGAAATTATATCCGGGAAACACGGGAGGCCAGGCGCGCGTCCAGGGCTGCGTTTTAGCATCAATATCCATATCGGCATAGGAGGAGTCATGAAGACCCCCCTCCCCCCGCCTCCAATCCCCTCCGGCCTGAGACTTGGCAAACAATAACGCTGGTCAAGCCTTAGAATAATTATTCAAAAGGCAGGTCAGGAAATCCAATGCAGATCAGAAAACCCAACACAGGACATCCAAGTGCAAACTCGAGTAGGTTTGGAAATGGCAGTGACTTGGCAGCGTGCAAATGGGCTATTCGCCCAACAGGTGTGCGTGTCAGTGATTCGTCACACACCCGAAAGGGTGCGTGAAAAAATCCACTGACCTGCAAGAAAGCAACAACCATTCTTGGATTGCACGAGCAGTGAACGAGTGTCAACAGAAAAAAAAAATGTTCGTACATGTACAAAATATTTGGGAATTTACTAATTACCGAATTGTGTCGTAGGTACATTACAAACCTTCCACTCATGCTTGTCATTCGATTCTATGTTGATGCACAGTTCTTCTACATTTACGATCTTGAATTGTTATTATACGACACTAATAATTAAAGTGTTCAACAGAGTTCTTGTGCACTTCTTAAAAGTGTTCAACTCGATATTTGTGCTCTTAAAAGAGTCCAACTGCTCAGTTGGACACTTCCCCGACACTGTGCTTAGAAAGTGTGCAACTGGGAAGTTGAACACTTGAAAGTGCACAACTATCGAGTTGAATAAGTGCACAACAACTCTGTTGAACAATTTTTAAGTGTTTTAATGGTATTTGGACACTTATAAGTGTTGAAGGGTTGAACACTTTGTTTATCAGTGGACTTCAATTGAAAATTTTCCTGTGCCCCTTTCGACAAATTTTCAGTGTCGCACGATCGCGCCGCCGCAAACATTTGAGTAAATGCTATAAACATTCACTATTTGTTAAATCCTTCACCACCTACGTACTACGTACAAATACAACTAAGACGCTGGACGAAACATCATCCTACCGTGGCGTGGATGCTTTCCTTCTTTAACAAATGACCGGTAAAGTCTCACTACGTAGGTAATTTCTTTCCGCCAAACTAACAGCTAGACTCCCCCCTTCCTGCGGGGAGAGCCACCCTTACCACCGGGCCAGCCAACCTCAATCCCGAAATGAATCATTAATGCGATGCAGGTGAGTAAGCCAGCGGTACCTGCTGCTGGATTTGGAAAGGGGAAGGGGGGGGGGGGGCAATTTCACAGGGGGTGAGGGTAAGGGGGGGAGGGGGTAAGAGGGGCGGGGGTAGGGGGGAGCATCGACGAACCCTCTACCTGGTCGCACCGAAGGGGCAGGAGGAGAGGGGGTCCAGGAGTGGCAACAGCAGAGCGAGCATTAGGAAATGGCTGGTATACGGGGTAAGAGGGAGGGGAGGGGGGGAGATAGTGGTCAAGAGGGAGGGGGTAGAGGGGTCGTAAGGGGTAGGGGTGGCTGGTGAAGGGATGGTTTGGGACTGGGGGTGGGTGGCGGAGGTCTCGTTCCACAATAATTAGCCGACGACGGCCGTTATTCCGACCACAACCCGTCCGTCCCGTCTGTTATTTGTCTGTCAGGCGCTGGTCTGTCCGCTCGTCTCCCATCTCCCAAAGGTCGCACTGAGTAAATCAATGACTCTGACGTCACATTCTTGACATATAAAACCTTTCACATGGGTCAGAATGCGATGTCGCACATTCGTTTGAAACGTGAATCGGCTGGACTTATTGTGCGGGTTTAATTCAAAGTGGCGTCAACTCCGATATTCCTCCGTACACGAGATGCTATTACCTCAAATATTACACTGATATTACCCATATTATAGGCAATATTACGTTAATATCACCCATTTTTCCAGGATTATGACGTCAGTACTGTAGAATTGGTGTAATATTACCAATAATACATGTAATACTCCATATTCCTCCCTACACGGTGGGCGGAGTTGACGACCCTTTGGTTTAATTTAACAGTAATTTTACAGTCTTTTTACAATCTTATGTGACAATATAATTTCCAAAAGAACATGACTGTTTTCACATGAAATAGAACGTGACGTCACAGTAATTGAACGACACTGATCGATCATATCTCATTTTTGGGTTGTGGTATTTTAGGCGAGGACGTTAAACGTCATCGCAGATAAAAAAAGGTATGAGGAAAGTAGTTTAATCGCGAGTACACTTCTGCACAATCATTTAAGTTTGGCCAAAGTTTTTCTCTTCCTGGTTTCACCTCGGGTTTCACATTGCAGTTTCAAAGAAAAGTATAAAGAAATAAAAAAAGGTTGGTGTGAGGCTACAGCCGCGTGATCTGTATACCGGTGCGCTGTAACGCCTGGTGAGCTGGTCCTTTACTCGCACCGCGCCTGCCCCGCCCCGCCGCTGCAGCAGCAGCAGCTGCTACCTACCGAGCGCAGATAAGGCTTTTTTGTGCCGTCGTGGGAGATAAGCGGAAACGGGCGCGTCCGCGAGTCGCCGAGGAAAATGCATGCATGCCTGCACGGCGTGCTGCACCCTCCTGAGCTGTGCACTTTCATACAGAGTCTCAAAGACACCTTAAACATTTCTGTTGATAGTTTTCCTTTTTTTTTCACGGAAAGGTACGGACGGACAAGGGTGAACTACATCCGCGTACTACACTGTTAAAAATACCGTAGGGAATTACGGTATGCTTACGGTCCGCACCGCAGTTTTCGTGTACGGTCAGACCGTAACGTATCCTTACGGTAAGGACTGTACTTCATTGTGAATGGAATGTGCTCCATTGAACTTCCCCAACATATTTGCAGGCTACGGTGTGTACCGTAAGATTCAGACCGTAGTAAAAAAATTACGGTCCGGGACCAGGTAACAAATTTACGGTGCGTACCGTAGGCATTTACCGTGGTATTTTCCAACAGTGTATAGTTTGGTCTGTACATTTGTACGGGCGGGAAGGTAGAGAGATTTCCTGTATATATACATAAAGACACTTCAAATTAAAAACTTTGGTCAACGCTTGTAAAGTGTTTTGGCAGCGTACGATGTACGGAAAATGGGCAAAAATGTTTATTTTAGGGTAGTATAGTTTTCTTGTTTTAAAATAAAGAAAACTAAACTACTATAGAATAAAAATTTGTGTCCATTCAAATGACATTTTTCTATACAGCTCCGACTATTTTTCACAAGCAAATGAGCTTTCAACAAAAAATGTACTTTGCAGACAAATTTCATCATACACTATCACTGGAAATGTACTTGTCACATTTATCGCCCGTAATGAGCGGAGTATTTTTTCATCGCTCAGTAAAAGTGACTTTCGCTAAAACGACTCAAATCGAATATTTTCTGGAATTTTCAAATCGCTCCAGAAGAGAGACATTTGATGATCATACTCACAAAGAGTCATCAAAGTGACTCTAATAGAGCGATATTTATCCATGTCGCTCTCCCAGGAGCATGAAAATTTGGTACAGAAAAGTCGCTCTCCCAAAATCGAAAAAGGCGACTCCTCCATTTTAAGTGGTGGATTTGGATATTCCACTTTATGGTGAAAATAGTCCATTTCAAGTCAAGAGCGAGGATTTCGCCCCCTTCACTCACAGTGATTAGCACCCAGACTTCTCGTGTGATTCTCGCCGTCCTGAATACGAACGTGTATATATATGGTGGCTCGGGTAAGGGTTGGGGGTCTCCATGAATGTGGCCGGCAGCCGCATTTTCCATGCTCCCCCTACCTCCCCTTGCTGCGCCTCATCAAATAGCGGAAATGTGGCCCCGCAAACTCCTACCGTGTCGTGGGGCGCGCCCGGGCGGGGCGAGGCGGGGCGAGGCGGGGCGAGGCGGGGCGAGGCGGGGCGAGGCGGGGCGAGGCGGGGCGAGGCGGGGCGAGGCGGGGCGAGGCGGGGCGAGGCGGGGCGAGGCGGGGCGAGGCGGGGCGAGGCGGGGCGAGGCGGGGCGAGGCGGGGCGGGGCGGGGCGAGGCGGGGCGAGGCGGGGCGGTGTAGGTGTGTAAAGGCCCGCATTCCCTCGCGCTCGCTGATTGAAAGGCGCCGCACCTCGTCGACCGACACATGTCGTGCAAATTTTAAGGCACGTAGCAGCCTTTTTTACTTTCTTCTCCTCCCATTTCAAAACGGGTGCATTAATTCTTGGTCTATACAGTTGTTGCTGTGCTTTTTAAAAATTTAAACATTTTCTTCTGTTTTTTTTTTCTTAGACAGAGCTGTCGCTATCTGACTTTTTATAACACAATTTAAAAAAAATCTTCACAGGAAATGCATGCTTCAGCCCGCATTCCGCACATATTCTTTCGCGCCCGTCGGCTGATCAACAAACATTGATACACGAGCGATATCTTCGTCTGGTTGTTATCTTATCGGCATGTTACCTGGCGGTGTGACCAAGGCCGGGAGGGCAGGCGGGGCGGGGCGGGGCGAGGCGGTGGTACAGCCCTGGCGAGCCCTGGCGACCCGCGTACAACTCGGAGCACTATGAGCCTTTATGCACTGGGCTTTGCTTTACAAATGCAGTTTGTGCTAAGATGTAATTCGGAGCGAATTTTAAGCAAAGCTGCGCTGATCATGTTACGATGGCAAACTGTGCCACAGTTTGAACCTCTTCATTGCGCAGCTGCGACGTGCTTGTGTGTGTGTGTGTGTGTGTGTGTGTGTGTGTGTGTGTGTGTGTGTGTGTGTGTGTGTGTGTGTGTGTGCGTGTGTGTGTGCAACAGTCCTGCATAGAGTATTGGCTGGCTTGGGCGACTGTAATGTGGATGAATGTATCCAACTGAAGTGGGACACTTTTTCCCACATGAAATATGTGGGCTTTTTAACTTGCCATTTAAGTGTCCAGGACTGTGTTCAACACATGAAAGTGTGTGTCAGCTTAACAGTTTTGGCTTATTCGGCGTATACTTCAAAAAAATTTACACACATACAAGCAATGTCTGATTTTTTTGAGGGAAAAAGGAAAACTTTGAGGATCCCACTTAATTTGAGGAAAACTCCTCATATTTTTGAGAAGTCTCCTTACAAATAAAGGAAAGTTTCCTCATTTTTTATTTATTTACGATACTTCCTCAAATTAAGTGGGATCCTCAAAGTTTTCCCTATTCCATCAAAAAATCTGACATTGTTTTCACCGTGCATAAAACAAAATCACGTGATCCTGATAGAGTCAACATAAGCACATATTATTAGTCGCGGTCACGCTGGCGTTGCCATTTTTTTGTTCTTTTTTTTTTATCTCGGCTCTGCACCGCAGCCAAAGTTTGCACTCGAGATTGATTCGCAAAAACAATGCGCAGAGTGCGCCGTTGCTGGCAGCGCTGCCCGCCCCGCCCCGCACCGCCCCAGGCCCAGGGGAGGTTGATTGACCCACCGTGTCGCGACGGTTAATCCCGCTCCCGCCCCCGAGCGGGATTAGGACGCGCGCGGCACTCATTTGCATGATCCCGATCCCGCCGGAGCCGAACAGTATAGCGGCTCCGGAGCGGTAAGGTAATTAAAAACGACAACAGTTCGTTACGGCGGCGCTGATTGGTCGAATCGACGCACGCCGCTCAGCAGGACGCGACCGCGTACAAGGGCGCCGGGGAAGAGCAAATAACGGGCATTGCCTGTTTGCCTGTCTCCAGGCGAGTTCTGCAGCCAAAAAAAGGCGTCTCCAAATTTAAGGAACCGAGTTCTCTCGTTTCGAGTTCGAGTTACAAATCTATGTTTTTTTTTCCCCCCAAGACAAACCCTGCCCACTAGGCAACCTGCCACACAGTGGTGTCCGAATGTTGCCTAGTAGGCAGGGTTTGTCTAGGAAAAATTTCATAGGGTTGCAACTCTATTCGGAGTTCATTATGTTGCTCCCAAACATGACGGGAGGAAACGTATATTAATTGCTTGAATTGAGAATATTTTGGGCACATTTTTTGAGAGCAATGAAAGTGCTCTCGGGCCATGTGCCTATGACGAATATGAAAATGTTCTTGTCACATTTGAGAGCATTTTCTTCTTGGATTGAGAAGGGGCTGTTTTGGGTGCTGTGTAGATTTCCTACGTTCCCTGTCCCCTAGACCTGGAGCCGAGCTTGAAATCCGACTGATAAGGCAAGACGCGGATAATAATTCAAGGAATTAAGAGAGAGAGAGAGAGAGAGAGAGAGAGAGAGAGAGAGAGAGAGAGAGAGAGAGAGAGAGAGAGAGAGAGAGAGAGAGAGAGAGAGAGAGAGAGAGGGAAGGACCGAGGGAGATTTGCTGGTCACCCTCTAAGCATTTCCTGCGTCACTGACAACTCGAATAGTCTAGAATTGACCATTTCGGGGTAGCAGTGTTGCCAGATGAAAAGGCAAACCATTGCCAACGATGATGCATCTGAGTGAGATGCGAGGGTGTTTTGTTTTCAATCGGTATTTTCGTATATACAGTATTGCGCAATATAGCGTGGTATGGGTATTACGCACAGTGATTTACGGTGTTACAAGGCATTACAAAGTATTTCGCAGAATTACAGTATGATGTATTACGACGAGATTTCGGCGGTATTACACCAGTAATGCCGGGATTACTAAACAATGCGTACGCGGTATTACGCGAGTCAAGACCCCCTCTATGGAATGTATCAAAACCATGCTGCCCGTCTTTTGGGGGGAAACAAAAATCTACCATGAGGGAAATTTGCCTAGTAGTCAGAAAGGCAGGCGTTGATACCGTCCACGTTACACCAGCGAATCGTTGGAAAGTTTTGCCTAGGTATCAGGAGTGATGAAGAATAGGCGATCACGGAGACCGCCGCCAGATGTATGACATACCACTGGTGCACCAACAAGTACAGGACTGTGAAAGTCACACACTTGATAGGGAATGTGCGACCATGTTGTCATATTTTAAAGCGAGTCGTAGAGGTGTGAATATCATTTGCACGGACAAGCGGAAAGACTTGACACTCACTCACAATTATCCAGCATCCGCCTAGGGGAGGATCACTCATGTGTACAGTGATTTATTTAACTTTCTTTTTTCAAGGAAAATTTCACTTTTCGATAAAGTTTTATCTCTATTTCTGACATTTTGCAATTTTATTTCGGTTTTTTATTTGCTCTCGATGTTTCGGATTTTTTCTGATTATTTCTTCTCAATTTTAATTTGATTTTGTAAAAATTGTTTTTCACAATTGTTTTAATTCCTTTTTGAGGGCCGTCCAATTATTTTTCGAAGTGACCCCCTCCCCTCTCAGCGTCCGCACACCAGGGTGTTTAGTGCACTGGTCGGAGCGCACTCACCTTGCTGCAGAGGCGAGCCGGCCGTCAGCTGCACCACGGCGAGCAGCAGCGCGAGGAGCATCCTGACGCACGTCGACGACGTCCTCACGAAGAACGACGAGCAGGCTCGACAAATCCCGACGACGGAAAAGTCTGACGCCGTCCGATGCAGCAGGTCGACGAGCAGGTATCTGACCTCGTCAATAACGGGGTTCAATAAGACGCCCGACGAACAAGTCTGTCGCAGTCTGACAGGAGTCTGACGGAATTGGACGCAGTCTGACGGAATCCGACCCAAACTGGGCAGTCTGAGTCAGTCTGACGCAGTTGGAGTCTGACGCGCAGAGGCTGCTGACGCTGTCAGTGCTGTGTTGTGGCTGGCCGGGGTGCTGACCAGGCCGCGGCACTTGTTGTTGACTCTGGCGCTCAGAGGAGAGCGAGCGATCCGGCCGCGGCGAGGGTCTTCCCCCTCCCCCCCCCACCCCCTTGCGCCACCAGGGGCGGGAGCAGGACTTGCTGAGCCGGGACGCACACCGCGCCGATACACACACACACACACACACACACACACACACACACACACACACACACACACACACAGAGGCGGGACGCGACGCGCGCCTAGTTCGGTCTTAACTTGAGCCGCTCCTTCTGTCTAGCTCTCTCACTCTCACTGTCTCTCTCTCTCTCTCGCAGCCGCCGGCCTGGGCACTCCCTGTCCCTCTCTCTCTCTCTCTCGCACTCGCTCACTGGCCGGCCCCAGCAGCAGCGGTACTGCAGGTCCTCCCACGCGAGGCGGCCGCTACCGGGCGGATGCTGCTGGTCCTGCTGTTGCTGCTGCTTCTCGACCGGCACGGCGGCGGTGGTGGGCCCCGGCGGCCTGCCCACATGGCTGCCGTCACGTCACGAGTGTGTCACGCTCGCCACGTCACGCTCCGTCACGCTCCGTCACGCGGGCGGCACGCGCAGTCGAGCGCACGCGCCGCCGGTTTAGCTCAGCTGCGCGCGTGCTGCTGCTGATCGACCGCGAACACGATCTAGACGATCTCGAACGCGGCGCTCCGCGGGCGCGTCACGACGAGCAGCGCGTTCACCTCTTCTCGATCACGACGCCCTCGATCACGCTCGAGATGCTGCTCGCGGCGGCCTCCACCACTGCCTCCTCGCGCCGGCCGGACTCTGTCCTCAATCACGGCGTACATCGGCTCGGGCCGGGTACTGGGCGTCGCGCCGCGCTCACCGCCCGCTCGCCGCGCCTCGAGTCTCGAGTGCACTGTTCGCTGTTCTGCTGTTCCGCCGGCACGCCTGCCTGCCCGCCTGCCTGCCTGCCTGCCTGTCTGCCTGCCTGACCGCCCCGCTGTCCGTCCGCTCGCCTGCCTGCCTGCCTGCCTGCCAGCCTTGCCTGGGCGGCGTGCTTGGGCCCGCCTTGCCTTGCGCCGCCTTGCCTGCCTGCTCGAGAGACGACCATCCTGTCAGAAAGCTACACCAGCAGAAAACACACCGCGAGCCGAGCCGAGCCGAGCCGGGCCGGGCCGTGGCAAGAGCACAAGGCGAGCACGACGGACCAGGCTGCCGTCTGGTTCCGAGGATCGCTCTCGCGCCTCGCTCCTCGTCGCACCCGTGCGGCCCAGACGTCCGCGACATGGGGGCCCCGCAGGGCACCGCCAGAGGTGCGACAAGGACGGAGGCGCGAGAGCGATCTTCGGAATGAGACGGCAGGCTGGCGGCAGCAGCGCGGCGGCGGCACCTACCGACGGAACGGTTGTACAGGCACAGCAGGGCCCCGCCCCACCCCGCCCCGCCCCGCCCCGCCCCGCCCCGCCCCGCCCCGCCCCGCCCCGCCCCGTCCCGCCCCGCCGCGTCCCGCCCCGCGGCCAGCCCAGCCCGCTCCGCCGCCCGCCTGCCGCCGGGCCTGCCAGCTCGGTCCGACCGGCCCCGCGACGACGCCTCGCCGAGCCGGCCCGAACCGGCAGGGACCTAAACACAGGGCGGATGAAGAGACCGAGAGGCGCGGGGTCCCTCACTATAAATTCCAGCGAGAATTGATTTTCCTGATTTATCTGGTATTTCATGATTTTTATTATTGATAATTTACTTATTTTTATTGTTGTTGTTTTTTGCTGATTTTTTTCTAACGTTCTTTTCTGATTTTTTTTCTTGTTTTGTTTTTGCTTTGATTTCTTTCTGATTCTTTACTGATTTGGTTTTAGGGTGTACACACTGACTTTTGTGGGTGAATGACCCTTCGGTGGGTGTGGGGAGTGCATGTGTGGTTCTCTGTGCGCGCGCCCCCGCGGAAGCCAAGTCTGAGCGCCATAATGAGGTATTCCGCTGGAAACCTTGTAAAGAAAATCACGGCCGCCGCTTCTGTTACATGTACATGCCTCCTGTGCCCAACGAAAAGTGACATCAGCGTTGACCGAGGCGTAAGCAGCTCTGAAATTTTGTACACCTCGTAATTCAGGAAAGTTCAGAAAAATTAACAAACAAAAATTCACAAAACTTCAGAAAACTTTAGAACAATTCACAAAAGAAAAATCATGAAAATTCACAATAACTCAGGAAAATTCAGCAAAATTTACAAAGATTCATAAAAATTTACGAAAACTCGCAAAATGTGTACACCAACATTCAGAATTGCCCCCCCTCGGCGTTGACCAGTCAGACTCCACTAGGAAACAAGACCGGCGGTCGTGCTAAATTATCTTTAGGTTTCAATTCCAGTCGAGCGGAAAACGCTCTATTCAGAGACACACTCGATTCAGAGACATGCTCTTTTTCGCCCTTAGCTGTAGGTGCGTGAACTTTACTTCACACACTTGTAGGTGTTTGGCAAAATCATTCACACACCTCTGTGAGCCGACTGTGTGCGTCTGCGCGCAACGCCGGGCGCCGGCCGCGGTACCGAGAGAGGACGCCCGCACGGAAAAAAAAATGACTTCGTGAGAATCAATTTTTGTCGATAGGCAAAATTCGATAGCTTAAATCGAGAATCCGATACCCACAGCCAGGAGCTGATTGTCACGACCGGACACTTGTACTATGAAAACCAAGCTGGAGTTTGTTCTATTCGTACAAGTGCCCGGTCGTGACAACCAGCTCCTGGCTGTGGATATCGGATTCTCAATTTCAGCTATCGAATTTTGCCAAGGGTCTACCACTTACACAATCCTCGTATACCCCTCTAGGTGATTATTGATGATCACATAATCATAATCATGCAAAATTTCTAAATATTGACAAATTTTGACAAATATGAGGAATAGTATCAAATTTGACCAAAAGTTGCGTGATTTCTGCCAATAATCAGTAAATATGTTAAAGATAAACTTAAATAATCATTGATGATCACAATAATCGTGACTAATTATAATCCTCGAACGCGATTTTTCAAAGTGGTAGACGCTTGAATTTTGCCTATCGACAAAAATTGATCCACTCAACACACAACAAAAGTCATTTTTTTTCCCCGTGCGGCCGCGCGCCTTACCGTTTTCCCGCGCCATCGTTGTCCACTTGAGTGGAACAGCAACCGGTGGTCGGGGCGGGGCGGGGTGCGGGGTGGGGGGTGGGGTGGGGCGTCGGCGAAGACCCCACCGCCACAACCCCTGTCACCTCTGTACCGGCCCAGCTCGACAAGTAAGGGGCCTGGTGGATCATGTGACCTACAGGACATCTCCGGGGGGCCCCCCGCGGGCCTATAGCACCGGCGGGGCGAGGGATGCACAAGTAAGTGTGCAGCTGGCAGTGCGCACACCTTCCAGTGCGTGACATGGCCTCTCACTTACTGCTGCGGGGTTTCCTTTCCTTGTGTAAGCAATATGGCAGTAACAGCCGCAGGAGGTGCTGTCCCCAAGAGGTCCTTCACTCGAGAGAAAAAAAAATAAAAGAAAATAGTGTACACTCCAAAACAAAAGCAGTAAAAAACAGAAAATATCAGGGGAAAAATCAGAAAAAAAAATCAAGGGAAAAAATATTTAAAAAAAAAAACATCAAGCAAAAATCAGCCAAAAAAATTAGTTGATATAAAAGAAAGTATTAGAGTATTAAAGTATTTAAAAAAAAAAAGTCGGTGTACACTTGAATCCATAGTGAAGGACCCCTCGGGTCTGGGTGCTGCCCCCAGATTCAGAACATCGTTTCGCAGTGCCCTGCTCTCACTCACTCACTCCTCGTGGCCGCGGGAGACACTAGGGTGATCCAAAATGCCCAAAAGTGTTTGATAAAATTCGGGACCGCTCGGCAAAACGTTCCAATACTCTCTACTAAACTACTAGAATTTTTTCAGATTTTTGGAACAAAATTTAGGGGTCGCGCCAGAGGTTTAAAGTTAACACTGGTTTCTTATGGGTGTTTGGCCTTAAACCTGAAAATTTGATGTAGGGCCTTAAATGTTTATCAAAAATTGATTCCGACACCAAAATCGAGATCTGCTGCGAAAACCGCGTCCGATAATGTATGGCACTCACGTGTGTACAATGTAGAACCGAAAAAATAAATCCCAGATTTTAGACAAAATTGGCCAAAATTAAGAAATTTATTTTGGAATCTAGGGTGAAACCAATGACTTGCGATACGTTTCCAAACTCGGTTTTCGACGTAGATCACGATTCTGAAGCCGTTTTTTTAATTTGGTAAAACTTTACATCCCTACACCAAATATTCAGGTTCTCAGCCAAAGCCCCATAAGAAACCAGTGTTAACGTTAAGCCTCTGGCACGACCCCTAAATTTTGTTCTAAAAATCTGAAAAAATTATAGTAGTTTAGTAGAGAGTATTGGAACGTTTTGCCGAGCGGTCCCGAATTTTATCAAACACTTTTGGCATTTTGGATCACCCTAGGGAGACATATGCGTGTGACAAGGACGGAGATACACAAAAGCGCGCTCGTCTCTGATGGTGGAGGGTGCCTGCTCCATCAGGACGGTGATGACACGCTGGCGGCCCGCCAAGGTCAGCTCCTGCGCCGGTGCGCCCCGCGCGCCCCACGGCCGCGCACGAGGCCCCCAGTGGGGTAGGTCCGTGAGGCACCGCCCGGCACCGCCCCACCACAATGCCTGCGTCACGCGGCCAGGACCGAAATAAGTATGCCTCTGCACGGCGCCACGGGCCACCTCGGCGTGCATTTCGACCACCACGGCCTTCTGCAGCGTCTGGCTGGCTGTCCGACTGCAAGCGCCGCGCCCTCCTCCCCTCCCTCTCTCTCTCTCTCTCTCTCTCTCTCTCTCTCTCTCTCTCTCTCTCTCTCTCTCTCCCACTCCTTCATTACCTCTCTCCTTCTCCCCATCCCTCCCCCTCGTTCCTTCTCCCTCCCTTCTCCTCTCTTCAAGACGTCAGTGACGAACCCTGCGAGATGACGTCAAAGAGGTGAATGAGGCTGAGTAAGAATATGCTTTGACGTAATACAAGAAAATTCACACTGTAAATACCAGAGCGAGGATTCTCGCCCTCAGGAGAGCGAGAAATTTTTCCTCACTCTTTGAGAGCGAGGTTTGGTTTTCTCGCTCAATTAGAGCAATAGTCTAAAAAATCTCGCCCTATTTGAGTGAGGATTGGGAAAACTCACTCTTTTTGAGTGAGGATTATTTTCCTTTATCTCACTTAATTTAAGTGATGTTGTAAATTCTTTCTCAATTAGAGCGAGGTTCCTAAACTCTCACTTAAATGGGGCAAGAGGAAAAATCTCGCTCCTTTTTGTTGATGAGATGAGACATCTCACTCTTGCATTTGCAGTGCTTTTCGAGCAGTGCAGCTAGAATGTTCGGCCTATTTTTGTGACGAGTTAAGGTAAGAGCCTCCCAATTCCAAAAACTTCTGTTTTTCCGTTTGTTTTTTTCTTTTTAAATGCTGTTGTTCAAATTTTTCTGTACATGCTCCGGCCTGGTCGTCTGTGATAGAGGGGTCGTCAACTCGTATATTCACTGGAAAAATAAAGGTGTAAACTTTAACCTTTACCGGGGTGTTAAAGGTTTAATGCCTTTGGAAAGGCATTAAAATGTCGAAAAGGTGTTAAAATTAATGCCATTGGGTGGTTTTAAAGCCTTTGCAAAGGCATTAAACCTTTAACCACTGTAAAGGTGTTTAGTCACACCTTTGTTTTTCGAGTGTTACTTCGTACGCGATGGCTGTACCAGTATACACTGGAAACCCAAGTGTACGAATCTCGCACACTTGTAGGTGTGCGAGGATTCATTCGTACACTTAGCCATTAAACGTGCGAATTTTTCTAGGATATTCACACGTTTTAGTGTCCAACTGTGCGAATGAATCCTCGCACACCTACAAGTGTGCGACATTCGTACACTTGGATTTCCAGAGTATTACCACATATTACTTGCAAATTACCACAATTTTGCCTCTATATTACCCCGATATTACTATATATTTACTTTTCATAATTTTATATTTCATACATATAACCTATATTTATGGTAATCGACGTATACTCCTTCATACACGGCTAAGGGGAGTTGCCGACCCCTCGTCTATGATACAATGATACATATTCCTTCTCCAATTCACCCGCGTAAAAAAGGACGGACAAAATCCTGGTCGGACAGTGGTTTCTCAGATCTCGGGGAAATCTCCAGGTCCGACGAAAATTGGTCGGACAATTTGCACCCCTTTTCGAGCCAGTCACGGTGGTGCTCCACCGTGGAGCCAGTTCATAGAGAAATTCAGTGAGGCCAGAGGTCTGCTTTCTCATCTTAAGTCCCAAATGCAGGGCACCTCGGCTGCGTTTCAAAAAGACTTGCAGGGAAAAATACTTTCACTGTTAAAGTGCATAAGTGTTTTTACTAGAAAAAAAATTGACACATCTGGATTATAAGTGTGTGACATTCCGAGGGGTACCACACTCTTTAAATAAGTGTACACTATCGTGATTGGAAAGAAAATTTGACCAAAATTTAAAGAAAGTTTTTGGCACCAATTCCATATTTTGCAGTGTTAAGGTGCTTAAAATCGATTTTTGTCGAAAAATTATGTGACTGGATAGTGATTGGAAAATGATTGGAAACGCAGGGTGCAGACTGATTGGAGAAGGTGAGGTACCCCTCGGTGGCATTCACAGATTCACAGTGTAGAAGGTAAAAAGGCAGCCTTTGTTTTTGGTCAACGTGTGTCCGAACATTGCATTAAACATGCATGTGTGGGTGGGTGAGAGAGAGAGAGAGAGAGAGAGAGAGAGAGAGAGAGAGAGAGAGAGAGAGAGAGAGAGAGAGAGAGAGAGAGAGAGAAAGAGAGAGAGAGAGACTCTGCATTGTTTTGCGCTGTTTCGTCCAGGACAGCAGCGCCCCCGCCCCGACCCGCCCCGTGAGTTATGTCCGGCAGTAGATGTGCCCTGCCCGCTTCCCACCACACACACACTCCCTCACGCGCGCGCACGTACGCGCGCGCGCGCACACACACACACACACACACACACACACACACACACACACACACACAAGCCACTGTTTTGTTGTGCTGAGGTTTTGGGATGGCGCGTGCAGCTGCGATCCTCAGGGCGTGCAGTTGGAATTTAAATACATCCTTCTCCCGGGGCACTGCTGAATGGGCCTGCGGGTGGGCAGCAGGGCGTGCCAGGACGGGGCGGGGCGGGGCGGGGCGGGGCGGGGCGGGGCGGGGCAGGGCGGGGCAGGGCAGGGACGCGGCTGGCCAGCAGCAGAGGGTAGCCGGATGGCGGTGTCCCAGCTGCTGGAGAGCCTCGGCCTGAGCTAGAGAGCCCCGCCCTTGGCCCCGCCCCGCCCCGCGCCGCCCCGCGCCGCCCCGCGCCGCCCCGCCCCGCCCCGCCCCGCCCCGCCCCGCCCCGCGCCGCCCCGCGCCGCGCCGCCCCGCGCCGCCCCGCCGCCAGTCCAGCAGTATTTCTTCTCGCGAGATGCCTAATTAACCCTCGAGTGTGGCCCTCCTAGTCTTCAGACCCCGCTGGGGCCGAGTCTGGCTCCAGTGCGACTATCCGGGGGGGGGGGGGGGCTCCGGGGGGGCTCCAGCGGCGGGGGGCTCCCTCCAGCCCGGCTGGGCGGCTGCTGGGCCCTCAGCCAGCGCCAGCGGGCTCCAGCACTCCAGCGCTCAGTCGCAAGCAGATCCCGCCCGCCACTGAAGGCAGCCGCCCCGCCCCGCCCCGCCCCGCCCCGCCCCGCCCCGCCCCGCCCCGCCCCGCCCCGCCCTGCCCCGCCCCGCCCCCGGCTTCCCGCGCAATCTGCGTGCCAACAGCGCTCTCACTCTGACCCCATGCTGACCCCCCAGTCAGGGGCGTAATTAGGGGGGGGCGATGGGGGCGATCGCCCCCCCCTCGGGTCCCCGAAGGGGACCCAAATTTCCCCGTAAGACCGAGGTTATGTACGAAATCGACGAGGCGCCATTGCGCTATTTTGCCTACAAAGTGACTAAGTTTAGCAAATTGTCTCACCACCGTTTTTTTTTCGCGCTCGCTACGCTCGCGAAACTTTTCATTACCTTACTCGTAGTAGATTTAAGGTGCCAACATGCGTCTCTGCCTACATTTTGCCCACAAAGTAATCCCAAAGATACGCGAATGTACGCCCTGGTACGATTCTATTGTGGCAGATTTTGGTGGCCCACACGGTGATTTTCGCTATAATAACTCAAAAAAATTTGCGCTCGCTTCGCTCGCGGGATTTGTTTTTCGAATCAGCGTGAATAAGGCTGACATGCATATTTTATGACTTCTACGGCAAATTTTTCGCGCTCGCTTCGCTCGCGATATTTCTCTCTACTAACTCCTCGTAGGTAGGCAACCCGCGACACATCGCCCCCCCGTCACACTCGCCCTAATTACGCCCCTGCCCCCCCCCCCCCCCCGACGGTCACCTTGTTCTCGCCACCATCTTTCTCTGCGAAAACAGTCTGAGACTGACTTAATTAATCTCGACCGTATAAAGGGTTCCGGCTCACGGCATTTAGAGAAGAAGTAGTGAGGAAATCAGGACCAGAACCAGTAACAAAATCTCAGTATTTACGGTGTTGAATATTATATGAAAGTTGCACATCAATTCCCGCGATGACAACTGAGCATAGGAATGTGCACTTTAACTTGATTTCTAGTTTTGTGCAAAGTTACACAATCAAATCTTTTGCGCATATTTGTGCGTGAATTTGAACACTATAGCTCATAAAATTTTGTACAAAATGGTGAAATTTTGTGCACGAATATGTGTAAAACGAAACGCAGGTTTAACTCTGCACAAACGTATGCTCGAAACTGTACAAATACATTTAGCGAGTGGTTTACAATTCGAGAAAAGCGTAAATAGAGTATACAGGTTCCGGTCTCGATTTCACGGACAGGCGGCTTCGCCTAAGTTATGGTTGTCCCAAGTTCACTATGAACTGCCGCAGTTAACCAAGAAGTTGAAGTTGAAGCCTCCCCTCGACGAATACGAAGCCGCGTGGAATAAGTACAGTCTCCTCTCTGACGTTATAACTCACATTCGGTATCGGATATCTTTTCTTTCTTGCGCTTGTGCCGAGCTCATACTTTGTTCTTCTTTTAGTCTAAATAATTTGAGAGCTCCTCCTCCTTCCCTTCCAGGCGTGTGCTGCTGCAGCGGGCACTGCTCTCGCCTACACGGTCAGTTGCGCGGTTGTTTAATTCAGTGAGTGGCGAGTGGTGTATCAGCCTCTCTCTCTCTCTCGCCCTCTCTCTTTCCTTCTCCCTCTGCAATCAGCGCGATTGGGGCGGATACCCGTCATCACGTGTGAAAGGGGCCTGTGGTTTCGTCTCTCCGTCCTTGTCACACTCATGGGGTACGGCCATAAAGAGAAAGAGAGAGGGCGCTACAAAACGCTTTTCGGACATCCCCCGGCTGCTGGACGGGATCAACCAGCAGGCTGATGTGGAGTGTCCTCTCTCTCGCTCCTTATGGACGTACCCTTTGAGAGCGACAAGGACAGAGAGGCAAAACCGCACTCCGAGGAATCACCTAACAGAAAGCGAAAGCCGGACGAAAGAGCGCACACGCGCTGCTGATGAAATCCTGTGGGTGGATGTCACTGTGAGCGTTGGTCATAGGCACCCTATGGTTCGTCACAGCTTACAGTGATATGCACAGTAGTTTGCCTACCTAAATAATTCTTATTCGATTTAAATAAAATTAAAAAATGTAATTTCAAAATCTCAATTTTATTTCAAACCGCGTCAGTGTGGCTAGAGTATAGAACAAAATTTACAAGTACAACTTGACGACAAATTTTGCCTTGTCAGTAGGAAGCAACCTCTCCTCTTGCGGATGTTCACACAAGATTTCAAACATGCGCACTTAACATTTTTACAGTCAACCCGTAATTTAAGGGTGGATTTAGACTGCTGTCGCCAGTCGCCGTTTTTCATTTGTTTTGACCGAATAGAGGCCTCTGACAGGGGCGTAATTAGGACATGTGTAAGGGGGGGGCGATGCGTCGCGGGTTGCCTAACTTCAAGGGTAATCGCGAGCGAAGCGAGCGCGAATAAATTCACCGCAGAAGGCACAAAATGTGCAAGTAAGCCTTATTCACACTGATTTGCAAAAAAAAAATGCCGCGAGCGAAGCGAGCGCAAATTTTTTTGGAGTCATTATGGCGCAAATTTACCGTGTGGGCCGTCAAAATCTGCTTTAAAGTACAGTAGAATCGGACCATGGCGTACTTTCGCGTATCTTTGGGATTACTTTGTGGGCAAAATGTAGGCAAAGACGCGTGTTGGCACCTTAAACCTAGTACAGGCGTGGTAATAAGGAATTTCGCGAGCGTAGCGAGCGCGAAAAAAAAAACAGTGGTGACACAATTTTTTTAACTTAGTCATTTTGGGGGCAAAATAGCACCTGCTGAGACATCATTCGACGCCCTTCGGGCGTCGATTTCGTACATATCCTCGGCCCGAGGGAAATTTGGGTCCCCTTCGGGGACCCGAGGGGGGGGCGATCGCCCCCATCGCCCCCCCCCTAATTACGCCCCTGGCCTCTGATTGGTCCATAAGCTGAAAACAAATGAAGAACGGCGACTGGCGACAGCAGTCTAAATCCACCTTGAAATGTGCTTCAAATTGTTTGTACACACAGTGTCGAAATGCATCGGTATGTAATCACAACGGGATTGCACGCGCGTGTACTACACCGAGGGATGAGCAAAGAGTGGGGGTGGGGCCGATAGGGGTCCTTTACTCGAAACAATCAGTGCACACTCTTTGACGAGATCGGTAAAAAAAAAAAAATGAAATAAAAAGATAACGGAAAAAAAAGCAAAATTTAAGAAAAACAAGAAAAATCACGAAAAACTAGAAAAAAAAAATCAGCAAATTGGTGTTACGCTTGAATTTAAAGTGAAGGACCCCTTCGGGGTTGCGTCCCGCGTTCAGTAGCCAGCACCCGTGTGCCGCCGACAGTGCCACCGAGGCCTTGAGGGTCTCTGGGTTACCTCCTCAGGCAGCGCGCCCCGGCCTACCCCACCCCACCCCGCCCCGCCCCGCCCCGCCCCACTATGCCTTAGCCCGAGGCCCACTTGAACTAAAAAGACATATGAAAATAAGCGGGCGCCCCCGCCCTCCTGGCGTCGCTCCAAATCCTTGTCCCCTCGGTTAGGGCGTGGCGGGGTGGGGCGGGGTGGGCTCGAAAGAGATCGTCTCTCTCTCTCACCCGCCTCGCCTCCCCTACCGCTGCTATCCCCCTCCATTAGCCAGCACGGCCGAATGCTCCGCCAAGCGTGAGATCGATGTCGGGAATGCGATTAACAAGCGACAGCAGCACGGGCGAGAGAGGTGCAGAGGGGCGGGGCGGGGCGGGGTGGGGTGGGGCGGGGCGGGGCGGGGCGGGGTGGGGCGGGACCGCATCTAGGCTGCCGGTCGAGCGGCCGCCACACAGTCAGGCGCGCCCGATGGGCTGCCTATCCTCCAGGGGCCGTTCTGACCAGTGCCAGCGCCAGCAGTGTTCGGGGGCCGGACCCCGCACAAATAAAAACTGAAACACGCAGAAACGACTTCGGCTGCTCCGGAGTTACCCGCCACTTTTTTTTCCGAGGGTCTACCTACCACTTTTAAAAATCGCGTGCGAGGATTATAATCAGTCACGATTACGGTTATTATCAATGATTATTTGAGTTAATCTTTCACATTTTGACTGATTATTGGACAAAAATCACGCAAATTTCGGTCAAATGTGATATTTCTCCATATTTGTCAATATTTGGAAATTTCACATGATTTCACGTGATTATCAATAATCATCTAGAGTGCTGTACGAGGATTATGGAAGTGGTAGACCCTTGCTTTTTCCAACACAGCTCCTAACGCCCAAATCCTACTGGTAAAACTACGAGGTAACTGTACGCTGGAATTAAGCGTACAGCCAGCGACGCTTGAAATCAAGCGTAGGAAAGAAATTTTCCCATGCATTAAGATAGGACAAGTGGGAGCGGATATAGACCTGTTACGATTGATTTTAAGGGTAATCTCAGTACGCTGTGTGCTGGGCGGGTTTCGCCTACTTTTCTGGCAGCAGCACTGTTTTACGCCGTCTTTTTTTTCCGTCGCGCGGTCTACCGATGTGCGCTCTCTGATACGAAGCATTTAAAGTTAAAAAACTAAGTATTTCATAATGTCAGTTTTAGCTCAGCCAAAGACCGATACCGCCCCTCCAACCAAGAAGTCATCCATTCTTATACATAACTCGCGATATTGTCTCGGCAGGGAACTCCGCCGTCAGCAGCCGAGTCTCGGCTGGCCCGGCGTCGGAACACCCTCTGAGCGTTAGCGCAGCCCATACCCCTACTGGAAGGCATCAGATAAAAACACGCGTCCTGGGGCGCAGCCGTCTGATTCCGAAGACCACTTTATCGCCCCTCCGTCCTTGTCGCACCCATGGCGCGGTGTCCTATGTGGGGGATGGCAGGGCCCCGTAAGTGCAACTAGGACGTAGGCGCGAGAGCGATTTTTCGGAATCAGCCTGCAGGGCGGGCAACGGCGCTGCACTGTTAAAAATATTTGTCAGTTAACGACACTGCCCGTGACGACTGTGTTGTTGGTTTACAACAGCATTTGTTGCATTGGTATCACTGAGCAAAGAAGCTCTAACGCTTCCTATTTCAATCGTAATGGTCCATTACGGAACAAGTACCTATCAACTTGTAACGTTACAACAGATTCGTAGTTCAGTTTGTTAGCAACACATGTCGTTTCAATAGAACCACATTGTTTGGTTGTTTGTGAACACACACTTTTTCCAAGTGCAAAATATGTTTCATGAAATTTTATGAACATTTTAAAATTACAACATGTTCGTAAAATTACGACATATGTCGCTAACAAACTTAACTACGATTATGTCGTAAATTTACGACATATTTTTTCACAGTGTGCGCCGCGCAACCCCCGTGCTCCGGGCCGGGCCTCTGCCTGCGGACCGAGCCGGGCTGGGGTTGTAGGTGGGAGGGGGGGGGAAGAGAGGGGAGGGGGTAGGTTATCTGTTGCTCGCCCTGCTCCCGCGCTACACCCTCGCGGCCGTGAGGCTGTAGGGAGAGCAGCAGAGGTCCTCGACGACGCGTGAGCTGAACGAACGCACTAAACTGTAAGTTTCTTACGAAGAACCACTCTTCGTAACGTAAAAAGGATTTTAGACCATTGTAATACAAACAAATTCTTTGCAATACGAAGAGCTCCGTTTGTATTGTGAAGAGGGCGTGTTCGTAGAGCAAAACAAAGGCTGTTCGTAAGATTAAGAAAAAGGGTTTGGTGGTTCCAGACAGATCCTTTGTATACCTTACGAACCCAATTCTTCGTAATATGAAGAGTGCTCTTTCGTAAGGAACTGAGAGTGTGGGGAAGTCCAAAGCATTCTTTTTATTATAAATTTGCTATTATTGGTAGTAGAGAAAAAGTATAAGTTGCCATGACTTGCTAAAAGTTTAAGAAACATGGATCATATATTACTTTTTCTCTACTAGCAATATTAGCAAATTAATTATAAAAAGAAAGTTTGTTGTTGCGGGTCTGCCTATCCAAAAAAAATGGGCCGGGGTCCGTGGGCCACCGTGTCTGACATTTGACTCATTGCAATATGATACCCAATTCTTTCTCTCTAACAGATCAAGTTAACTTCAGTAAGGACTGGTCCATCTACACAAGTTATACGATCAACGTCGAATCAGTGTTGCCAGAAAATTAGGCAAAAATACACCTGTGCGTAACGGGACTGTATCTCCGCCTGCCTACTAGGCAACTCCCCTGCACTCGTGCACATACGTTGCCTAGTGGGCAGGCGGAGATACAAACCCGTCAAACACAGGTGAATTGGGCGGGATTTTTGCCTAACTTTCTGGCAACACTGCGTCGAATTGTGACAGTGAGGCAGTTATAAGTGATGTAGCGTTGATATAATCTAATAACTGTCCGTGCCTTCGCCAATCAGGAAAGGATACTTATTTACACAGTAAAATCAATCTGAACTTTCTCCACCGTTCTACAGCTTACCCGGCCAGAGGCTGAGGAAGAGGAGGGAAAGGGGGAGAGGGAGAGGGGAGAGAGAGAGGGAGAGAGAGAGAGAGAGAGAGAGAGAGAGAGAGAGAGAGAGAGAGAGAGAGAGAGAGAGAGAGATGGTCCAGTCTCCTCGTAGCCGACCCCTCGCTGCTTGCATGGCAGGCGCCTTGCTAATTGGCCAGCTCGAGAGCGATGTCTAGGGGAAGTCTTAGGGGAGGAGGGAGCTTAGCGGGCCAGGCCAGCAGGGAGGTCTGGGCTGAGCGCAGGATCGTCCGGCAAGCTCCTCAGAAGTGCCCGCCCCGCCCCGCCCCGCCTCACCCCGCCCCGCCTGGCCGTGTGATGGGCCTGCATGTAGCGGAGGGGGAACCCTCGGGGTTTAATCGGAGGGGGCTTGCTCGGCTGCGCTGTGGTGGTATGGTCGGGCCTCACAGAACGGATCGTACCAAAAAAAATGGAGGGGCGGGGTGGTGGGGAATTCCTCAACGAAAGAATGATAAGAATAAGTTCGTGATACAACTCTTCAAAATAACCTCCCATGAGCAACAAAGGATTTGGTTTGACTTACAAACCTGTGTGCTTTGCGATCAGTTTTAGCTGTTCTTCTTATTCTCATTCTTAATTTTTACACGAGTCATATGTGTGTGAGACTTGTAAAAGTATTACAGGGCAGTGGACGAGTGCGGGTAGAGCGGGTCATTCCCTGCAAGACTCGTGAGCGCAGCAGGCGCGCTCCTCACCAGCAGGCACACCACTGGGGCTCGACGTGGATCTCGCCCCGCCCCGCCCCGCCCCGCCCCGCCCCGCCCCGCCCCGCCCCGCCCCGCCCCGCCCCGCCCCACTCCATCTCGCCCTACGCACGTGATGAGATGGCGAATATTAATGGCAGTTTTAAAGTGGTAGTAAGAGTTGGGCGAACTCGTGGGGGAAAGGGGGGGGGGGGGCAGAGCCGAGTGTCAGCAGCAGCCGGAGAGCGGGACAGGCCGGGGGGGAGGGGGGAGGGGGGGGTAAAATCTCTAAGGACTGAGTATATTTCGCTTGGTAGGCAACGCGTTGCACACGGCTGTTTGCGGCAGCGGCGTGAGTCGATGTGGTTGTGGCCGAGGGCGGCCCTTCCTTCACACCAGAAATTCAAACGAAAAGCGATTATTCTAATGTTTCTGGTGCTTCGTGTTTGAAAAATAAGAACGAAGAGGGTTTCGAACGGGCGGCATGGTGGTCACGTGCGAATTTCAGTGGTGTCATCTCTTTCTTGAGCGTTTCACTGAAGCAGAGCTTTGTTTGAACGCAGACTTTAGAGGTTTCTCTTTCGCTCCGTGTTGGCTCGACTCCACCTAGCCCCACCACGAAAAACTATCCCCTTCTCCTGGTGATTTCAGCTGGCAAGTCGAGCATTACCAAAGCAACAGAAATTTCAATTCAAATTTACAGAAAATCTGTAGTTTAAATTTCTATTAAACTTCAAAAATGTGAGTGTAAAAATTTACATACTATAACTGTAAGTAATATTATAAAGATCCTTGGAGCGGATTTTTTCCTCCCGTAAGGGGCCATATAAAACAATTGACATACGTTTCAAAGCGATTTTAGAAGGCAACTCCGGTGCCTAAAAACAGGGTGCAAAACAGCAGTTTAAATGATCGAGCAGAACAAATTATAGGTGTTAACTAGCATCCTTCAAGCAGGCGTGGCACAGTCACGAGGGTTCAAAGACGCCTATTCGCTATAGGGTGCACAAATGACTCGTTCAGGTTCAAGGGTCAAAAAGTGAAAAAAAGTGGGGGAAAAAAAAACTGTGAGCTCTCAGAAACTCTAACTAACAATTTATAGGTTGGCGTTTTGAACTAATCGGAAGCATCTGTCTTCAACGAAACGTTTCAACAAAATTTGCAATCTACAAAGGATTTAGTTTTCATCAGGAATGAAAGCAATTTGCGGAGCAAGAATCCGTTAAAATACGGTAGCAGTTGCCGACCCCTCGGACGTAGCCGCGGTGCACATTCGGAAATGATAAGCTTACACTGCCCCATGCGTAAGTGTACAAGAGTTTGCGGTAGTTGCCACCTGTAGGTAACTACAGTTCCGCTCCCCTCTCCCCCCACCACTTTGCTCCGGTTGTTAGAATGATTCCGCGGAACGGATAAGGAAACCTCACTTTCCATGTTCCACCCACCCCCACCCAGCACACCCGCACTCCTCCTCCTCCTTCTCCTCCTCCACCACCACCTCTTCCTCTTCCTCCTCCTCCTCCTCAACCTTCTCCTCGCCCCTTCTTTCAATCCCCAAGTTTTCCTTACCCCAGCCGGTTCGCCAAAGCTCTGCGAGGGCTTAACGCCGCTCTCTTCCGGCTGTTTGTTGCCTCCGATAGGGGCGTGGTGGGTCACGCGGGGGCGGGGCGGGGCGGGGCGGGGCGGGGCGGGGCGGGGCGGGGCGGGGCGGGCCTATCTCACCCACGGATGAGCCATTATCTGACCCGTCCACTTCCGGCGTAACGTCCCAAACCCATGCCGATCCGCCCCTCCGGGGCCCCAAACCGCCCCGCCCCGTTCCGTAAGGCAGCCCTGTTTTGAAGTTCAATAACACAAAACCCACACCCAAACATCCATTTAGTTCGGGGAACCAAAACCAAAATCAACACCAACCAAATTTTAGCTTTATGAACTAAATTTGAATAGACCTCTTTGCCCACAAGTTGGCAACAGCGCAGAAGGCGTACACAATTTTAAAAAGAAATGTAATCCATGAATTTTTTTAAAATATGAAAATCACTTGACACCGTATATTTTGAGAGGAATCGAGTACTAACAAGATAATTGGATGACAAACAGTCTAAATACGTTTAATCTCAAGTATAAAAACCTTTTTTTTCCTTCTTTTTTTTTCCTACAATATTTAGTTAAAAACGAGGGTGCAGAGTAAGAATTAGTCGGTTTCAGGAACTTAATTTCGTTCCCAACCACCCATATTTTGTGGCATCAACTAACTAGCTCTCTGGGTGCAAGATGATCCCCGCGTCGTAAAACTATGACTGCGATCGTAAATTTACAACACTGTGTCGTAATCACTAATTACGAAAAAAAAGTCGTAATTCTACGAATATTTTTTTTTCAGTTTTTGAGCGCAAATTGTGGTGTTCTGATAGGGCATCATGTTATGGTTATTTGAATAGAACCCAGTGCCCCGCCCGCCTACTCCGCGGGGCCGCGCAGGGCCGCGCACTCTACGCCACCAGCCAAAGCGTTTTATGAAAAATATAAGTCGACGTGCAGAGGACGGGGCAGGACGGGAGGGGACGGGTCCGGAGGGGTTATATTTCACAGGGGAAACCGAAGGGGTGAAGTGGAGAACGGTCTGTAATGGGGAGCGCGGCTCGAGGGACAAGGCGGAGCGGGCTGGGGCAGAATCTCAGCGATATCGCCACCCTTTTCAACTCTCTCTCTCTCTCTCTCTCTCTCTCTCTCTCTCTCTCTCTCTCTCTCTCTCTCTCTCTCTCTCTCTCTCTCTCTCTCTCTCTCGCTTTTTCTGCCTGCTTAAAAGTGCGAGTGAATCCTTGAATTAAATTAAATTCAACTTTCTCTCTCACTCACCCTCAGGCTCTGGTTGAGTGGACGGTTCAAATTTTCTCTGCACTGTAAAATCCTTACGAAGTAAATTCTTCGCAACGTTGCGAAGAATTTGGCAACTTTGTGATGCTTCGAAATACGAAGCATTTTCTTCGCAAGCCCTGCATTACGAGGAAATTTGTTTGTACACACGAAGAGAATGCCTTAATACGAAGCAGCCGAATGCTTCGCAGTTTACGAACGCTTTGCGAACACTGGAAAAACGAAGGCGCGATGAGGCACTAAAACAGCCGAAAATAGCACCTTTAGAGGCCAGTAGGGCCTTTGTAAAGGCACTGTTTCACTTATGCCTCGAAAAGGGCATAAGATAGCACCTTTGTTTTTTAAGTGAACGCTTACGAACAATTTTCTTTATCAGTGTGTCTGTCCCTCTCATTCCACCCCTTTCGGTCGTCCAGACGGCCTCACACAGCCGAGCCCCCTGGCAGCACCCTCCTGCGGGCGTCAAGTTGTATTTGACTCAAACGTCCGCGAGATAGGGAGGGAGGGAGGGAGGGAGGGAGGGAGGGAGGGAGGGAGGGAGGGAGGGAGGGTGGGAGGCAGGGAGGGAGGGAGGGAGGGAGGGAGGGAGGGAGAAATGGACGGAGGGAGAGAGAGGAGGGCGCTGCTTTTTCGACCCTTGTCCGCCACGCTTCGGCCTTCGGCCCACGCCAGGAGTAATGACACGTAAATCCCTCATCTCATCTCCGCTCTTCAACAACGACGGGGAAAGAGGGGGGGGGGGGCCTTGTTCGACCTCCCCTACCAGCCACCTTCCCCACCCCCACCTCCCCTCCTCCCCCACACCCGGCCTTCCTTTTCCACCCACTTTTCTCGGTCTCCCACGACTTCCGCTCACCGGAAAATTTGGGATCCTTGACTATCCCGGAGCGCGCTCAGGAGGGTGTGAGCAGAAAACCGGAGTTTGTCTCCCGGCCACCACCTCCTCATAGCTGCGCGGGAGGAAACTCAAAATATAATGTGTTAAAAAATATATTAAAAAAAAATACGGGAAAACCGGGAAAAACACAGGAAGTAAAAAAGGGCCGGGAAAAACTGGAAAATACCCGGAAAACTTTTAACCAGCCGGGAAATTTTTAAAAGTTACGACTTTTTCAGGAACAGCGACGTTTTCCAACAGATTTCGGGGGAGATCTGCTTCGCCGGCGGTCTTATTTTGTTCTAAATGTCTTCACAAACTACCGGGAAAAAAGAGATTTTCGGCCGGGAAAAAACCGGGAAAAACACGGAAAATTTTTTTGGGCGGCCCGCTAGACACCCTGAATACCGAGTACGATCTTGAAAGAGGAAAAACAAGAAACACAGGTTCTGGACAAGACCATATTGCTCGATCCAAAACGTACTTACTTTTCCTCAGTATGCTGGGTCGGGTCGTGTGAGTCATAATAGGGTGGTCAACACTCCTTGGTGTGAGGCAGGGTTGCCCCTACGTACACATGAGCCGTCTCGCTCACTTGACTTGATTGTTGCTCGCCTGTACGACAGGCCGGGCGTGTCCCACCCCGCCCCACCCCACCCCGCCCCGCCCCGCCCCGCCCTGCCCCGCCCCGCGGCCCCCTCCATGCTAGGACGCCTCGTCCTGAAGGGATTCTAATTCCCTTTGATGGGATATGCGCGGCTCTCTTCTGAGCTAGACCGCCACTTGCAGAGTTTCGGTAGCGCCCCGCCCCGCCCCGCCCCGCCCCGCCCCGCCCCGCCCCGCCCCGCCCCGCTCCACCCTGGCTCCTTCCTTCGTTACCGACCAGGGGAAGGTCACAACCCTGCTCACACACCCTCTCCCCCTCACCCCCCCCCTTCCCCCCTCCCCCCCCCCACTCCTCCTTCCCCTCTCAACGACGGCGCTGCGCCTAGCCAACTACTCCCCCATGTACGCCCGCCGAGCTTTTCAGATTGAAATTCCCGCCGCCGACGCTCCAGAGACGAGCGAGGCCGGCGAGGGAGGGATAGCAGTGGGGGTTGTAGTAGGGGGTGCAGTGGGGGTGGGGGTATTGCATGGGCGCAGAGTGGTTTGGGGGTTAGGGGGAGGAGGAGGGGTCAGGGGTGAGGGGGCTGGGGGCTGGGGGGAGGGTGGGGGGCTGCTGTGTCGGAGAGTTGCCATTGTTACCCGCGCCGCTTTACTGAGCTCGAGATAAACCTGTGTGTGCGGTAATTAAAAATATACGGAGGGATACGCCCTCGCCCCTCGCGCGGGCACACAGGAACCCGCACTCTAAACTTTCTACAAAGAAATTTTTCGAAGAATACAAAGAATTCTGTGCAACCGTAATATACAATAAATTTTCTTGTATTACAAAAAGGTTTTCTTTGTACTAAAAGGATTTTTTTTTTTGTATCACAAAGATTTGTCTCTGTTTCACAAAAAAAAATGGCTTTGTACCGTCTTTGTATTACGGTTGCACAGAATCCTTTGTAATACAAGGAATTTTCTTCGTAAGATGTTAAGAGTGCGCCGCGTGGGTGTAGGGACGGAAAGGAGAAGGGGATCGATATTCTCGTAGGATATGTGTGCTCTGCTCAGCAAACTGTCGAACACTCACTGTGAAAAATTGTCGTAGGTTTACGGGAAAATTTTCCACGAAGTGGAGTTGTAAAATTACGATCACTTTACTTTAAATTACAAGCAGTACCAATCGACTTGAAATTCAATTACAAGCAAAAATGGCGAGAAAAATGGGCTGTCGTAAATTTACAACATTTTTCGTAAGTCTTAATTTACAAAATAAATCGTTAATCTACGAATATATTTTTCACAGTGCTACTGCACTAAAAGGTGCAGGACCAATGGTGCACACCGGGTCTCACACTTTATACTGCAGGGCACACCGGGTCCTACACTTTTCATTGCAGGGCCATTGGTCCTGCACCTCTTATAGTGCAGGAGTGTACGACACTTGAGTTTGCAGAGAGTAAAACCAAGTGTGTACAAGTCTTCACACAGTAAAAACGAGTCCTGAGATTCCCAGGAGAGTTGGAATCCCAGTAAATGTCCTGGAAAAAAAGTAGTTTTTCCCATGAGTTTTTCCTGGAAAACCCAGGGCATCCCCTGGGAAAGATGGTACCTCCTGGGAATACGCAAATTCACCTGGGAAACCCGAGACTCGTTTTTGCCGTGCATTATTTACTGCGCATAACTTCGAAGTATTCAGCAAATAATATGTGTACATGCCAAGGTATTCGCAGTATAAAAAGCGTGCACAGGCATGTACACACTATTTATTGTATACATATGGGCATGTACACAATATTATTTGCTGAATACTTTGAAGTATGCAGTAAATAATCAATATATTTCACTGTTAAAAAAATATTCGTCAATTTACGCCTTTTTCCGTAATTTGTGATAACGACACGGAATTGTAAATTTACGAGCAGTCTTAAATTCACAACAACAAATTCTTAGTCGTCAAGGAAAACTAAGTCCACACATGGTGTGAAAAAATTATAGTAACAATACAACCACTGTGAAAAATATTTCCGTACATGTACAATATATTTTGTAATTCACTATGTACAACAAATCTCGTACATGCACGACTTTACACTTTACGACTTTGTTTGGTTCACCAATCGATTCTGAGTTGATACGCATAGTTATAGAAAGTTTACAATATGAATCGTAACTGCACAAGACCTCTCATGGAAAATTTTCCCGTACCGGTACAATAATTTCTCACAGTGACTGGAAGTTGTAACTTTACGACATTTATCGTGGAATTTTCCCGTAAACCTTCCGAATATTTTTTACAGTGTTGTGCACACTTGGTTTTCCAGAGTGTGTGTGCCTCGCGCCTCGCGCGCAGCCCAGGTCAGCCATTCTTCACTCGCGTGTCGGAGCCCCGCAGCCCCGCGCGCGCGGATCGCAATCGCAATAACAATCAGATCGGCGCAGCGCGTTTCACAGACGGACTCTTAATCAAAACGGTCCGCGTGGCTCCGTACCTATAGCCTCGGGGTGGGGCGGGGCGGGGCCGGGCCGGGCAGCGCACAGCAGCGCGGGAAAAACCTTATCGCCTCGCGCTCCTGAACCGGGAAAATATCAACCCGCTTTATTTATAAAAAATGGTCTGCACCGCGCACGTTACGCAAAGAAATGATGCTGCCTGCTTGCAAAGTGTTTGGTATTTAAAGGATAAAATGTGTGTTGAGGGGTCCCCCATTCTCTAGAGTAGTGTAGTACAACATTTTGAATACAAGTGTGTTTTTTGAGTACAGGCGAGTATTGGTGAGAAGTGCCGAGTAATCGTGAGTATTGGCGAGTAATGCGCGAGTGTTGGTGAGTATTTCGCGAGTAATTTGCAAAAAAAGCTGCGAGTATTGGAGGGTGATGGCGAGTATTGCCGAGAAATATTGAGTAAGCTGCGAGTCATTTTCTTTTCGCGTAGCGCACAGACAAAATACTCACTGCGCAAATCGGTTGGTAAAATTGAAAAGGCTAAAATATGTGCCCAGCACTGGTAAGACCAGGGCGTAACTGTACGCTTAAATGAAGCATTCAGTTACACTTGAAGACGTTACGCTTGAAATGAAGCGTACGAAAGGAATTCTCCTATACATTTAGATAGGACGAATAGGGGGCGGATCGACCTGTTACGCCTGATTTTAAGCCTAATCTCTGTACGCTTGAAAACGGGGCGAAAGGCTACGCACTTAGTGTGGTTTTACCGCAGTGAATATATTGGCGCATATTCTGAAACGCCCACACTTATGGCAATGTACTTTAACGTACATATACAATGTAACTATATATACATGCAGATTTATGTAAAAAATCGTGCTGAATTATGTAGAGTATAGATCATAAATCTGTTTAATTTTGTGTATTTTTTCTGCACGAAATAATTTAAGCAGATATATGCACAATATTTTACGTCATTCGGCACAAATCTGTTCATAAATCAGCACGTTTACACAGTTACATTTCACATGCACGAAAAAGTACATTGCCAGAGTTAGAGTGCCAAAGTTTTGGCAGTACTCAAAAACCTAACCAAACCCGCATAACCTGCAATAGCGCGCCCGAGCTAGCGTACACCCGTTGGGGCCGCACGGGTCGCCATGGCACGCCGCCGCGTCCGCACACATAACTCACCCCGCTGCCCACTAAAAGTCTTTGCGCGGCCGGGCCTGGCCGGGCCCACCGGGCCCCCCAGGTCCCTCTCTATACGGCGCCGGCGGCAGCAGGGTCGTGCGAGTATGACTGCACCCTCACATTCAATCGAGTGGGAACCACCCCGCCCCGCCCCGCCCCGCCCCGCACACTGCTCTCCTAATACCTTGCCCCCCCCCCCACCTCCTCTTCTCCCACGGGACGTGACCTTCTTGCGGAGTGCCGCTAAAATAATAGAAAACGTGCGCGCCGACCGACTTGGGAGCCTTTTGTCTTTCCCTTCAGGACCACCTTCTCCTCCTCCTTTCTGCTGCTCCGCCAACGAGGTTATGTGGGCGCAAGCCACCGCGTACGCGCGTATAGAGAGGGGGGGGGGAGGGCGGAAGGGTTAGTTACGGTTAGGCCAGGCTCGCTGCGGGCCGCCGGGGCCGGGGAGCGCACGAGCATGCCGATAGGATGTGTGTGCGTGTGTGTGTGCGTGTGTGTGTGCGTGTGTGTGTGCGTGTGTGTATGTAAGAGTGAATGGAAGAGTGAACTGGGAATACAGGTGTAGGTACTTTGGGGAGCTTCACATGTAAAACTGAGGGGAAAACAACTCAGAATTTTGATGAGCACGTTAAAATTTTTGTGCATTTTCACATTTTTAAAAAAATATCTTAATTTTTTCTAAGATTTACTAAAGTTCTCTGAATTTCTTTGAATTTTCCTTGATTTTTTTTTATATCCCTGAATTTTCTAAAATTTTTCTCAATTGCGAGCTTATGCAAAAATTTCAGAGTTGTTTTCCCCTCGGCTGAAACTCAGAGGCAACCCGAGTAAGGTTTTAACGGTACCCTACACTTGACGCATGTGCCTGCTCGCGGCCCCGCCGCCGCCGCGGCCCGGGATAGCATCATTGCTTCTGCTCTGTACGGCGGCCGTCTGACCGTCAGTCACTCTGCAGAACGACTCGGAGTCAATCAATCAGTCCCGTATCAGCCGACTGATTCAGAAGATCGCTTTCGTACCCCCGTCCTTCTCGCACTCATCAGGCCCTGCCACCCCCAACATGGGGCACCGCCATGAGTGCGACAAGGACTGGGGGAAGAGAGCGATCAGTGTCGGGCCGCACCATCAGTCTCCTGCTGCTGGGCCTGCGCTCTGCGCTGCTGCCACCACCACCACCACCACCCCCTGCTTCCCTCGGCCCGCGAGTACTGCTACACAGCTCGAGAGACCAGCCGACTGGTTACGAAAGATCGCTCCCGTATCTCCGTCCTCTTCGCACCCATGCCGGTGCCCCCTATGTTGGGGTGGCAAGAGCCCCATGAGTGCGACAAGGACGGTGGCGCGAGAGCCATGTTCGGAATCAGACGGCTTCGCGGAGCGCAAAAGCGCGCGCTCTCACCTGGTCGTTAATGAGTGTGCGGGACCTCACCGCGCCCCGCCCCGCCCGCGCCCCGCCCGCGCCCCGCCCGCGCCCCGCCCCGCCCCGCCAGACCTCAACCCGTCCTAGCGTTTCGTAATAAAGACCCGTAACTGGGCTGTATAATACCTTCATTAACCGGAGCCTTGGGGGTGCGGGGCGAGGTGGGCGGGCTGAACCCCGCCCCGCCCCGCCCCGCCCCGCCACGCCCCACCGCGCCGGAGCGGAGGCGGAGGCAGCGCTGACGCACGCTCAGTATTCATGACTGACAGTGGAGTGCGCTCCCCGGCCCCGCCCCGGCCCCGCCCCGGCCCCGTCGCCCGGCGCGGCCCTGCACACCGTCCATCAGCACGAGGAGCATCGCCACGGGCCGCCCGACGCGCGCGCGCGTACCCTCGCATAAGAGGCTTTGGCATGGGGCTCGATCGCGTCTGTCGGAACAGGTGCCGAGGTCGTTTACGAAACAGCCGGCCCACAGATCAAGTGAAATGGCCCTGAAATCCACAGTCATTGTCAGCTTCACCTCGCGTACTGGCAATACGAAGGTGTGACTGAGTACCTGATAAAGATGTTATACCGTTTGATTTTTTTGTTCCGAACAATTAAATCACATGTATCAATAGTGAGCCAAACCGTGGGTCACTCAACACATGATTTTAAAAGACACTGCAAGAAATTCGGTAACAGAGGCCAGTACCTTTAAATCGGCTTTAAAGATAATCAAGACATTTTCAAAGACTCAAGATCTTCAATATTTTAGAAAGACTCGCAGCTTAACTAATCTATTGCAAGTACTGTCTCTCACCCCAAGTCCCATCCACAGTATCGCTCATAATATTTGTAAGAATCAAATATTTTTAACTAACCACGTTTTTAAAACAAATTTCGTCTCTGTCAGTAACTTTATAAAGTGACCTTTCTCCAATTTGAATTCACAGGCATAAGAGATCACGAGTAAGTTTGGGTAAGCTTAATAAGAAATAGTACCACTGCGAAGTATAGAGTAGGTTACAGACCAAATGCTACAAAATTTACCAAAATAATATCCTAACTATTTTAAGCTTTCTTGTTTGATTTAAAGGTAGTAAGATTTTAATACTCAAACCACACTTTCCTATATTATCTTAAGTAAAATGTGACACCAAATATTCAGTTTAAGATTGAAAAACTAATAATTCTTTGTTAATAAAAATTCCTCGTAACGCATATCTAAGAGGAGCAGTCTTCCAATAATAAAGTTCAACATCAACATTGCATTAAAGAAATCGTTTGGTTGTGATTAACTTGTGGCGGCTCAATACATATCAATACGGAGGGGAACCGAGCAAGGCTTCAAAACAAAATTAAATCAAATGTAAGGAAATTACACTACTGTTTGTAACTCTCACTTGTAAGGCCATGGAGTTAACTGATTTTGATACTCAGAACATTCTCTACTGTTTCCCTGACAGTATCACACACTCAATGTAAATTAGGTTATGTCACTCACTCACCAAAGAAGAATCACGAAGAACACAACTGCATCGATGCTCGTTGTCATTTCAGTTGTCCGTGGCGTGCTGGTTGTACTTTCACTAGTCCGTTACGTTCACTCCACAAATCCAAGTCAATAAAAGGTCTTTTGGGGCACAACCCTTCTCATTCCTCACCAACCCACGACGAGAACAGACAACAAATCATTCGCGCACACACTTCTACACGATGACGACATTTGAGACTTCACGCAACGACTTCCGCGACGTAAACAACGACTTCAGACCGCATTCCACCTTGAAAAACCGATCAACTATTTATTTAGATTTCGATAACGTAAACCGCGGTGATAGACGCCGGGCGCGCCCCTGACCATGCAACTAGATGCAACTGACGGCACGGCGCTGACACTAAGTAGTTCGGGCGCAGCCGCTAGATGTCGCTGGTCACAGGTAACGTCGTTCGTTAGTGACAAAAGTTGTTACAAACTCACAGACAGAGACAGAGACCAATGCTTCCGCTACTTCCTAAGGTTTCCGGAACATTGGAGGTCTCAACCTCATGCAGAAACAAGCCGAGAGCTCTGCCAACTGGGCGTGCAGTTTCATTGGCAGTTATAAAGGTCGCGGTGGCGGGTCCCGGGTCCCGGACCGCGGCGGCCGCGACCATTTGTTAACTTACTTGTCGAAGGGGACATTTTCTGCCTATATGTCGTTTCATCGGCCAAGTTTCAGTGATTCAGTGCCTCGCCCGTAAGCAGGTCCTGCGGGGGAGGAGAGAGGCCCCGTTAAACTGCGGTCGTTTGCACCGTTCGCGGTGGTCTCACCGGTCTCACCTCACACTGCTCTCGCCCTCTCTCTCTCTCTCTCTCTCTCTCTCTCTCTCTCTCTCTCTCTCTCTCTCTCACACACACACACACACATACTCTCCATCTCTCTCTCGCACCCTCTTCCTTCCTTTAACCATCACTTTCCCCCTCCCACTCGCCGACATGACAAAAAACGAATACAAGAATAATTTTCTACAGGCCTACGCCTTACTAGAAAACACAGTGGTGGGGGATGAGGAGGGGGGAGGGGTCGTAGGCGGCCGACTGATTCCGAAGATCGGTCTCGTGCCTCCGTCCTTGTTGCACCTACAGCGATGTCCTATACCAGCCATGATAGTGTTCCATGAGTGCGACGAGCACAGAAGTATGAAAGCGATTTTCGGAATCGCTCGGCCGGGGGAGGGGCTGAGCTCGTGGTGTGCTCCGGTAGACCCTTTTGCCCACCAGAGCAGCACCACCCTCCCCCCCCCCTCTCTCTCTCTCTCTCTCTCTCTCTCTCTCTCTCTCTCTCTCTCACTCTCTCTCTCTCTCTCTCACTTTCCCTCCCACCCCCCTCTCTCTCTCTCTCTCTCTCCCTCTCTCTCTCCCCTCGGTGCCACCACGCTCCACTTCATTTGCTCCACAAATTATAGGGTGTTAATTGTTGGAGTCGCGAGAGCTTTAGAGCCTCGGAATCAATGAATCATGTAGGCAAGCCGAACGGTGCGGCCCGGGGAGGGGGGGGAGGGGGGTTCTGTAGAGATGAGGAGGGGAGGAGGAGAGGAGGAGGAGGAGGAGGAGGAGGAGGAGAGGGAGGGCAGGAGGAGGAGGAGGGGGAGGAGGAGGAGGGCAGGAGGAGGAGGAGGAGGAGGAGGAGGAGGAGGAGGAGGAGGAGGAGGAGGAGGAGGAGGAGGCGGAGGAGGAGGAGGAGGAGGAGGAGGAGGAGGAGGAGGAGGAGGAGGAGGAGGAGGAAAATGTTTCGGGGCATCGGGTGTTGCGCTGGCGGGGCGCTCAGCTCTGCAGCGCGTCGCACACTCATCTCCAGCGCGTATTCATCTCGCTGAGAAGAGAAGAAACTTGCCGGGGCGGGGCGGGGCGGGGCCGGTGGCGGTGGCGGCGGCGGCAGGACTGGTGGAAGCAAAGTTTTATAATTTAGGTCTTTGCATCCGGCGAGCCAGCCGTGGCGAGAGAAGAAGCAGCCCAGAGAGGAGGAAGCGGCTGCGGCAGCACATTGGGGCCTGAGTGTAGTTGTGCATCGGGGGTGGGGGTGGGGGGAGAATATGTGGTGACTGACGGGCCCGCATAGGCCACTTAAGGGTGATAGTAGAGATAGCAGGGAGGAATGGAAAGGGGAGCAGAGTGAGAGGGAAAGAGTTCGACAAAATGGGAGAGAGAGATAGAGAGAGAGAGCGGGACGTCCGCGTAGGCTTGGTCTGGTCAGGCTGGCCATAAACGCCTGTGGTTCTTTGGGTAGGCCTCCCGCCCGACCCCCAGGCCCGGCGGCACTGCCTAGGCGTGCCCCTCGCCCCTCTGCCACGCAGACGTTCTGCTGTTGCCACTGCGAACCTCGTCTGACAGGCTGTCTGCCTGTCTTTCATCGACGACGTCTCGACTCACGTTGAAAAAGTAAAGAGGAAACGGTTGTGAAACAGGGGGCAGGAACGGAAAGCACTCCGGCCGTCCATAACGCGAGGTGGGGATCGCTCAGATAAAATGTGTCCAAAATTTTTTTCTCCTTTTGAAAATTATTGTTTGTTTTTATTCTTTTTTTGAATTTTCAAGGAGAATTTCTGTCACTCTTTGATAAATTTTGATCTTCCCCCTTCTCTAAATTTTTCCAATGAAATTTTTTTGGGTTCATTTTTTCTCGATTTTGCGGACTTTTCTGTATCCTTTTGCTTTATTTTATTTTAATATCTTGATTTTTTTTTGTACAATGATCTCTCGAACTTATTTCGCCTCGGTACATCCCGCGGTGGTGCGGTGGCCGGAAAGGGTTAGGTAAAATCTTATTCGCAGGATAGAATTACCGTGGGTGGGAGTCGGGTGAAGGTATCGCAAGGCGATAGCTGGGGGAGAGGGGAGGGGGTAAAATAATCGCTCGATGGTATGACACCGCGAAGAGGGGAGGAGTATAGGACAAATTATCAATCGATGATAATCTGGTGGGAGGGGAGCGTGGGGTTAAATATTTTCGCACTACGATTGGTCTCGTCTTAAACTATGAACTACACTATTACGAACTATACTTCAAGTGAGACCCTTATGGGCCTAACGGTGACGGTGGGGCTGCACGAGGGGTAAACAACTCTGAATTCGGTGTACAAATTGCCTGAATTTGAATTGAATTTGTCTAAATTGAATTGAATTCGTTTTGAATTAGCTTTGAATTTTTTGAATTTATTGCAAAGTTTTTTTTTTAATTATTGTGATCTTTTTGTGAATTTACTTGAATTCGTTTTAAATACGGGGATGCCATAGAAAATACACGCACATCTGATCCAAATTATTCTCTCAATTACATGATTAAATAGGATTTTTAGTAAATTATTGTGAATGATTTCTATTTATTCCTAAATATTGGTAAAAAACTTGCAACTGCGCAAAATAATCACAATTATTTCAATTATTTTTTTAAACTTTTCTGAAACAAATTTTGCTCTGCAATTGAAAGGGTGGCGTGAAAACATGGAAAATTTTTGCGGCAGTAAACCTCCCGAAGGAGGTTGCGGTTCCCGCCAGGCACAGGGCTTTTACCCCCTGTGGCAGCCAACTGCTTCGGTGTTCCATGGGAACCGGCGCTTTGCTGACTGCGATCCTATCGCGCAATTCGACAGATTTGATCCCCGTACCACCATTGGCCTACCCCTAGAGGTACGAGCGGTGTCAAGGGCGTTAGACTTCCTGATCCCAGTTTCAGAGGCCTTACCTCAGAGGGGTACGCGGGATTCGAACCCACAACCCCGAGTGCCGACACGTAGCCAGAACAGGAAGCGACCCAACGCCCAGAGCCACCGAGCCAACGGCGGTGAGACGTGTTTAACTTCTATTTGACCTGCCATCCAGCAGCGGCCAAAGGAAATTCCAAGCGCGAAAAACACTTTCTCGAGTGGGAGTCGAACTTCGGACCTCTCGGTTCGGTGTTGCGCGCTCTACCAACTGAGCCACGACGCCACGATGTCAGTACAGTGCGACGGGTTCGAGCCGTATTAGCCCTGTCCTCCTGGCTGGAGGCTGCAGGAAACGGCAAATACGGCTCGAACTCGTCGCACTGTACAGACATCGTGGCGTCGTGGCTCAGTTGGTAGAGCGCGCAACACCGATCCTAGTGGTCCGAAGTTCGACTCCCACTCGGGAAAGTGTTTTTCGCGCTTGGAATTTCCTTTGGCCGCTGCTGGATGGCAGGTCAAATAGAAGTTAAACACGTCTCACCGCCGTTGGCTCGGTGGCTCTGGGCGTTGGGTCGCTTCCTGTTCTGGCTACGTGTCGGCACTCGGGGTTGTGGGTTCGAATCCCGCGTACCCCTCTGAGGTAAGGCCTCTGAAACTGGGATCAGGAAGTCTAACGCCCTTGACACCGCTCGTACCTCTAGGGGTAGGCCAATGGTGGTACGGGGATCAAATCTGTCGAATTGCGCGATAGGATCGCAGTCAGCAAAGCGCCGGTTCCCATGGAACACCGAAGCAGTTGGCTGCCACAGGGGGTAAAAGCCCTGTGCCTGGCGGGAACCGCAACCTCCTTCGGGAGGTTTACTGCCGCAAAAATTTTCCATGTTTTCACGCCACCCTTTCAATTGCAGAGCAAAATTTGTTTCAGAAAAGTTTAAAAAAATAATTGAAATAATTGTGATTATTTTGCGCAGTTGCAAGTTAATTACCAATAATTTGGAATAAATAGAAACCATTCACAATAATTTACTAAAAATCCTATTTTATCATGTAATTGAGAGAATAATTTGGATCAGATGTGCGTGTATTTTCTGAGGTCATTCCTTAAATTCGCTTGAATTTGTTTTGAATTCGTTTTGAATTCGCGTGAATTAGTTTGAATTAGTGTGAATTTTGAATTAGTGGTGTACATCAAAATTCGGAGTTATTTACCCCTCGGGCTGCATCACTCGCCCTGCCATCGGCCACACTAAAGTGCGCAGTGGGAGAGAGACAATATATACTTCGGCCTTTGTCGGTGCGTTGCGGGGCGTCGTGGTGGAAGTACGCTGCCCCGCCCCGCCCCGCCCCGCCCCACCCCGCCCCGCCCCGCCCCGCCGGCTGGGCGCCGCGCGCCCGGGGGGAGCTGTGAACTCGGCCTTGGGGACCGATCAGACTCCTACTCCTTCCCGGCGGCACAGCGCCGCCTCCGCTTCCGTATCAAATATTGACATCGGCCGTGAGGGATCGCCGAGGTGCCTGGGGGTTACTGAGGGGGAGGGAGAGAGAGAGAGAGAGAGAGACCGCTTGTATCCAACCGACCACCCCGCCCCACCCCGCCCCGCCCCGCCACTAGCGCGGTGACTAGCGGCGCGTTTAGGCGCCCCCATAACTCTCCCACTTCTCCCCGGGTAAGTGCTGGCCGTGGCCGGAACGCCCGCACTGGAACGCCCGCTAAAACCCCCGCTAATTCTTGCGGCTCCGCGTGAGGTCCAGTAGGGTGGGGCGGGGCGGGGCGGGGCGGGGTGGAGCGAGGCGGGGCGGGGTGATGGGGGCCTCCAGCTTCACACCTGGGCTTGGCCTGTAATAGCGGCGTGTCAGGCCATGTTTTATTAATACCCAGGCGGGGCGGGGCGAGGCGGGGCGGGGCCGGCCAGAGCCGAGGCGGGCAGCGGCCAACGTCAGGCTCCTCGCCGAACCACTCTCCGGAGCTCGTGCTGGACTCCAGGCGGGGCGGGGTGGTTAGCCCTGGCCGCTGCGGCTTGTAGAAAGCTTTCAGCCAAAGGAAGAAAATCGATAATTTTGTTGGAAACGTTACTCAAATAGTGCTTCGTAATCACTTCGAAGTATGCAGTTACTAATAATTACTTGCACACACTCTGTTTTCCAGAATACAGTAGCTATAGCGCCATAGCTATAGTTCCATAGCTATAACTAAAGCTCCATAGCTATAGCTACAACCCCATTGCTGTAGCGATAGCTCCGCATAGCTAGTTAATAGCTCTATCGCTATAGCTATAGCTGCACGCTGCACCTGCACATCGCCGGGGAAAGCGCCTAAAGTGCTCATTTGCCGCAGCATATTTTGGTCGCGACACCGAGAACCATCAGCCGAACTCATATTTTTTTCTTCCCCCGCCTAAAGTAAACGTCCCTCGCATTAAGTGCGCCTGAACGAGCGTCACGGGGCGTTTAGCCTGGTGACGTTGACATCGACAGACGTGTCGCAAAGTATTCGATCTCAGTTCGCAGCTGACGCGTGAGATAATTCCACTTACCAGACTAAAAGATGTACGCCAGGCTCAGCTGGCCCTCGTTCCACCTTCGCCCAATAATATTTCCAAACTCACACTGTGAAACCAAGTGTGCAACTGCTAAACACTTGTAAATGTGCAACTCCCAGTTTTACATGTACAAGTGTTCAGCCCAGAGTTCAGCAAATGCGAGTGTTTAACTCGCCAATTTTACACTTGTAAGTGTTCAACTCGACAGTTGCACACCTGGAAGTGTTCAACGAGGAAAGTGTTGTCCGGCGCAGTTAAACACTTGCAAGTGCACAACTGCCGTGTCGAACACTAATAAGTGAACAGCCGAGGAGTTGAGCAGTTGTAATCACACGGCTTTTGAGTTGAACACTTTCACGTGCAAAACATGGGGTTGCACACTTACAAGAGTTAAACAGTTGCACACTTGGTTTTACAGTGCATCTTTGCGCTTCTGAACCCCTTCTCTGTCTCTTCCATCGTTCATATAGCAGGCGAGCTCGCGATGCACTATTCCGTTATATAACGGAACTGCGTTCGCCCTCCACCCAACCCCTTCTCCCTCCCGCCACGACGTAACGTAACGCGCGGCGTAACGGAGTAACGGTCCGTCACTAACCGTAACGGAACGGAACGCAAGGGAAACGCACTCGGTGCGCTCAATCAGATCCAAATCGAGCGAGGCGGGGAGGAGGATAAAGTAAGGGGGACGGGCAAGTGAAGTGAGGCGGGAACCTCCCACCCCTGCAGTGGATTGTGCCGTTTGCAGTCGATTTCCTCCCTGATATTAGTTTTGCCTGACTGGCTGTCCTTGCGTCGGTTTTACTAGAGAGTGGCGCGCAACCTGCAGGCACCGATTACTTTTCTCCAAGATACGGTGACGACAACTTTTGGTAATTTTGTTTGTCTTCTATGATTTTCGATTGTTGCGGGCAGACCGTCTGTACTACCAGAAACAATTTCATGCTCAGTTAGTCACCCACTCAAGGGGATTGAGGGTTCAACTGACGCACTTCGGTAAAATTAGTTAAAATTGTGTGCTCTGAGTGTTTGGAACAGTTGCGGAATACCGTAGATATAGAACACTCCTTTGCCATTCTGCACGCAATTAAAAAAAAAAATACATTCCAGAACAATTTTTAAAAATTCCATAACAAATTTCAAATATTCTAGTGGAATATATTCCCTGTCCACCTGCTCTGGAAAACAAAGTTTGTACATATGTATTCATTATTCACTGCATAAATCGAAGTATTCAGCAAATAATATGTACATGTCCCTGTACTTACACAGCAAATATAAGAGTGAGATGTCTCATCTAAAAAGAGCGAGATTTTTTCTCTTGCCCCATTTAAGTGAGAGTTTAGGAACCTCGCTCTAATTGAGAAAGAATTTATAACATCACTCAAATTAAGTGAGAGAAAGTATATAAAGCCTCACTCAAAAAGGGCGAGGTTTCCCAATCCTCGCCCAAATTGGGCGAGAATTTTGAGAGTATTGCTCTAATCGAGCGAGAAAACCAAACCTCGCTCTCAAAGAGTGAGAGAAAATTTCTCGCTCTCCTGAGGGCGAGAATCCTAGCTCTGGTATTTACAGTGCAGTGAATAATGTGTGCATGCCCGTGTACACACTATTTACTTTTGGCATGTACACAAGTGATTCCCGTTCGATTTTCCGTGTGTACATGCCAAGGTATTCAGTAAATGGTATGAACATAGGCATTCTTGGTTCGTATTATAGTAAGCAAACCACCTAAACACCTAAACATTAGAATATTATTCTGAAGACAAGAATGGCGTTTTCTGGGTGCATGTGCATGTACACACTATTAACTGCATGCATGGGGATGTACATATTATTTACTGAGTACTTCGATGTATGCAGTAAATAATGAATACTTTGGTACACGCTTGTTTTTCCAGAATGAAAGTCCGCGCGGCCCACCCCTCGCCATTTACCATTGCGAAGCCACTCACGGGCCGGCACTCCTGCCCGACTGCAACTCAATAACATAGCTCCTGATTGTCACGGTCGTGTTCCAGTTTTAGTTTCAGCAACCCCTCGGCCTTTCTGACCCCGCCCAGCCCCGCCCAGCCCCGCCCTGCCCTGCCCCGCCCCGCCCCGCCCCGCCCCGTCCCGCCCCTGTGCTCCATTAAAGACCATCCCTCTCTTGCTCGCAGTGCGCTTTACCGGTCGGACACACACAGCCGCCCGGATATTGCTGGAAATTGCTTCCCAATCTCGCCCTGCGCTTCTCGAGCTCAGTGGGCCACGACGGTCGAGCGGGGCGGGGTGGGGCGCGGCGGGATGCAGCGAGGCGCGGCGCGGCGGGGCGCGGCGGGGTGCGGCGGGGTGCGGCGCGGCGCGGCGGGTCGGTGGTGATCCTGGACCCGAACGCGACCCTCAAGAAGACCTCCAACGAAACCAACTGGGGTAGGAAAGGAACGCCATCCGCGACGGCGCGTGGCCGCGCCTCCGGGCAAAGGGACTGTAGCAGTAAGAGAGAGCGAGAGAGAGAGAGAGAGTGAGAGAGAGAGAGAGAGAGAGAGAGAGAGAAAGAGAGAGAGAGAGAGAGAGAGAGAGAGGGGGGGGGGAGGTGCACCTGACACAGTAGATCTCTCCCTCCCGTCGACATTCCCTTCCCTGGCTGACAGTTCAGCTGGACAGCGTGGCCAACGCAGTGTGCCTCTAGGCGCACTGGCCAGCCCGCCCCGCCCCGCCCCGCCCCGCCCCACCATGCCTCAGCCGGTCGGAGGCGACCCGACCCCTTGCCGTCACATCGCGGGGCCACCGTGTCCGTTTGCTTTCGGCGACGCGGTGTGGCGCGCGACGCTGAGGGGAAACTTTTTCTTTCCCAGAGTGTTGTGTAAGGCGAACCGACAGAGCCGGGGCCGCCGGGGCCGCCGGGGCCGGGCTGGCCCTGGCGCGTAGGCAAGGCAGCCCACCAAGTGCCGTACCGCACCCCGAGGGGGGATCACTCATTGTACAAATTGTGTACAATGATTTTTTTTTTACGTTTGATCTTGTAGAATTTTTAGCAGATGATACGAAGGTATCAGCCTGCTTGTACTGTCATACAGCGAGCAGCCTAGAGAGAGCATTTTTTTTTTTTTTTAAAAAAAATGTTGTTTTTGTTTTATCGAGTTTCTCTTTAGATTTTACTTTTTGATAAATTTTGTTCTTGTACCCTCATTATTTTCAACGTTATTTCGTGTTTTATTTTATTTATTTCTTTCGAAAATTTATTTTAATATTTATTTTTATTTTTAAAACCCTTTTTTGGGGGGAGGGGGCTTGGGCGTTCAATGATTTTTCGAAGTGACTCCCCTCTCGCCGCATCCCGCTCGTGGGGGCTGCTGGGGGCAACCACAGTTGAAATCCTGTGTGCCAGCCCGGGGAAATCTCGTTGAAATCTTTGGAAATCACGATGACAATATCGAAAATCCGACTCAGAAATCTAATGTTATCTTATAGAGTTCTCTCAAAGTTTCAGAAAAATCTTGTTGAATCCCTTGAAATAGTTTCAAATCTTTTTGTTGTCGTTGTTTTGTTTGTTTGTTTGTTTGTTTGTTTGTTGAAATCTTGTGAAAGTTTGTGAAATCGTACCAGGCGGAATCCTAACAATATCCGGTGAAATCTAACGCAATTCACAGAAATTTCATTTTAGAAGAAATCCTGAGTACAGGAGAATGGGCCGAGTGGTAGACCCTATTGACCCCGTCCCTGGAGCGAAGACAGTCCGCATTTGCCAATGCCATCATTCCTTCATTTATATGAAATGGTCCTTAACCGATTATTTTTTTAAAGTACCTTTAAGTAACTTACAATGAAACGTACACCTTGTTAGTAAAGAGGAGGGAGACTAGCTACTTCACCCCAGAATGTGATTGGCTTTTAGGCGTTATTTACCCACAAAAATTGAAAGGAGGGCAAAGCGGTTAACTCTCCTTAGCGGCAAGCGTCAGATCATAATTAAATTCAGACGACCCAATCCCTGAGTGCACTCTGGCTCTGATCCGAATCTCCTCATTACTTTTACCCCCACCGCCCTCCGGTCTCTCTCACTCTTACTTTGTCGCTCCGCATCTCTCCCTCGATAGGAGCGTTTTCATACCAGTCCTCATCACTCCCCCCTCCCTCTCTCCAATTAATGCGCGAGAAATATTCAAAGCCATGTCGGACTTGGGAGAGCCCTTCCTCTTTTCTATTTATCCGTGCCCTCAGCTCTCTCTGTCTCTTTCTCCCCCCCCTCTCTCTCTCTCTCTCTCTCTCTCTCTCTCTCTCTCTCTCTCTCTCTCTCTCTCTCTCTCTCTCACCCCTCGCTTTATCTTCCTCCCCACAATTATAAGAGAACAGCGGGGGCACGGGACGAGATGACTTTAAAGCTGGAATGAGCGGGGGGCTCGGCAGGGTTGGCAGCTTCAGACAGAGCTCAGCTCCGAGCCCGGCGTGTCTGCTCAAGGAGGAGGGAATAGGGCCAGGCTGTGCGGGCAGGCCGGACCTGGTGTAGCACGAACCCGGAGCCGCACGGACCCGGAGCCGTGCGGACCCGGAGAAGCACGGACCCTGGAGCAGAACAGACCCGGGGCGGAACGGACCCGGAGCAGTACGGACCCGTAGAAGTACGGACCCTGGAGCAGTACAGACCCGGGGCAGCACGGACCCGGCGCAGCGGCGCAGCACGGACCCGGAGCAGTACGGACCCGGAGCAGCACATGTTCTATACGTGAGTAGGCGCGGTTGGCAGCCCTGCAGGGAAGGCAGGAATGCGCGCAACCCACTGTGACGTCAGCAGGTGACCATTGGTCAGCTGACGTCCCCCACCTTTCCTCGTTAGTAGCGTTGACCAATAAATCATTCTACGATCTACTTCCGGACTAGTCAGTTCACCTGCTCCTCTGATCCACACGTGTGTGAGAACTTTATCAGTCGACATCGAAGCACGAGAACACCACATGGCGCAGTCGTGACGGACCGGGAAGGAGACGCACCAAACGGTTCAGTATTTCTAGTGTGTGAAAAGTTTAGTTAGCAAGAGTACTTCCCTGTTTGGGAAAATGTCTGCTACTGTCCAACGCCCGGGACCGGTAAATCTGAGGACTGGAAACATCCAGGCCTCATGGACCAGATTTTACCAAAAGTTCCAAATTTACCTCCTTGCCTGTGGGCAGGAGAAAGCTGAGTCGAAGGTGAAATTCGCTCTTATGTTGGGTGAAGCCGGCGACGATGCCTTGGAGGTTTACAATTCGTTCAAAGACAGATTGGTCACCACCAAGAAAGATGCAGAGGGCAAGGACGTGGTTGAGGACATGAGTCAGGATTTTGAGTCCGTGGTAAAGGAGTTTGAGAGCTATGCCGCGGAAAAGAAATGTTTGCTGGCTTGCCGTGAGATGTTCAGGCAAAGAAATCAGAAGCCAAAAGAATCTGTTGCTACGTGGCTAGCTGCTCTCCGAAACCTAAGTAGGGACTGTGAGTTTTCAACCATAGAAGACTCTTTGATTCAGAATCGTCTCATTTTGGGTACTTACGATAAGAACCTAAGGGACACACTCCTGAGGAAATCTAATTTACCACTCCAGGAAGTGGTTGATATCCACAGGCTAGCGGAGACGGGTACACGGTTCCCACGTGCGAGTGGCAGTGTGGAAGAGGCCGTATCTGTCGATGCAGTTCATGTGCAGCCCTTCAATAGAAAAGGAGGCAAAGCTGGTAAGGGCAATTATAATGGAAAAGGCAAAAACCGCAAAAGCAAGCCTGAGTCCAATAAGTGCCCAAAACCAAGCACCTCCAGCGGAAGGCGCAAGGCTTTTACCTACAATTGTAGAAAGTGCCTTGAGGTGCATGAGGCGGGTAACTGCCCAGCCTGGGGTAAAAAGTGCCACAGGTGTGGAGTCCTGAATCACTACGCTGCCACACACAAAGAAAAGAGTGTTCGAGTGGAAGAAAAAAAGGAACCAACCAAGAAGGTTAATACCTTAGTGACTCTCACTAGGAAGGAAGAGGAATCTCTTTTGGACGGGAAGTTCTCCAGTTCAGAAGAAATGGATATGCAGGAGTCCGAGGTGAGGTATGTAGAATCCCTTACCACTGTTGGTGTAAGACCCAAAGAATATTTGGAAGAGATCCGGATTAATGACACTCATTGGGTAGTGTTCAAACTTGATCCTGGATCTCAAGCCAACCTGCTCCCCAAACATGTGTTTCAACTGATCAACAGTCAAACTGCGGTTGATCTAAAGCCTACGAAAACAGTACTAGAGGCCTGGGACAAAAGCACTAGGCGTCCTGAGGGCACTGTGAGGCTTAAAGTTGAAACAAAGTATGGGCGTAGCATGGTATGTAAATTCTATATAGTCCCAAAAGATTGTAAAGCCATTCTCAATATTTGGGCCTGTGAAGACCTCAATCTGGTTAAGCGAGTAAATAACACTGTCACTCATGTTGATTCAGTGAACATGATCACGTTAGTCTTACCAGATAATAAAGAGGAATTCTTAGGTCAGTTCAAAGAATTGTTTACTGGTCTTGGACAGTTTAAACAAAAAGTAACCATTGTGGTTGACCCAAATGTACAACCGAGAATGTGTCCTCCAAGGAGATATAACTTTTCTATCATTAACCGATTAAAAGATAAGTTGGACAATCTGGAACAGAGGGGTGTGGTGGCAAAAATCACCACTGAGTCCCCTAAGTTTGTCAGTAATCTGGTAATTCGGGAAAAGAATGATGGAGATCTTAGAATCTGCCTTGATCCTCAAGTGCTCAACACTGCTATTGTGCGCCAAACATATGCCATTCCTACTCAGGAAGAGTTGGCATATAAAGTGCGTGACAAAGCAGTGTTCACAGTTCTTGATCTAAGGGAAGGATTTTGGCATGCCAGTCTTGATGAAACTTCAAGTCTGCTATGCACATTTTCTACCCCACATGGACTGTATAAATTTTTAAAAATGCCATTTGGATTAACTAGTGCTCCAGAAATCTTTCAATTCTTAGCTGAAAAAGCATTTCAGGGTATTGAAGTGATCCTGTACTTCGATGATGCCCTCATTGCTGGGAAAGATTATGCAGAGCATGATAGGATACTTGCTTCAGTAATGCAACGCGCTAAGGAGCAAAATATCCGATTTAATCCAAATAAAACTCAGTACAGACAGAGTGAGGTCAAGTTCCTTGGACATTTGTGGTCCAAGAACCAAATTCGAATTGACCCTGAAAGAGTGAGAGCCATAAATGCAATTGCTGAACCTAAAAGTAAAACTCAGTTACAAAAATGTTTAGGTACATTTAATTTTCTGAGAAAATTCATTACTAACATGGGTGAGATTGCAGCTCCTCTCTATAAACTTCTGTCCAGTTCTGTAACATTCCATTGGTTACCAGTGCACTCTCAGGCTTTTCAAGCCCTGAAAGATAGTGTTGCAAAGGCTCCTGTGCTGGCAACATTTGACTGTAATAAGCCTATCATTCTTCAAGCTGATGCAAGCCAATTTGGTTTGGGCTGTTGTCTGTTACAAGACGGGCAGGCAGTGACTCTGTCCTCCCGTAAACTGACTGAAACAGAAATAAATTATGCTCAGATTGAAAAAGAAATGTTGGCTTTAGTCTATGCTGCACAGAAGTTTGAAAAATACATTTGGGGGATGCCCGATGTTTTGTTTCAAACAGATCACAAGCCATTAGTTGCTATTTTTAAGAAACCTATCTGTGCAATAACCAATAACAGACTCAAAAAGATGAGATTAAAGTTGCTGAAGTTTCAACCTCGGGTTGAGTACTTACCAGGTAAACTCATGCATCTTGCTGACTTGCTGTCTAGGAATTATATTGATGACACTGTCGAGGATGATCCAGAAATGTTGGAGTATGTCCATGAAGTGGTCAAAAATATTCCCATGTCAAGTGACATGAAAGAGACATTCCTGAAAGAGACAGACAAAGATGCAGGGTTATCATTAGTAAAGCAGTTCTATCAGGAGGGCTGGCCCGTTACCAGAGATAAAGTACCTCTGGAGGCCAGGCAGTACTGGGGAATTCGCATTGACCTGTTTGTGGAGGACAACCTAGTCATTCTTAATGATAGAATTGTCGTTCCCGAGGTATTGAGGGCAAAGGTTCTAAAAAAGTTACACACTGCTCACCTTGGGATGGAAAAAACTAAATCTCGAGCTAGACAGTGTGTATACTGGCCTGGAATGTCCAACGACATAGAAAATTATGTCAGTCAGTGCAGAATCTGTGAACGTCACAGTGCAAAGAACTTAAAAGAGCCTCTCATTCCTCATGATATTCCACAGCTGAGATTTCAAAAAGTCAGTGTGGATATTTTGGAACAAGACTCAAAATCTTACCTGGTGCTTGTGGATAATCTCTCCAAGTGGCTTGAGATTGCTCCATTAACAAGCAAAAGTAGCTCAGCTGTTATTAAAGTTCTGAGATTGATTTTCGCAACCCATGGGGTACCTGAAATCATATTCGGTGACAATAACCCACTCAATTCTGCTGAGTGCCACGAATATGCGGCCAGCATAGGTAGTGAGGTTAAAACCAGCTCACCTGAGTATCCTCGTAGCAATGGGCTCGCTGAGAAAGGCGTTCACATAGCTAAACAGATCATAAAGAAGTGTACTGACGAGGGAACACATTATCTTGATGCATTGAGAGAGTACAATAATACTCCCTTATCTGGCATGGATGTGTCCCCCTCTCAGATTCTTATGAGTCGTATTTGTCGAACTGGGGTTCCCATTCTTCCCAAACGCTTGGAGCCAAAAATAGTCAATGTTCACCCGACCCTGAAAAGGTTACAAAGTAAGGTTAAATCTCAACATGACAAACATGCAAGGAGAAAACCTGTAACTTTCAGGGTAGGTAATAGTGTTGCTATTAGAAGGGGAAATAAATGGACAAAAGGAATAATAGTAGCAAAGCATAGTGCAGACAGATCATACTTGGTGAAACAGTTGGACGGCAAAATATTGCGTCGCAACACTTACCATCTGAAACATTCAATCACTAAACCAGATCAAAATGACTCTGGAGTGAACATGTATGCTGATGACTTTCTTGATAGCTTGCGTGCTGATCAAAACAGAGTGTCTGCAACTGTGGCAAATGCACTTCCTAACCCCAACTGTGTTTTGACACTCCCAGCAGGAAAGGAGCAGCCGCTCGCTGAACTTTCAAACTCTGGAGACCGGGGACAAGAGCCTGGAACTTCTCATCAAAGATTTGGAACTTCACGCTCTGGGAGACGTCTAAAGCAGACAAATATTTATGGTGTCAATGACCAATTTTTCTGAGACAAAAATTCTTTAAGTTTAACTCACTACTCACAGACAGCAGAAGTCTCAAAAATAAATCAACATTTATTTACCCTTTGTTTTGTTGTTGTTCATTGTGCAACAGTACCAACCTTCGCACTTGAAATGAACTCCCTTGGAGGGACAAAAAGGGGGAGATGTTCTATACGTGAGTAGGCGCGGTTGGCAGCCCTGCAGGGAAGGCAGGAATGCGCGCAACCCACTGTGACGTCAGCAGGTGACCATTGGTCAGCTGACGTCCCCCACCTTTCCTCGTTAGTAGCGTTGACCAATAAATCATTCTACGATCTACTTCCGGACTAGTCAGTTCACCTGCTCCTCTGATCCACACGTGTGTGAGAACTTTATCAGTCGACATCGAAGCACGAGAACACCACAGCACAGACCCGGGGCAGCACGGACCCGGGGCAGCACAGACCCGGGGCAGCACGGACCCGGAGCAGTACGGACCCGGAGCAGCACAGATCCAGAGCAGCATGGACCTGGGGCAAGTACGGATCCGGAGCAGCACGGACCCGGAGCAAGTACGGATCCGGAGCAGCAAAGATCCGGAATAGAGCGGACCACGGAGCAGCACGGACTCGGAGCAGTACGGACCCGGAGCAGCAAAGACCCGGAGCAGTTCGGACCCGGAGCTGTACGGACCCGGAGCTGTACGGACCCGGAGCAACTAAGATCCGGAGCAGCACAGACCCGGGGCAGCACAGACCCGGGGCAGCACGGACCCGGAACAGCACAAACACGACCTCCCCTCACTTCGGCCTTGGCACGCGTCTGTTGAACGCGACGTGCTTCTTCGCTAAATCCACAAAGAAAATGAAAACAGATGATTGGGCGTAATTTTGCGTGTATTTATGTTTACTTTATAAGTGTACTAGTTTTTGCCCCCCCCCCCTCCCCCTCCCGGGCCTAACTCAATGAAATTGCAGTGGTGCGGCAGTAGCCGATACTGATCATCGAAACTTCTCCGTCCGTGTGCTGGAAGCAATTGTCAAAAGTTTCGGGCCCATCGCGGCCTGCCAGTCGTGCAGATATCGGTGCAGACGTCACAGACGGCTTGGCCGGCTGCATTATTCACTGCGCGAATTCATACATAGAATAATAGTTCGAGCCGAACTACGCGTCCTTAAGCAAGCCCAACTAGCGAGGGCCTTTCTATATGACACCTGACCTACTCCCCAAGGCTCGAGCTCGAGGCTGATGACTGAACATCGAAATGTTTCCTTGTTCCTCACATAGAAGAAAAGGCAGACAGCGAAGACTGGTGGGAGCAGGAAGTTTCGGGCTTGACGCGCGAGCAGTTCTCAGCGAAGACGTCCCCGCCCGTGGGATGCTCGATTATTCACTCGGCTTAATCATGTATCGTTGTATTGGTCGTGCCGCGTACGTACTTCTTCCCCCACCCCGGCGCACGACGAGCAGGCCCGAGGGCTGGCGGGGCCGGTCGGCCGGCGTAGAGGACCCTACACGTGATTAAGGTCCGCAGTTAGTACATGCCATACCACGGCGCCGCGGACACTCCGCCGCACGGAGCCCCTCGAGGGGGGAACGACTGTCAATTTTCGTGTAAGCCGGATAACGGATTACCCCGCATCACCTCGGATTACCTCTGGAGTGTCCCGCGGGTAACGCACTGTAAAATTCTTACGAAGAAAATTCTTCGCAGCGTTGCGAAGAATTTGGCTGCTTCGTAAGGCTTCGCAATACGAAGTATTTTCTTCGCAAGCCCCGCCTTGCGAAGAAATTTCTTCGCACACTACGAAGAAAATGCTTCGCAATACAAAGCAGCCAAATGCTTCGCAGCTTACGAACGATTTTCTTCGTAATGCGAAGCATTTCTTGGCAAGGTTTTTACAGTGCGGTGCCTTTTTCCTAGGATTACCCCGGATTACCCTAAAATTTCCTCGGATTACACCGGATTACTTCGAATTACACCCTGCCGGATTACCCAACGGCTGCCAGGCGGACCACCTTAGTCGTTCCCCCCTCGGAGCCCCGCTGAGCGGGCCGCGACGCCATGGGGTGCGGGGGCGGGGGCGGCCCGGGCGGGCGCAGGCTGGCCGAGCACCTCTCCGACTGGCACAGACACCTCTCGGACGACGAGCACCGCAGCCCGGCGCAGCGGCTCTTTCTGTTCCTCCAGTTCAACAGGGTAGGAACCGAGGGGGTCCTTATCACTATGACTGGAAGCGCACACCGATTTTTCTGATTTTTGTCTCTCCTCTTTCGTGATTTTTCTTCGATTTTACTGATTTCCGACTTTTTTTTCTAGATTTTTGCTGATTTTTGTGCTGCTTTTTACCGATTTTTTCCCCTTTTCTTGATTTTTTTTTCAATAATTAAAAAAAAAAAAAAAAAAAAAAAAAATACGATTTCACGAAATCCTGGTAGACAACGGAGTTTCTATAACTATGGTAAAATTATTGTGAGTGTATCATAAGACTGTAAGAAAACGCAGTAGTTTTGTTTATTTTACGATAGTCAAGATAGTGACTAAATAATTATAAATTCGATTTGATAAGGCGGGTTTCAAGCAATGAATACTCTCCGACTGTTAGGCCGTCATCTAAACGCCAGGAAAAAGAGAGAAAAGAAGCTCTCCTTCTGACAGCAAAAAATGGGCGGCGAGGTCACGGCCGGAGCGGAACGTCAACAATACCGTCCCCTCCACCGAGCGCACCGAAGGGGCGAACCGGGGCCCTAAACCTAGCGACTTTAACTATTTATTTTAGCTGAACGAAATGTTAGGCAGCCGAAATTAATGTGAAAATAGCAGTTCCAGACCTGCGGAAATCGTTTTGCAAAGTTTCATGGAGGTTCAAAACGTAGGAACACTAGTGATTTACGAAAATGATACACGTAAATGTACACCATTTCAAGAATTCTGCTCACCAGATTGAAGTCAAACTTACCAAACCGTTTTCTGCAGGTAAAAAAGTACTATTTACGCATTCAGTTCGCCTTGTCAACGTTTCGATAACTTTATACAATGATTTAAAGTCGCGAGGTGGGAGCCTCAGCTCCCGGCCGAGGCGGCCATGGTTGAAAGACGGCCGGCGACACAGCGCACGCGCGTCCACCTCAAACAAACCTTGTTTACACAACGTGCCAACCTAGAAAACATGAAAAGGATCACTAATCCCCCTACGTTACGATTTGAAATTATTATCTTAGGTTGGCAGAAGTGCGCCGCAGTCGACTGTTCGTTCGGTAAAAATGAAGTAGGTTTCGAAAGAGCGGTATGGTGGTCACGTGCGAATTTCAGTGGTGTCATCTCTTTCTTGAGCGTTTCACTGAAGCAGAGCTTTGTTTGAACGCAGACTTTAGAGGTTTCTCTTTCGCTCCGTGTTGGCTCGACTCCGCCTAGCCCCACCACGAAAAACTATCCCCTTCTCCTGGTGATTTCAGCTGACAAGTCGAGCATTACCATAGCAACTGAAATTTCAATTCAAATTTACAGAAAATCTGTAGTTTAAATTTCTATTAAACTTTCAGAGTGAGTATACAAGTTTACATACTTCAACTGTAGGTAATATTATAAAAATCGTTGGAGCGGATTTTTTCCTCCCGTAAGGGGCCATATAAAACAATTGACAGACGTTTCAAAGCGATTTTAGAAGGCAACTCCGTTGCCTAAAAAAATTCTGCTTTTAAACTGGTTTTGTTGTAGGGTCTACACAGCGTTTAAACTTTGTACATCAAGCAAGAGTGCCAAAATTTTCGACACCGTGTAATGTGCAAAGTAGTAACAGGCACACTAGTGTGCTTTATAACTGTGCAAAGCTGCACATTTGTTTTACCAGTATAGTTTGGGTCACACTATGTAATACGACCTAAATTTACGTCACATTATGAAATGCGCCCCGCCAGCTCCAGGGTCTACGGTTTCACACACATCTAGTATCCAACCGATTGCAGACACTTTTTAACAAACGTGACCAAAACTACTGACACACCACATCATGTGACACTTGCATGCGTGATGACGCAGGTCCGCGCAGGTCACATTAGTTTCTCCAGCGCAGACTCGGCGCGCGGACTAAAAGTCAACTCGGACTCCTCCTTGCGGGTGCAGACTATGCTGGTGGTGTTCGCCGCCTTCGAGCTCGTCTCCCTCACGGACATCGTCTTGGCCGAGGACATGGAGCAGGCGCGCGTCCCAGTCCGGTCCATTTTCGGCTGCGCCATGTCGATCTGCTCGGTGGAGATGATGGCGAGGAGGAGGCGCGTGGCCAAGGAGGCCTTCGGGCTGGCGGCCTCCGTCGCGGACACGCTGGAGAATGACCCGGAGTGGCCGGCCGACCGGGTGAGTTTTAATATATTATATGCGCTGCAAACTCAACAAGAAGTGTCGTATAATAGTACTGTACAAAAAGCGAGGTGGTGTGGTGATCACTCATGCAAAATGTGTGCTATGCTTTTCAATGAATTCTGATTTCTACTTTTTTTTCTGTTTCTTTTAATTTTTCAAGGAAAATTTCTATCACTTTTTGATAAATTTGTATCTTTACCACCATTTTAGAATTTTTTCCAATTTTATATTGGTTTTTGTTCATTTTTTCTCGATTTTTCGGATTTGTCTGTATTATTCTTCTTGAATTTTAGATTTATTTCTTTTAATTTTTTAAAAAATGATTTTTGTTGGGTCGTACAATGATTTTGCGAAGTGACTTCTCCCCCCCCTCCCTCTTGGGAAAAAAGTGCAAGACCAATGGTCGCACTGTGAAAAATGTGAGAACCGGTGTGTCTCGCAATAAAACACTAAACTGCTGGACAAGCCGCTGGTCCTACACTTTTCACTGTGGGACCATTGGTCGTGTGCTTTTAAATGCAGTACCATTTGACACTTGAGTTTGCAGAGCGAGCATCCACGCTGCGGCTATCGGCCTGCTCTCGCTAGGATGTATGGTGGTTGGATTGCGCCTGCCTGCTAGGCAACATAGCAACACAGGTGCACGTGTGTTGCCTACAACAGACAGATGCATGCAACCCGTCCGAGAGGGGCCCAACTGAAGTAATCCGGTGTACACGAAGTTGGTAATCAATGGTAATCCCAGGTAATCTTTGGTAATCCCTGGTGATCTTCGGTTTTACCCAGTGATTGTTGGTAATCTCTTGGTAATCGTTGGTAATCACAAGTAATACTCAGTAATCCCGTGGTAATCCTTGGTAATCTCTAGTAATATCTGGTAATCAGTAGGTATTCCCTGGTAATCTTAAACCTCGGGATCAAAATTTCTCGGTAGTTTCTTGTTTTATCCTTATGTTATTGACTGGTAATCGATGGTAATTTTCGGTAAGCTTTCGTAATGTACGGTAATCTTTAGTAATCCATGGTAATATTTGGTAATCAATGGTAATATTTGGCAATCTCCGGTAATCTAAGTTAACCATTGGTAATCTTAGGTAATCAATGGTAATCTTTCCAACCTTGGTAGTAGTGGTAATAACTCGTAATCCTTGGTAATCCCCGGTAATCTGTCGTAATATTTGGTAATCCTTGGTAATCTTCGTTCTTTGGTAATCCGGTGTACACAATTTCATCGAGTTGGCCACCCCTCGAACCGGTCGCTCTGGACTCCGCTGCATTTGGATAACTTTTTCCTAACTTTCCTCCTGAAACTGCTCGGTTGTTTTCTTTCGCTCCACTCCACCTCCCCCTCCTCCTCCCCGCCCTCGGCTCGGCGCATCCTGCCGCGGTGTGATACTTCATCAGGCCATACTCCAGCGCGAAGCCCGAACTGCAATACGACGAACGCTCGTTCTGAGTTCTCTCGGCTTTTCGGCAATAGTAAGTTCTCAAAACTTCAGCAGGTGTTTCTTTTTTTTCTGGACTTGTTCGTTGAGCTTAAAACGTTCAAAAGTGTCCTTGTTGTCTCAGTTCTCAGTGGTCTTAACGATTGTAAATGATCCGACGTTCAGCGCCAAGTGGGCGGCGGAGACTGCCGGATGGACCGGTCGCTCGTAAGTGGGTTGTACGCACTTTCACCAAGCTCACATAGGATTAACTAGGATTAACATGAAAGAGCACAGAAAAAAGTATTCGTCGCTTCAACTCATGTTTGACTTAATTTGGAGGAAACTAAAATAATTCGTTGTGAGAACAACTCATTTGTTGTTTTAATGTAGAGTTTGCTGGTAGAACGCATTCTTCGTTGTACCATAGTGAATGGATCGTTGAGGAAGCGAATAAATCTGATTGCTGAAACGAAAGCTGTTTCGGGTGAGTCAACGATCGCTTTCGCTCTCTCGGCAAAGCGTTTGGTGCTTCAACGAATTTTGCGTTGCATGAACGAACACTTAGTTTAGACTGTTGTAGTGTTGACTGGTAGAGAACGACTTTGATTTTATAATGTCTTAACTCTTTATTACTTGGGATCTGATACAGTGCTAAATGTCAAAGGTTTCCACGAAGACTGAGGATGGTGTGGCTTGTCGGCACCGGGGTTACCTCTGTTTGCCTCTAGGTGGCGCCACTTGTCTGATACCAAACTTCTTAACTTTAACAAATTTTTCTTTCTCACAACCCAAGAGGAGTTGGTTCCTCCTATATCAAACTTTTGTATGGGTTGGATCAACTAATTATTTTTCTCCGTGGCGAGCCCCTCAGGTGCCTGGTGCTTCTGGACCTGACCGTGCTCGTGTCCGCCAACATCAGCCTGTACACGGTGCTAGCGCTGCAGCTCACCCTGGCTCAGACCTGCGCGGCCCTCAACCAGCGCATCGGCTGTCGCTTCAAGGTGCGTCACGGGTAGGAATGCACGGCAAAAGCGAGTCCTGGGTTTCCCAGGGGAATTTGCGCTTTCCCAGGAGGTATCGTCTTGCCCAGGGGATGTCCTGGGTTTTCCAGGCAAAACTCCTGGGAAAAACTCCTTTTTCCAGGACATTCACTGGGATTCCAGCTCTCCTGAGAATCACAGGAATCGTTTCTACCGTGTGGTCGGCCACTTTTTGCAAATTAAAAAGAAATAAAAATAAAAAAAAATTAAAAATAAAAAAAACAACCACGCCAACGCGTTAAACGGCCCTGTCGGTTTAAACACTTACCTGAGAATGAGAAAGACTTTAAGATTATTCAGTCAAAACGCTCTCTGAAAACCAAATCGTGAATTTTACCTGCCTCACAATTTCCACACAAAATGTCACCCGCTGGGACAGATCAGCATCGCTGCCGCAAGCAGTCACCATAAGACCAAAGATGCGAGCTGACTTGGCAATTATAATGAGATTTACAAAATTCTGGCAGGCACAAAGTTAATAAATTTTTTGGTTTTATATAATTTTTTTGGTGGATGGTCCATGTGAATAAAAATCCACAAATTTTCGCCCTGTTTTTTAAGTAAATGAAAAAATGTTCAACCTCAGTGTTTGATCAGTGTCACTAGTATAGCGGGTGACATGCCAAAGTTCCGCTTTCTAGCGCGAACGGTTGAGGAATGATTCGGTCATCAGTAAAATTTGTCCGATGAGCTTGATTTTTGAACTGTGGGCTCGTAATGCAATGGTCATTCGAACACTGCATTAACATTTTATTCTAATGTGTCCTTCAAATTTTTATTTGAGCTAATACTGTGCATACGTTGAATCAACAGGTCCTCCCCCCCCCTCCGCCCCCATGCCGCGGTCCTCCTCCCCCCGCGCTGCGCGCCAAGGCGTCGAGCCTCTCCATCAATACCGAGCTGGCTCGGCAGTGGGTGCTCGGCTCGCAATTACCTTAGAAACTTAGGATGCAAACTAATTTTATGCAAATCTGGACAGACAGTTTAACGTCAGACCTTTCTCCAAAATTTTCCAAATTTTTGATGGATTTTTTCATGGTAATTTTGTACAATTTTGTAAAATTTACGTCCTTGGTTTGCAAGCAGTTTTGGAAAAATACAAAGACTCTGCAATGCAATCCCTCCACAAGAAAACCGAGGCTGCCTGAAAACCAGGACGCGGCGGGAAGACTCGTAGAGGCAGCCCTTCTCGCCACATCTAGGTCTTTCCTTATTTTTCTGCCTTTTTTGTATCGACAGATTAACAGCATGGCCAGTATGGGGAAGTGCTAGAGGGAGGGGAATCTCAAATTTCGATCATCTGTCTGCCATTGTGCTCAGTGTGTGATGTGCTGCAGCACCAGAAGCTTAGCAGAAAAAGGAAAACGCTCGTGCTGAGTCTTGAAGTTCTCGAAAAGTGGAATGTTGGAGTAAATTACTGCATAACGTTTCTTTCTTTCTTTCTTTCTTTCTTTCTTTCTTTCTTTCTTTCTTTCTTTCTAGCAACTCCTTTTATTATTCACATATAGTTGCAAAACATTTCAATAAAAACAAAAAATGGTCAAATACAGATACCATCCATGCGATTGTATCACTTACCCGTTCCTTATTGGTCGTGTTTCACTTCCCTCTACACTTATCATCTAATCCCCTGATGGGTTCTGAGGACGAGATCTGGACGAGGGGTCGTCAACTGCCTTTAGCCGTGTACGGAGGAATATTGGTATTATCAGGAATATCAGGGTAATATTAGGGTAATTTTGTAATATTGTAGGTAATATGGGTAATATTGATGTAATATGAAGGCAATATCGGTAATATTGAAGTAATATCAGGGTAATATCAGTTTCGTGTACGAAGGAATTTCAGAGTTGACGACCCCTTGGATCTGGAAGCATTCGCATTCATCGTCCATCAGGGTCCTAGGCTAAGTCCAAACTGAAGCATCAAAACGAGATAGGAGAGAGACGCAGCAAAGATCTAGAACAATCAGACAAAAGTACAAAGGCAAAGTCGAAAACAAATAACCTCATTTTTCAAAAGTTAGAGAAGCATCACTGAAGTACTGCTAAAATGTACTCGTTCTTTACCTCTTTGTTTTTTCATTGTTTATTATCTTTTCTATCCCTGAAGTTATAGCATTTGCAGTGATATGAATTATATGTTTGTCAAGAAAATTAGTGTTTGAAAGAGTATTAAATTGTTTAGGTGAAATGTATCGAACAAGTATTGCGTTTGGTAAGGACGTCATGATGATAGCATTTCAAGGGATTCCCATTACATAGTTATGATTTGAGAAGTTTCCTCACTTCTTCATACAAAAAACTTTTTTTTCAGTAGTTGTGTGGGTGAAGTTTTGGGAACACTTCACAAAAAGATTAATAATTATCAGGGTTGCCAGATGCCGCGATTTCTTGAGAATTGCGTGATTTTGTGCGAATTCGAGAGAGTTTTGGTAATTTCGTGCGATTTGAGCTACAAGTAGCCGAAAATGAGAGGTTTTGAATGCACTTTTCGAGTTTCGCGCCGTTGCACCGCAGCACCAACCTCGAGCTCTCACCCGAGGCACTGACTTCGCTATTTCAATTGAGTCTTTTTACGTCTTTTCTGCCCACTATAGAACCTCGTATGAAGGTAAATTGTGCTATTTTATCTCAAAACTCGCTGAAGGGATGCATCATTAGATAGGCCTTCGAGTTTTGGGCAATACAAGCGCCGCGGAGTGGCAAGCCTGGCAAGGATTGTAGTCCCGCTTTCATTTGTTTTCATCCTCACAACGAACGCATCGAGGATGAAGAGATGGAGGACTTAGAAGAAAAAAGATGATGCATTCTATTAAGTGTTCTCAAAATTTCACTCCCAGAACTAGTTCTAGTAAGACGATGTGAGGCAACTACTCTGATCTCAAATTGGTAATGAGAATCCCTTGAAATGCTTTAGCTTCGGCGCTGATTGTAGGCCTCACGAGGACTTAGAAGAAAAATGATGATGCATTCTATTAAGTGTTCTGAAAATTTCACCCCCAGAACTGAAAAAAAGTTCTATTATGACGATGTGAGGCAACTACTCTGACCACAAATATGTAATCAGAATCCCTTGAAATGCTGTAGCTTCGGCGCTGATTATAGGCCTCACCGAAAGCGTGACGTCTTACCAAAAACAATACTCGTTCTTCACCTGTATATGTATATATAAAGCAGGTAAAGAACGAGTAAAAAGTAAGATTTTTTCCCCTACAAAAATTGTAAGTCTATAGATTGGAACATCTACGTTTTAACGAAAACAATGAGAACAGAAATCAATAATGATTAGAAAACGAAAACATGTTCTTTTACGAAAACAAAGTGACTTCTTTGTTAAATATATTTAACCTCCGAATTATTTGAAAATGTCCTGTTCACTGTTGCGTTAATTCACGTGAATAGCATTACTTCTATGCGTGTTTGGGGTATACTGATATGAAAGAGGCAGAAAGAGGAAGCGCGACAGCGGATCTCAAACACAACTTCTCGTTCTGTGAGGTAAAGAAAAGAGCGAATAAAATGTCATACTTACTCGCATCATGCTCGAGAGATTGATATCAAGGAGCCCCAGAACGTTGTCGGTTGGCCCTTGAAAGCGTATTTGTTTTATGAACAGGTTCACCTGGCGGTAATCGTGCATCATGAGAAAGGCGCCATGATCCAAAATTTAACAAACAAACTCTAGCTCACCCTCAAAGAAAAAAAATAAAAGAAAAAAAATTATAAGGGATTAGAAACTAATCGAAAATAATAAAAAGTAAAGAAAAATAACAAGAACTCAATGACAGAAAAAAAAAGAAAAGAAAGAAAAATCAGCTTAGGCTCGAATTTTTCATCATTCACCCCTCGCCCTGATATCGCGCTGACGGAGGCACGACGTTGAACATACTAACCTCGCGCACGCACCCGGACTCTTCCTGTTCAGCGTGTAATGACAGCAGTGCTAGGTGCCCCTGCAGCATGTGGCACATCTGCTCACTCTGTCGACACAATTCTCATGGCGTTTGGTGGGGTCGCGGGGAGTACTCTTATGAAATCCACTCAGAGCCCTAGATCACCTAAGGGATCGCTCATAAACTACTTGTTCTGGAAGGGGAGGGGAGTTCAAATTTAACGGTCCCTCATTAGGCGCAAGGCCACCTCGCAAGTGTCTAAAGATACCGTGACAGTTGTATTCAGGGGACACAAACATTGTGGCGGTCTCAAAGGTGGGCGGCGTGAGCGCCGAATCCGCTGCCGCGCGACATATTTGTCGCGATATCTCAGGAACCGTTGCGCTTTTCGGGCCGATCGAAAATTTGCTGGACTCAGGAGGTCTCTGTCTATCACCAAAATTCAAAAAAAGGTTTTACTTTCCGCCCTTTCCCGTCGCTGTAGCCGGCCAAATGCAATTCTCCTTAAGGGGCCGACCTCCGAAGGTGGCGGAGCGTAGCTGAAAAAAGTTCGTAATCGCTTCTGTGGCCATGTAACTGCACAGAACTCTTAAGACAACATTCACATTTCACATATAATGAATTAGGAACCTAAAGACACCAAATTATTTGTGCACTTACTTAGTCTCAGTGGCGATTTTGGTACTTTTTTCAGCTACGCTCCGCCACCTTCGGAGGTCGGCTCCGTAGGGATAATTGCTTTTGGCCGGCTCCAGCAACGGAAAGGGCGGAAAGTGAAACCTTTTCTGAATTTTGGTGATAGACAGAGACCTCCTGAGTCCAGCAAACTTTCGATCGGCCCGAAAATCGCAACGGTTCCTGAGATATCGAGACAAATATGTCGCGCAGCAGCGGATTCAGCGCTCACGCCGCCCACCGTTGCCTATCCATAAGTCCTAGTCTCTTGGTCAGCGAGTTCCGGTTAAGATCCTGATACTGATGAGATCCCTTAATATTAGTACTCTCCGGCTCGTGGGTATATGAACTACTCCTCTAATTGCTCCCCCCCCCTCCCGCCCCTCCCGCTTACCTCGCTGCCCTGCCAGCGGTACACGACGAACAGCATCACGATGCTCAGGCAGTGTATGATGGAGTTGGAGATCTGGGCGAGTTTGCGTAACAGCTGCCTTTCGGGCGGGATAGGGTCCATCTTGGCCCCCGTGATCTTGAGCAGGCAGTCCGCTATCTGCAGGTTGGCGTACAGGGTGGAGGTGAGGAGGATGATGGACAGCGTCCACTGGTACACGCGCGTGGTGGCGGCGCTCATGTCGTGGAGGTACTGCTGCCGCAGGCGCAGGCTACGCCACTGCTGGCACAAACTGCCGCGCGCCGCACGAGTCAAGACCGAGGGGGGATTAGCGGACAAAATGGGTACACTGATTTCTTTCACTTTTGATTTTTTGACTCTTTAAAATTTATTCGATTTGTTTTTTGTTTTGATTTTCAGCTTGATTTTTCAAAGAAAATTTCTGTCACTTTTTCATAAATTTTGAACTCTTACCCCAATTTCTGAAATCTGCAAAAAACTCTTCAGGTTTTGGTTCATTTTGTCTCGATTTTTCGGATTTTTCTTCATCTTGTTTCTAAATTTTATTCTGATTTCTTTTATTTTTTTAATTTTTTTTTGTTTGGGGGGGGGTGGGGGGGGGGAAGGGGGGGGGGCGTACAAAGTGCATCCCCCCTCGTTGAAGACCACACCACACACCTTTAAAGGTGTAATTTCAATTCACACCCTCACTTATTGTCTCTTCGAACGCGCGTGAAATTCCCCGTGCGGGAAAATTCCTACGAACAACACTACTCGTTCAAGTGTGAATTTTGCAAGTGTGTGCCATTCTCACAATCTCCCGTACGTGTGTGACTTTCTCACACACTCGCAGAGGTGTGTGACATCACACAAGTGTGTGACGTTCTCATACACTGTCTGAAGTGCGTGACATTTCCGCACTTTTCCACGGGTGTTTGACATTCTCATCTATTGCCACAGGTGTGTGACATACTGTCTCACACTTCAGTGTTGATGTCGAAGGAGGTGCTCGTGCGCTCGTTGCGCTCGGCGGTGGTGAGCGCTGCGGCGCGCTACAATCACTGCTAGTGCAATATATGCTACGCGCCGCTCACGCCTGCTCACCTGCTAGTCGATGACGCCGGTCGATGGCCGGCCCCGGCGGCCCGGGCCATGAGGCGCGCGCACTCGTCGCGCAGGTCCGCGGCGAGCGCGCCGAGCTGCGCCTTGATCAGAAGCGCCATGCAGAAGTACATGCCCCACTGGATGCCGGTGACCAGGCCCGCCACCTCGTGCGCGCGCCACGACTTGTCGCCGTTCAGGGCCGAGGCGAAGAGCAGGTACACGTCCGCGACGTAGATGACGACGAAGAGGTGCAGGAGCAGGACGGCGCGGTAGCCCCGCGGCGGCAGCGGGTGCACGCGCTGGTAGTGCAGCAGGCACCTGGCAGCAGGGCAGGGGCAGGCACACCCAGGACTCACCAGTGTGTGTGTGTGTGTGAATGTCGCACCGAAGGGGAAACAACTCTGAATTTTGATGTGCAAATTTTATGAAGTTTTGTGAATTTTGGTGAACAAATTTCATGAATTTTTGTGAATTTTGATGTGCAATTTTCATGATTTTTTGGGGGGAATTTTGCTCTACAAATTTTATGAATTTTTGTGAATTTTGATGTGCAATTTTCATGACTTTTTGAGGGGAATTTTGGTCTACAAATTTTATAAATTTTATGAATTTTGATGTACAAATGTTATGAGTTTTTGTGAATATTTATAATATAGACTTACCTTTGGAGGTTGGTGAGAGCAGCTCTATTAGAACATAACGAGAACGTCACTGTAGCCCTTTCGAAGGCAAAGAAACAAGCGACCAGGAGGGGGAAGAGTTCTGATTTAGTGTCGATATCTCGAACGTAAGCCTGAAATGAAATAGGTGCGAATACATTTCTGTGGTTGTGCAACCCTAGTTCGTCTAAATTTTTAGATGCCTTGGCGTAGATATCTAAATTACGAGCAATAGTCGTTGCAATCCGATCTTGTGGACGTCTTCGATGGGCGTCTATTATATAACTTCACATCTAGCAGTAGATATTTATTGTTTTGATTTAGGCGTAATAGACGTCAGTCGCAAGGACTCTTATCTAAAACTCAATCTGAGTACAACTGCGTTTTATTTAAGGAATTCTGTGTGGCCCCTTCTTTCTTAAATGTAAGCGTAAGGTTTGTGGCGGACAGTGATATCATTTAAATCTCAATCTTAATCATGCGCTTGTGCAATAACCAGCAATAACCGAGGGGTGGACGACTGGTGTACTCCTGTGTACAGGCCTCCGGATGCACTCCGGGTGTACTCCGTACTCCTCTGTACATCGAAACTCCAAGTCGTTCACTCCTCGGCAATAATAACCGCAATCACATCGCGAGAGACTTCACCATGACACTACAACCTACTGGAGAAGTGTTGAAGCTTGGCGGCTCGATCAGGGCGAGGAGGATGATCCCCTAGGCCGTAGGCGGCGGGCGCGGGCCAGGGCCGCGGGGCCGCGAGCCAGCCGCGGACCGGCAGCAGGCCGAGGCACGTGGCCGCGGTGCTCGTCACGCAACAGCACCTCTCCGTCAACCACCGCAGGTCCATGCCGCCCCCCGCGGCCGAGGCCTGCAGCAGCGCGGCGTGAGGTCTGCTCTCGGGCCTCGGACACCCGCGCGCACGCATCTGCACAGCGTATACGCTCCAGGTTCACCCGCGGTGGTTGAGGTCGCGACCGCGCGGCCGGTCCGTAGGGGGCCGTTCCATGGCTGGCAATGGACTGCTGCATTAGCGAACGCCGCCCCGCCCCACCCCACCCCACCCACCCCGCCCCGTCCCCTCCTCCCCGCCCCGCCCGGCGCTACTTGACCCGACCAAGCAGAGGCCGAGGAGGGCGATCGAAGGCGAAAACGTCCACAACATCGCCTTATAATTGCAGCGAGACGTGAGGCATGCTTGCTCATCCCCGCCCTCCACGCTGACCTCCACTCTGACCTCCACGCTCCGCCACCACACCGCTACTCCCTTCCCTTTCCCACGCGCGCTCTCAAGTTCAGTCGCGCGCTGAAGAACGCAACGCTGAACAAGCAGCAGGTGACTGCCGACTGATTCAGAACATCGATCTGTCCTTGTCGCATACTCACGAAGGTGTTCTTATCTAAGGGATGGAGGTTGCTCCCCATGGGTGCGGCAAGGACAACGGCATGAGAGTATGGCTCTTATTTGTACCCGGGTATCCGCGGGTACCCGCGGGTCGGGTTTTTAAGAGCCCTACATGAGAACGATGTCAACTGCTGGGCGCGGAGTTACCAACCAGTACCAACAGCAGTCGCGGAAGTACGAAATAGAATAATATACGATTTCACGAAATCCTGGTAGACAGCGGAGTTTTTTTTAACTAAGATAAAATTATTGTAAGGGTAAAGTAAAATTGAAAGGAAAACTGGTATTTTCTCTAAATGAAGATCATACTTATTAGAACTAAAGTTTAGACGCACTGTAAAACATGTCGTAAATTAACAGGTAATATCTGTGAATTTTGTTAAACGAACTGACTGTGAATATTCGTGTTCATTTACAAAAAAAAAACTCTGTAACTTTACATAAGTATTCCGTAAGTTTACAAATTTTATCTGTTGTTTCGCGATTTTTCTTGTTAATTCACAAAATGTTTCATCAAACTACAGGAAAAATCTGTTCACCGATTTAACAGCGAAACCTGTAATTTTTTCTTGTCGTTATTTTACAGCAAATTTTTACAGTGCGTGTGAAGTAGAATATCGTAGATAAGATGGTATGGAAGAAATGGAATTCAATGTTGAGTATAACAACAACACGAAACATCATTCTACTCAGTTGCATCCTCCTCAACTGCAGGCGCTGGCGGGCCGGCGGCACAGCGCGCGCACCGCGCTGCTGCACAGCCGGGTGAGGGAGGTGGCGCGCCTGCTCAACGAGTTCTACGGCTACCTGCTGGTGGGCTACCACGGCATGGGGCTCATGCTGCAGATGGTGAGTGCCACTGTTGCCAGAAAGTTAGGCAAAAATCCCGCCCAATACACCTGTGCGTAACGGGACTGTATCTCCGCCTGCCTGCTAGGCAATAGGGGCCGTCGTCATTCAGCTTTTTTCGATTTCGACATCGTAATAGGACTCAAAAGTTTCGTTTTCACAAGCTGGTTCCTGAAATGACTTGCGTTTTTCGATCGGACATCATCTTCGTTTACCTACCGGCTGCAAAAAAGTGCTATCTTCCGCTTTTTTGCTGTTTTTGGACTTGGGCCTTTCGGAGCGGCGGTTACCGACAGGATGGCACCAAAGTCAATGATTTGAGGCATAGGGAGGGGTGCGGGGGCACGCACATGCGTCCTAGACCTGAAAATTGACGTATTTTAGTTTTAAAAAAGACGTTTCTTTTACATTATTTCAATGTTTAACGCTAACTGTGAGGGCCTACACAATCGGTTAGTCGATTAAAAGTGACCACCGCCGCCGCAGCAGGGCCTCTCGAACTACCCCCTCTGCCCTGAGACACGCAGGCGTTAGAGAGGTATGTCCGGAAGGTCACCTTCGCCGCAGACAAGGTGGTTGGCGAAGAGCACCGAGACGGCCTCATCAGTACAAAAAATCCTTGCGAGGAAGGCTATGCCGAAATTTAAGAGCAATACATCTTTTAATGCTAGCCATTAGTTTATGAGCCATACTCGGGTGGATGGGCGGGCGGAACTCGATGAGCAGGCATCTCCTCTTGGTGAGTCCTAGGTAGGCATCGAGAAACCTTTGCTGAGCTAAGGCCTGCACATACGCCATTAGGTCCGTTAAATAGCAGCAGCGGCCGGCCTGCGCCGCGCCAGATTTCGGGTGAAAGATCAGTATACCGCCGACTCCCCCACCCCTTTCCCTGCCTTCCTAGGCACCCGGTGGTGCCAGGGCTCAGTTGGCCCGTCCCCGGCACACTACTTGGTCACTTTTAATCGACTAACCGATTGTGTAGGCCCTCACAGTTAGCGTTAAACATTGAAATAATGTAAAAGAAACGTCTTTTTTAAAACTAAAATACGTCAATTTTCAGGTCTAGGACGCATGTGCGTGCCCCCGCACCCCTCCCTATGCCTCAAATCATTGACTTTGGTGTCAGCAAAGACCATCCTGTCGGTAACCGCCGCTCCGAAAGGCCCAAGTCCAAAAACAGCAAAAAAGCGGAAAATAGCACTTTTTTGCAGCCGGTAGGTAAACGAAGATGATGTCCGATCGAAAAACGCAAGTCATTTCAGGAACCAGCATGTGAAAACGAAACTTTTGAGTCCTTTTACGATGTCGAAATCGAAAAAAAGCTGAATGACGACGGCCCCTACTTCGCAACTCCCCTGCACTCGTGCAAATATGTTGCCTAGTAGGCAGGCGGAGATACAGTCCCGTTACGCACAGGTGTATTGGGCGGGATTTTTGCCTAGCTTTCTGGCAACACTGGTGAGTGCTGCACCGCCTGGTCCAGGCCCTAGCTGGCTGCTCATTTCGATACCCTGCTCCTGCTGGATTTCGACCCCATCCCTAACCTCATGGGGATGTTTTCCTTGCATCCCTTAGGGAAGATTAGGTTGGATTGGATTTAGGTTAGGTTAAAGTAGGGAAGGATCGTCTGTTTCCCCTATGGCTTCTCCAATCAAATTGAACCAAACCTAGTCTAACCAAACCTATCGCAAATATCCGTTTTGACTACTTACTCTTACGACATTGTGCCCCGACCTCACGACCAAAGCGAGCGATACAGCCGTGAAGTCAGGGATGGGGTCGCAGTCCGGCAGGGTTTCACAATTAGCTGCCCGACTCCCCGTGCTGTGCGCCATCCTGGTCACCATTTCCTGTTGCAGGTCAGCACGGTCGATTTTATCGCTGGTAGAGTGGACGCGTACGCTCTGGCCATGCTGCCCATGCTCTTCACCTTCTTTGTGTCGCAAGCCGTGTTCGGACAGCGACTCGAGACCTCGAGCGAGGGCGTGGGTTGGGCTGCGTACCAGGTAAGTGCTGGAGGCAACGTAATTTTTTTTAGGCCCCCGTTATTTCCTTTTAAAATATTGCTGTTGCTCAAATGTTTTGGTGCATGCTCCAGCCAGGTAGTCTATGATTAATATTCTTTCTCCGAGTGAACAAGGTCAGACAAAATCCTAGTCGGGCAGCACCTTCTTGGATTACGACAAAAAAAAAAAAATTCTAATGCTAACGCGTTAAACGGCCCCCTAGGTTTTGAAACTAGCCACAGAATGAGAATAAGAACTTAAGTCAGCAGAACTATTTGTGAGAATCACATCACGAATTTCATCCGCTAAACAGAACTCCCAACAAAAAATGTTGACCAGCTTGTCAACAACACAGCCTGGACGAGCACTAAATGCAGCCACCAATGGGTGCTAGTTTTACAGCGCTTGTGACCGTCGTCGAGCTATCAACAACGCCTAGTTTTACAATTGAAAATGAAAGGAATAATGAACATTATTACGTTGTACAAACTTTTAAGAAAGAAATTCATATTTTCCTTGTATAGATGAGAAAAATAAATAAAAGTATTCAGTGAAAACATGGGCTTGGAGTGCAGAAATATAAGGTGGTGATTGTTACCGCCTCGGCGGCTCGACTCGGTCTGCCGGCTCGGCTTGTCATTGTCATAGAAACACATGATGCAAATTCATTTTATGCAAAAACGTATAGACAGCTTAACAGCTGACCTATCTCAAAAATTTTCTAATTTTTCGCAGTATTTTTCGTTGTAATTTTGTACGAATCGGCTCGACACGATTGGCCACGGCCATAAGGGGCCATCGTCAAGAATAAATAAATAAATAACTTTCTGGCGAATGAAATAGGCTCCCCTAACGGAGGCCTAAAAATGAGTTTTTGTGTTCATTTAAATGCAGTCTTTCGAGAATACTTTAAGGAATTAGTCGGAATTTGAAGAGTCAAATTGACTTCAAATATTCCCAGAGTACATACATCATCATGTTACTCGTCATATGTGCTAACATCTAGGCGGACAAGAATAATCGGATGTCGCGAGCGAAGCGAGCGAGAAGCCAGAGGCGAACTTCTGTTCTTTTCTAGCTTAGGGTCAATTTTAGATTAGTTTTAACGTTAAATGTAGTGGTTTCTTATCTATTATATTGACCCCTGTTGCCGGTGTCGACGCCTCTGCTTGCTTGGTAAGGGACTTCCCTTGTGGACGCGAGGCGCACGGCCACGGCCCGGCTACCCATCCGCACCTAGGAGTCTATTGTTGTCATTTTTAGGCCTCAATGGTGAGTCCCCTCGCCCTCCCCCCTCCCCCTTTCTCGTGAAAAGATACGCTATGAAAGGTAGATAGTATAAAAATTTCAATCAAGATTGTAAATGAAAGCAGATGATACTAAAATCTGATTTTTATTTTTGGATTTTTTTTTGCTGTGTTGCGCCTCGCGGACTGCGAGCCATTGAGCCATTCATCAGTCCCCCCTAGGTACAATATACCCAAGGTACGCGCTTGGTTTTTGAACTTGGGAGTAAAAGCTAGCTGACACCGTATTATGTCTTGCACTTTTGTGAATTAAGGAGACGTTACGAAAATGTGCGTACGAATAATTTTATTTCAGCGCCTTCTGCACTTACGGGGTTTGCCCTAATAAAAAACGAAGTCCCTCTGAGGTCCCTAATTCCAAATCCCTCCAGAGTCCCTAATTCCAAATCCCTAAAAGGTATCCAGATGGTGCATTCTAGGGACTTGGGATTTCGAAGTCCCTGTCCACGGAATGCCTTCTGAAGTCCCTCGAAAGTACCTCCTATGCCACTCTCCAGTCTCATCTGAAAGGGCTACAGAGCGTCTATCTGTCTCATTCAAATTTCAGTATGATATCATATGTTCATATATGTATTCATAGAGTATCTACGGCCCCTCTGATGTCGTATGACGCGCTAAAAATGACCTAAAATGCATTTTTCTACATGTTCTGTGAACCATGGAAAAATATGGATCGACAGAGGAAGGACTTCATAGAGATTCCACTCGAAAAGGACTTCGGAGGGATTTCAAAAACCGCAAAATCCCCTTTTAGTCCCCCCAAAATTCGAGGGACTACTTTGGACCTGCTTAGGGACAAAGTGGGGACTTCTTTTTCTATTAGGGTGGGTAGTCAGCCACCATTACACATGTGTTTTGCGGGTCGACCCACCCAGGGTCTGGCACGTACTGTTATAAATGTGTTACATTCGGGAGAGCCGCGAGCGTGGCGCCGCCGGGCGCCGCAAGGCAACAATACCATGGGTAGGAGCCTCGCCTGGTCCCTGCCTCCCCCTCCCGACCCCCTCGCCTGGCCCGCCTGGCTTCCCCCTCTCCAGGCCTGCACACGCCGCACGCCGCGCAGCACTGTGACAACCCGGCCCGCTCTATACTATTGCGAGAGTACAAGCCGATGAAACATCAGTTCTCTTTAGTTTATTTTTATTTTTATTTTTTTGCTAAGATGTATCATCTGCTAAAAAGCAAGGAATGCAGACGGCGCCGGTTCCCTGGCCGGTTCTCGTCACTGTCTCACGCACGCTTGAGAAGTGCGTCACTAACTTTACAGCCCCCTGCCATTGGGTGCGACGAGGGCCGGCAGGGGTCGCCTGGCCGGTCTGTCCTCCGCAGAAATCGGGATGCAGAAACCAGGGGACTTTTATATCCCCAACTTTTAAATCAGATTCTTGCGTATATACTGCCCTTTCACTGCTGGTTCGAAACGGATCTGACTTCCTTATTTCTTCTCTAAATACAGAGAGCTAAAGTGTTGTAATACCGACCCGGCCTCTGATCAAAGCATGCACAGATTAAAAAAAAAGAAGAAAAACGACGAAGAAACAAAACATCACCTGTACCCACCTCTCATTTTCCCTCTCCAAGACATCGTAAAAGCGATCCTGCGAGAGGCTATATCTTCCTGCTCCCGCGGCCGTGGCCTTCATCCCATCACCCCGACCTAACACATGCTTAACATAGCGTCAGCATCGTCCTTCCACCAAGTCCGCCCAGTCCGGTCATCCAGTACCCCTCCCCCAGCCAAAAACCGAGCCTACATAAAGCGGTGCGTTCCTGCTCGCGCGGCCATGTCCGTCATCACCCCGACCTAGCATGGCGGTCGTACTGCCCTTCTCCGCCGCGGCGGCCGCGGCGGCCGCGGCGGCCCTCATCCTCGTGATCCTGGCGGCCCGCGCCGTGCTCGCCGTCGTCAGGTTCCGCCGCTACGAGCTCGCCATTCCCGGCCCGCCGTCCCTGCCTTTCTTCGGCAACGCGTTCAGCATCCTGTTCCACAAGCACGAGGACATCCTGGACGCGCTCATGAAGCTGTGGGGTCAGCGACGGGACCTCTCGCGCTGTTCGTTCGTCCACGAGCTCCTCGTGTTCGTCTCCAAGCCCGAGGACGTGGCGGACGTCATGAAGCGCAAAGACCTCCAGGACAAGCCGCACTTCTACTATGGCCTCCTGGCAGATCAGGTGCCCCAATCGGTGCTCGTGCTCAACGGGGCGGAAATGAAGGCGCACCGCGCGGCAGCGCATCCTGCCTTCCACCCCGAGATCATCGACAGCTTCGTGGAGGTGTTTGCCGAAGAGGCCGAGAAATTCGTGCGGAACATTGAGCAGGGGAAGGAGATCACGCCGCAGGAAAGGCTCTTCCACACCACGGCGTGGGGCTTTTGCAGGTCTACTGTGATAAGTGACACTCCCACCAAGGAGGAAGCGGACGTCATCATGAACCTTGTGAAGGTGATCCGGTTGTTTCTGAAAGTAACGAACGAGCGTGCCTTCAACCCTCTCCTTTGGCCCAGGTGGATATTCAATTTGACCGCAAACGGACGACTGGTTGAAAAAGAAATGTCTCGTAACCGTGCGGGTATTCATAAAATCATGAATAATCGTGCTATCGAACTTAAGAGGCGCCTAGAGGCAGAAGGAACCGACTTTGTGAAGGCGAGAAAGGCTTTGCTTGACGTCTTTTTAGAGAAGAACGCGCAAGGCGAGGAACTGTTTTCACGCGACGCCATCTTGGACGAGGTCGTTCTGTACTTGGCGGCTGCGACGGAGACTACGGTGTCGGCGCTCAACTTCGCGTTCAAAATGCTGTCTATACGGCCGGACATTCAGAAGAATGTTTACGAGGAAGTTAGCAGCCTGCTGGGCCGCGGAGCGACCAAAAGGAGCATCGTCGCCCAAGATCTTCCAAAGTAAGTCCTGTCCTTCTCACGGATGCAAATGCACTGTAACTGCTGTAAAAGAATAGAAGTTTGTTGGTGCGGTAAAAAACGAATTTAGGGCAGACGCTTTTTAAGAGTAGTGTTGAGGGGAGCTCTCCCCGCGTCGGGATCTAGTGAACCGCCTGATAGGTTGACAATGTTAGCTAAGCTACAAAACCCCTGGATGAAGGCAACACACATTATTATTGATATTATTATTATTATTATTATTATTATTATTATTATTTTTATTATTATAGTGATTATTATTATGGCGATTACTTTAATTTGCAGGCTGCAATACACGGAGAAGTTTCTGAAAGAAGTGATGCGTATGTTCGCAACGGTACCGCTGATTGGGCGCCAGATCAACGAGGACACGGAGCTGGGCGGACACGTCCTCCCCAAGGGCACGACCGTCGTCGTCAACTTCCTCGGCCTGCACCGGGACCCCGTCACCTGGCCCGACCCGCTCAGGTTCGACCCCGAGCGCTTCTCCCCCGAGCAGAGCCAGGGCCGCCACCCGTACGCCTTCGTGCCCTTCAGCGGGGGCGTGCGCAGCTGCATCGGCTACAAGTACGGCTGGGCCGTGATGAAGACGGTGATAGCCACCACCGTCAGGGACTTCATCGTGGAGCCAGGGGACGACGGGCTCACCGATCACACCAAGTTCAAACTCGTTTTTGACGTTGCTTTGAAACTGGAGGGCGATGTGAAGGTCAAGTTAATACCGCGAGACCCACGGGCGGGAGAGTCCATCTTTACTCGGTGAAAACTACGTCAAGTTTTCCAAGATGTTTTAGAAAAACAAATACGATAGAATGATTTTTTTTTCAATATGAAAATCCTGGACCCTTTTGAAAACCAGAATGCAGTATTTTTAGGCCCTCGTTAGGGGTGCCTATTGCTTTCCCCAGAAAGTTTTTTATTTATTGTTGACGATGGCCCCTTATGGCCGCAGCCGATCTGGCGATGTATACCAATTTACAATGAAAAATACTTTGAGATAGGTTTCATGCCAATTCGTCTATACGTTTTTTCATAAAATCAATTTGCATCATGTGTTTCTATGACAATGACAAGCCGAGCCGGCAGGCCGAGTCGAGCAGCCGGGGCGGTAACAATCACCACCTTATATTTCTGTACTCCAAGCCCATGTTTTCACTGAATGCTTTTATTTATTTTTCTCATCTATACAAGGAAAATATGAATTCCTTTCTAAAAAGTTTGTACGAAAACGTAATAATGTTCATTATTCAATTGTAAAACTAGGCGCTGTTGATAGCTAGCCCGTTGGGCACTATTTTGTGGCCAAATGCTCATTTTAAGGTAAGTGAAAGGAAAATGTAAGATTTGCACCCACTTTGTATGATTGGTAGCTGCATTTAGTGCTCGTCCAGGCTGTGTTGTTGACGGCTGGTCAACATTTTTTGGGACTTCTGTTTAGCGGATAAAATTCGTGATGTGATTCTCACAAATAGTTCTGACTTAAGTTCTTTCTCATTCTGTGACTAGTTTTAAAACCTTGGGGGCCGTTTAACGCGTTGGCGTTAGAATTTTTTTCATATGTGTACTAGATAAAACTTGTGATACCAGAATACTTAGACTAATAATAATCCGTGATTACCTGTGATTATCTCGATTATCTGATTAGTATGATTATCAATGATTATGAAATCATTATCGAGGAGGTGTACGAGGATTATCGAAGATCCTTGGATATATCGTCTGCTAAATATCACGAGGTTAACTGAAAACGGGGGAATGATGCATGTCGATCACGAGGCGATAACGCGCGTTATAGTGCGGTGTTTGTAAAATATCATGGAAGCAAACTTCTGAAATTTATTTTCGATGACACCATCGGATTCCTCGTAAAATTTCCGTTCAATCGAGTGTAAATGTCATGGGGCTGTGAGCCCGGAAAAAAAGACACTTAAACAAGAATGACGTGCCACGAAACTATGGGTTGGAGCCCCATGACATGTATGCTCGTTTAAAATGAAATTTTACGAGGAATCTGATGGTGTCATCGAAACTAAATTTCAGAAGTTCACTTAAATGATATTTTACTAAAACCACATAATAAGGTGCGTTATCCTCCCGTGATCGGCATGCATCACTCCCCCATTTCCAGTGTTTGCGAGAGTTTCACGCTGGCGCGGCGCACGCAGGGGCCGTGGCTCGAGGAGGACGCCGCCTCCCGCCGCGCCCGGTTGGTCGTCGTCCAGAGCGCCTCGCGGCCCTCGCGGTACGGCGTCCCCGGCCTGGTCGTGCTCAACCACGCCTCGTGTCTGCAGGCGCTCAAGACCTGGTTCCAGTACGCGCAGATCCTGCTCAACGTCCAAGGAGCGCGGACCCCCGCGTGACAGCCATGCGGGTGCCACGGGAACACCGTTAGAAATAGTTGTTGTCTGACGACCACCTGGTTCACGGGAATCCTGTTTCTGAACAGCTGTACTGTTACATTAGTTAGAAACTTACTTAATACGGATCAATTAACCAGCACTCTAAAAGAACAGTAAATGAGTTTCAATCTGCATGCTGGCGTTTTACAGGAAGAACATTGTTAATTTTGTTAGAAGCCCATACTGTTCGAAAACAACAATGTCGCAATTCTTCAGAAAAGGAATGTAAGTGAAAAAAAAAAAAGGCACTACACTTCGACGAAAGAAAAGTTTCTTGCACGTTGTTTGAAATTTACAGTTTTTCCTGTTTTAAAACAGGATTTGCTGCCAACAAACTTAACAATAATTTTCCTGTTAATTCACATCAAAAATTTTTACGGTGAACGTGCGCTCAGGACTCTGAAGAATAGTGCTGATGACTTGCCCTCTCCAACCAGGGCTGTGCGAACAGTTCGAAATCGAATCGAAACGACTCTCAGAAAAGTGCGGTTCGATCCGGTGTCGGAATTCCCTCATTTTGCCCCGAAGAAATTCGAAATCTCGAATCCATAGTAGCTCGTCTTTGAACGTTTGACTAGGCCAGTCTAGGGCTGCTTTTTTTTTCCTTTTTTTAAATAAAGCATTTATTTATTGTTCTACTTATTTTTTTAAGAGATTTTGTTTCCTTTTGTATGCTAGTTCCACACTTTCTTTACATCGGTAACACTGTTGTGGAGCGTGTGGGTAATCTGAATGTTTCGTTCGAGTTCCATTCGAAAGGTGCGATTCGAAATGATTTTTTGAAAATTCGATTAGACTTGAAATGAAAATCCTTTATTCGCACAGCCCTACCCCCAACCATATCACTATACACTGTATATAGAGGATATGAATCATCACTTTAAAGAGGAAAAAACGGTTGGGGGATCACCAATCATCACTGAAATTGAGTGAGATTTGGGTAAGATTGAGAATGTTCTACTATTGGAGCGAGAAACTGCTTTTCGGAGTGCGGCCAGACGGCCAGATGAGCGACAAGCCCACTGCACTGAGTATTGCCAGAGGACAGGGGGAGTATCGACGGCGTAGAGGAAGATAATGGGAGGAGTGGGAATGCTGGCTCTGGTGGGAAGGGGTATTTCCAATACCGCACACCATGTGAAAGACAATCTAGCTGAAGTCGAAGGACTTATAGAATGCTGATTGTCAGGCTGTTTAATAACAAAATGTCGATTATAGGTTTCGGTTCAGGCGGTCGTTTTAGACTGACTCTAGCTTAGCATACAATCCAATCATTCATTCGATCACTCAGGAAAAAATATTCGTAAATTTACGACATTGTTTTAGTAATATGTGATTACGACACAAAATTTACGAAAGCAAATTCTTACTCGTTACAGAAAACTACGTGGACACATGATGTGAAAAAAAAATCATCGCATCAATACAACTGGAAGTTGTAACTTTACGACATTTCTCTTGTAAAATTTCGCCGTGACCCGTACGAATATTTTTCACAGTAATAGTGGCCCAAGAGGTGAAACTGTCCGAAAAATTCCCTCCTGCCACGATTTAAGGCAGACGTAGTGTGAAAAGAAGGTGGGAAGGCAGCGAATACTGTTGAGCCCAAACCGCCAGAGAACCACCTAGCGTTCGACAAGATGGGGAGGCAGCCAACCTTTATAAATGTTAAAGAAGTCATTGTGCATATGCAGAAATTTGTACCGTCTTAATTCCTTGCAACTAGTCGCTTCTCGACCGCCTCCTCATCCGACCGCTTCGGATTTTTATAAATGTTTCAGTTCTCCTTGTATGTATATATGTAGAACTTTGTAACGTGCTCATGCCGGCTCATGCTAATAATCGCAACTCGTGGGTTCTAGCTTACTCCAAACTGTCCAGACAACCGCCTCATTATACGATCGCTTTGTATTTTTTTTTCTCTTTTTTTGAACTGCTCCTCCGTACGGTCTATTTCAGAAATTTCTGTGAACAAACCTTAACGACGATTTTGTTTATACAGCGCTGCACCATAGTGTGCAAAGTTTTTCCATGTCTCGCGACTTGGCTCTCTATTTTTGTTTACTGTATTTGGAAAAACTCAGACTGTACAGCCTCACCCAGGTTCACAAGCGCACTCCTTATTGCGATAAATTATGAATATCACAAATTTAGAAAGTTTCATTCAGTTTCAACAACAAAACCTCGAACAAAACGCATATCAAAAAATCTTGTCCCTGTTATAAAAATAAAAACTATACTACATTATGTATGCTTAATGTTATCAAATTCCCTTCGACAGTTTATTTTCTGCCGTACGGGGCCATGTGACACAAAACACGCACGTTTTCCAGCAATTTTAGAAGGCAACTCCGTTGCCTAAAAAAAAAAAAAAAATAATTCAGAAATTGTGAACTCGGCGTACTAGTTGGGTTCTCCCCCGAGCCGGCGCGGCGCACCCGACCATCCTGCCTCCTGGCACGTCCCGGCCCGGGTCACCTTGCCGCTGGCTGCGTGCGAGTGAGCCGCCTTCACTCCGAACGCAGCTGCAGGACGGGTGACACCCAGGCAGGCGCCAAGGCCTGGTTTGACCGGGGCGGGGCGGGGCGGGGCGGGGCGGGGTGGGGTGGGGCGGGGCGGGGCTGGCTGGAGCGGCTTGAGGCACGCAGAGCTCCGGAGTGTGGAGCAGTCTGTCGTGGACTAGCACTGCCGCCGCACCTCTAGCCCTCTCTCACCGCCTCTCTGCACCTTATCTCACCGAGTCCTATCTTTTCCCGCTGTACCGATAACTTATGTGTCAATGAGGAAGAAAGTCGTCGCATTTAATGTCACTGAGAAGTTTCTCCCCACTGTCCGGTAAGTGTAGAGGCATTTCCTACGACTGTTTTGCGTCTCACGTACACTGTCATCAAAAGTGTTCGACAGTCGCACTCTTACTGCAAAGAGTTGAGCTCAGTGTTTGAAAAGGCCTTAAACGTTCAACGATCCGCGCTCTTGACGGAACGTTTGTAATGCAACATTTCTCCGCGGATGCCCTCATTTCCTTACATCGCGGAAGAGTGCATCACCCAACGAATTCCATCGAGAGAGTGCATTAGGAAACGTTTTCACCCTGGAGTGCCTTACATAACGTCCCCCTCATCATATATACACGAGTCTCCCAACTACTAGGCATCTAAAAGAGCTCAACAATTTGTCCAATACTAGTAAACGTGTTTTAGTTAGGGCGGACGATTAGCTTTCTCGGTGGGTCGAAGTTATATAAAAAGCTTCTTCGTCCAGTTTTAAGATGACGAGAGTCTCTTTTTTTATTATTATTAATTTTTTTTTAATATAAAAAAAAATGGATTGTTATAGAATCAAATTACGGACAAATATTTTTCTCTCTAGTCAAATCGACGAAAGTCATCACGATAATAATGTTAAGAAATAAATATATTTTAGATTTAATTCAGATTTCACAACCCGTCAATAGTAACTTTTAGAACTAATTGAAAATTTTTACGCGATGAAAATGCTGTCCTTGATAGCCAACAATAGACACTCATCTGTTATTAATTTTAATATTATGATTTTTTCATGTTTTTGCTAATTAAGCTTTGGCGCTTCCTCTGATCTCGTATCTTAAAATAATTGCGGAGACTCAAATGATGCGCATCTCGCCATCATCACAATGTCGAAATTAATATTCTTACTGTAATCTCATTTCGTCACCTGCCTACCCGCAGGCGTTTCGGATAAGAAGAAATGGCTTCACTAACCCAATCCTTTATTTCTCTAGGTTGACCAAAAACTTGAAAGCTAGAAAGGGCAGCCGTCTTGGTAACGCAGGCAACCGTCTGGAGTTGACTGTACTTACCCAGCTCCAGCACGTTCCGTAGAGTGAGTATAGGACCGAGTCCGAAATATATCGACTCGTGTGAAAGTCTCGCACCCTCGCAGGCGTGTGAATCTTCACAAGTGCACTTGTCCCTCTTAATTGTGAGACATCTGCACAACTTTGAAAAATATTCGTAACAGTTCCGGGAAAATTTCCCATGATGGGTACAACTTCCAGTTGTATTGTTACCAAAATTTTTGCACACCATGTGTGACTTAGTTCTGAACGACGAATAAGGATTTGGTGTCGTAAAACTACAACTGCGTTTGTAAATTTACAACGCTGCCGTAATCACAAATTACGGGGAAAAGGTCGTATTTTAACACTGTGAAAAAATATTCGTAAATTTACGACTTTTTCGTTATTTGTGATTAGAGTTGTAAATTTACGAGAGCAGTCGTAAATTTACGACAGTAAATTCTTACTCGTAAAAAATAAAGTCAACACATGTTCTAAAAAAATCGTAATAACACAACTGAATGTTGTAACTTTAAGACATTTACCATGGAAAATTTTCCCGTAACCCCTACACGGTAGAAACGAGTCCTGGGATTCACAGGGGAGTTGGAATCCCAGTGAATGTCCTGGAAAAAAGTAGTTTTTCCCTGGAGTTTTGCCCGGAAAACCCAGGACATTCCCAGGGGAAAATGATATCCCCTGGGAATGCGCAAATTCCCCTGGGAAACCCAGGACTCGTTTTTGCAGTGTACAAATATTTTTCTAAGTGCTTACGAGCATTTTTGTCACAGTGAAAAGTGCGAGTGTATGAACTTCACACGATATTGACACACCTGCGTGCGAAACTGTCCCACTGAGGTTATCTCTGAATTTATTGATGACATGAACTGATTGATCGGTTTGGAACAGTTCGCGGGCCAGCATCCTTCCCCCGTTCGCTAGTGGCCACGTTCGCGCGCATCCGCTTAACTTTCGATCAACATGGTTCTGGAGGAGAAGTCCAGCTGCTTCGCCGTCCGCGTCAGCGAGGCCAGGGACACCGCCGCCAAGTAAGTGCATGAGTGTGTCGGGTGCATCGAGAAGCCCAGGGGGCACTGGTAAAACTAAAGCGTAGTAGTGCGCCTTTCTTGAAGCGTACTAGTCCGTAGGCCCTTATTCAAGCCTACTAGAGCTCATGTGCTCCTTTTCTCCTATCTATAAATGCATGAAGGGAATTGCCTTGTAGCGTACTTGTACGCCTCAAGAAGGGCGTAAGGTGTGCAGTACGCGCTTGAAAAAGGCGTACAAGTACGCATTAGTTTTACCAGTGTGCGATGCCGAATCATAGCCGCAATTCGAAACCTATTCGCACAGTTCTGGTCTAGTGAGGAGGCTAAATGTTTGTGGTGTGCGCAGGCGCGCGGGGTACGACGCGGTGCGCCGCGCCGAGGCCGAGCGCCAGCGGCAGAAGCAGCTCGAGAGGGAGAAGCAGGCCAAGAAGGAGCACGGCTCCTGGGGGCCAGTGTTCAAGAACCGCCAGCACTTCAACTCGCTCCACATGTGCTAGACATCAAGGAGATCACATAATATATAGCGTTGTTGGTTTACAAAAGCTAAAATTGGAATAATGGGAAATCAAGATGAAGCTGGGTTTTAAAGGTGATATTTTGGGACATCCCCACCGACTGAATTTTTAAAGTAATTTTCTATTGTTGTTATTTATTTGAAAGATGTGTTTGGACTTATTCTCTTGTGCCATGTAATAATGTAAAACTGTGGAAATTTCCGGGGCATTGTTGTAAAAATTTACGTCCATAATTGGTTTTGCTTTAAGTTGAAAAAAAAATTGAGAAAGAAAAAGGGTTTTGTCTTTGACATGGAAGAGGGACATTGCTCGCTAAAATTGATCGGAAAATATGTAATGTTTTTTTTTCTTTTCTTTTTGTTTATGCTCCTGTGGGCGCGTGGATGTGGCCACTAGTCGCGCCGGCTCCCCCCGCGGAGCCGATACAGCTTTTTATCTTTTTTACGTTTTGCTTGGTGTTGGTAACGCAGCTTCGCTTTTGAGTTGTGATAAATAATAAAATAAAACAAATCTGCAATAGTGGAGAGTATGGACGTTCTTATTTCCACAAAACCAGTTCCGGGCCGTGCGCGCGGAATCTTCCGGAGAGTCGTCCTCTTGTCGCCCCGCTGCGCACCGGAGCCGAGACCGGAGCGCCCCGCCGGACCACGTCAGAGCGAGGCGGGCTCGGCGCGCGGGACGTTTCCTTTTGTTTTGCATATTGGAGAGAGAAACCAAAACAAGCCAGTTTTTTTTCCCTCCAAGTTGGTTGCCACTCCCGTGGCGACAGGATACACGGGGCCGGCCGGCGGCCGTCACGTGACGAACGGTTTGATGACCTTCTTCTCCTTGGCGGAGTGCCATCCTCGCCAGCCGCACTCCAGCAGGAGCAGCCCGCCCGCCAGCAGGAAGCCTGCGAGCAGAGAGACTGCCATGAGAGTAGTGTACACGGAGGAGAAGCTGTAGCGCGCCGGTCAGCAGGAAGCCTGCGAGCAGAGGCCGCCATGAGAGTAGTGTACACGGAGGAGAAGTTGCCGGGCCCTGCTGCGCGGGAGGGCGTAATCGTCATCGACAATTTTTTTTATCAATCGAAAAGAGGCTCAATTTGGTTCCACGTCATCGGAAATAAAACAAAATCCAAATAATCAAGAAAATCAAAAATCGGGGAAATCAGGGGAGGGAAGGGGAGTGGAAATTGTTGGAGAATTTCACGGTAAAAGCCTTACAGTGTGCAACGTAATTTTGCAAACATTTTAGGGAGGCTCAATGCAGCGAGGGTCCTGTGTTCGGACCAGACATTGCACTACAAAGATGGCGTAGATCGTTGGCAAACCGTAACTATCCACACTTTTTCTCACAGCGTAGCAGTTTGAGAGTTATCATTTCTCTCCAGAGATTTTTCCTCCCAACCAAACTCGCTTCCTTTCCCCTTAGAAACAGTTCTCTGAGTGTGCAACAGCTTCATTTCCATATTATACACTATTCTCCGAGAGAGATATCTGGCAGAGTGGTGCCGTGACGTCAGAGCCGAGGACCACAGTCATAAGAAAGTGGGACGATAAGTTTTGCTATCGTGACGTGGAAAAACCTGTATCTCTGCTCCGCAGAGCGCGCGTAGAGGGTAACAAGCAAACGAACAAGCTTTTCTGTGAATTTCCTTCTACACTAGACTGGAAAACCAAGAGTGAACACGTGAATCACTCACCTGCATGTGAGTGAATTTTCCTCGCGTGCATTTTTGTAGGTGTGCGGCAAATTATTCGACACTTATCTGTAAGGCCGGTAAGCGAGGGAATGCCATCAGTAGGCCACATACATTTCGACATTTCCGTATTAACTGACCAGCCAGAAAACATGAACCAACAAAATTGATTTCGAGCTCGAAATTTTTAATCGAATCGATGGCTTTTTGTCCTTTACATCAATAGACGTCAAACGTTCAAAAGACGTGGTTCCGACATCGTTTCAACTGTTCCAAGGTAAATCGACGGCGATTTAGCCACAAAAAGCCATCAATTCGATTAAAACTTTCGAAGATTCATTTCTGGCTGGGTACTGTCATTGGCTGTCATTGGCATTCGCTCACCGACAAAAAGGTGTACATGACCTGCCTCACCCCAAGATGTGTAAAAATAAAAAAAATAAAAAAAATAAATTATAAAAAATAAAAAAATAAAAAAAATAAAAATTATAAAAAATAAAAATAAAATAAAAAAAATAAAAAACTTGCGATCTAGAAGCATTTGTGTGCTCCCTTCGGTTGGAGCGTCACTACCGAAGAACAGGACGAAGAAGGAGCCCTGCATGTCCCCCAGGTTGACGGAGTGGTTGTTGGCCTCCCCGACGGCGCTGGTCCAGCAGCGGTCCTTCTTGGGCAGGTTGTCCAGGAGCCACTTCTCGATCAGCCCCGCCTGCTGCATGCGTCTGATCCTGTACCGCATGCACCATGGGGGGAGGAGGGGGCATGGCTTTTAGCAATGTTGTCCTTGACTACAGCTCTATTCTCTGCAAATCTTGGTGTGTAATTAGTGGTTTGCTAGTTTAAACTGCGAAACTAAAGTTATCACCTAAAACTGCAGAACTAACAGTCCCCCTGGTTCTGCACTAAAAGCTGGATAGAGAGTTCTGCAGTTGCAAGTGCAGACCTAAAGAGTTCTTCAGTTGGATGGGCAGAACTAAAGAGTTCTGCAGCTATAACAGCATAACTATTTTGTTCTGAACTTATAACTGCAGAACTTTATAGTTTCGCGGTTTAAACTCGCAAAGTACTACACATTAAGATTTGCAGAGTTGTCAAAAATCAACACTGATAACGAAAGTGTCCAACTGGCGGGCGCATTAAAGTGTTGAACACTACATTTGCACACTTTTAGGCATTTGACTGGTTAAAGTTGCAGGGTTGGGCACCATAAAGTGTTGAAATCTACTGTTCAACACTTTTAAGTATGCGAATTTCCAGTCAACACATAAACGTGTGCAACCCGGTGTTAAACTCTTCAATATGCACGCCATCAGTTGTACACTTAGATTATCAGTGTAAAGTGTGACACTCAAACCCTGCAGTCTTAAACCATGTGTGCGCAGCGCAACGGTTCAAAACTTGTGAGCAACTCCCAGTTTATCACGTTCAATTGTTAAATTCAACTCGACACCGTGCAACGCTGACCTGTCTAAAACTTGCAAGTGTATAACTCTCGAGGAGAACACTTTGAAGTATAAAAGTAGCGCGTTTATCACTAGTGATTGCACACTGAGGGAGTCAAACACTATTTCGTGTCAAACTATGAGTTTCACTCCTTCTGCTGCTTAGAAGTTGCACATTAGGTTTAACCGTGTGACTGGAAAAAAAAGTGTCACTTTGATTTTCCAGTTCGCCAATTTGGTAGATTACTTACTCCTGATTGACAATCGGAAGGTATGGGTTGTCATGCGACATGACCATCGCCACATTTTCCTCCACGAAGTCTTGCACTTTCACTGAAACAAGTCAAAGAAAAAAATTGCTAGCAGTACAGTTGGGAGATTAAGTTTGCCAGGACGTAAGTTACTTGTCGAGGCCTTTCATCACTTGCTGTAGGGGTTTTCTTTCATGTATTCATGCTTCGATATTACTTAAACTAGTTCCTTTGTGCCTAGCACATGTTCCCTTTCTGATACATCACATTCGCCACTACTACGGCTTTTTCAGTGACATACATACAATAATAACCGTCGATATCTCACCGATGGAGAAGTCGCAGCGGCCGCACTCGTTGAAGTCCTTCTTCATGAGCTGCAGCAGGTTCACCTGCCAGTCGATGAGCACGTGCGTCCCGCCGCGCACCAGGGCCAGCACCTCCGCCTCATCCTCGTGCGTGCGCCCCCGCTCCAGGATCGCGGCGAACCGGGGCTCGGTCGAGCCCTGCAGGGAGAAGGAGAAGAAGGCTCGGAGAATCGTGGTGCCCGCAAGGTTTCTTTTCTTTTTTCTTTTTTTCCCCCCCGCCTACCTTGAGGTGCTCGATCAGCGGCGTGCCCCGGAAGAAGCCCCACGAGAGCGTGTCGCCCTGCGCCACCATGTCCTCCGCGGAGGTGATGCTCTTCTCGAGGCGCGGGAAGGTGAGCGCGGCCACCAGGTTGCCGCAGTAGGTGGTGACGAGCACGAGCACGACGAGCCACCAGGTGCCGACCACGAGGCGGCCGCTGTCCGCGTCCGGGAGGTGCGCGCCACCCTGCTGCAGCAGGGCGCCGTACGCGTACCTGAGGGTGCGGGAGGCAGGTAAGTGAACCCTTACCTGCTCTGATTGTACTTGGCTAGTACGGTCTTTTACGAAGTACAGTAATCGTAAGATAAAGCGCAAGCATACTTCGTACTTCAAAAGACCGTACTAGCCAAGTACATACAGAGCAAGCAAGGACTTGACCAGCAATTTGTCGTACCTTCAGAGTTTTCGGTACGATTTTTCTGACAGCAGTGTATGAGATATACCGCCTGCATAGTTCTCTACCCAAAGGGGAAACGACTCGCGGGTAATCCGGCTGACAGTGGGTTACTAATCCTGAATCCGGATTTCTAACAATTTTGTGATATTCCGGAGGTAATCCCGGGTTTTCCGTTTGTAATCCAGCGTAATCAATGGACATTCCTTGAATTTTTTTTTAATTTAATCCGTAGTTTATCCACGGGTAATCCGGGAAATCCGTAACCCAGGTGACAAAAAAAATCCACTTATTTCCCCCTCCGCAGTACCCTTCCTGCACTGGAAACCCAAGTGTGTGAATGTAGCACACTTGTAGGTGTGCGAGGATTCATTCGTACACTTGGCCGCTAAAACGTGTGAATTTTCCTAGGATATTCACACGTTTGAGTGGCCAAGTGTACGAATGAATCCTCCCACACACCTAAAAGTGTGCGACGTTCGTACACTTGGATTATGCGTACCAGAGGCAGTTGGTGACGGAGTACAGGCCGCCGCGCCGGGGCCGCCCGTCCGAGTGGACGTCGTAGTAGGGGCTGGCGCGGTGGAACCAGTTGAGCGCGGGGCCGATGGCCACCACCGACAGGAAGATGCACAGCCAGGTGGAGGGCGTGAAGGGGGACGTGAAGAGCATGGCCCTGGACAGCTCGCGCGGACGCACCACGAGCATGCAGTACGGCTGCCGGTTGATGAGCCTCGTGTAGTTGACCAGCCGCTGCCGCTCCGCCGTGCTGGTGAACGCGCCCGCGCCCATGAACACCTGGGACGTGTATGAACAGCATCAATGCCTACAGGCCCTTTTTATTTTTATTTTTTTAATGGAAAAATTACTCTGGTAAAACAAATGTTTAGTTTCTATACACCATGGTGTACAGTTGGCAATTCTATACATGACATGATGCATAGCGGGAACAAAACATATGGCAAGATGTTTAACACCTATACACTTCGTAAATGTTTTAGAGGTTAAACATTTTGTGATGTATAGAAGTATACACTTAGGCGAGGCTTCACATGGAAAAGCATAGGGATACCACGCTGCGCCAAGTGTATAGCCAACTGAACACTTGCAAAGTGTTTAGAAAATAAACATATGCTGATGTATGGTTTGAACTAAACATGATATAGTGTTTAAATATTACACATTAGCAGTTAAACATCATTTGATGTTTAGAACTATACATTTGTTTTACCAGTGTGTTCCTTTTTTGAAGGGGCGGGGTGGAGGGAGCGGCGCCTGCATTCAATAAGGACGATAAAGTATATCTTAAAAATCATAAAAAAATAATTTTAAAAAAACTGGGATTTCCGAAGAAAATGATATTCCAGTACCCAGCTTAACAAAGATTCACCGATGCAAAGGAGTCCACCAGTGTTACAACCTTCTACAACGTGCAAGTACTCCGTCAATAGAAATGCAGTCATTGTACACTTTACATAAAGCACATATACCATGTCTGATGTCTGCTTTATTGAAAGTGTCAAATGAACACTTTTATGATGACAGGTATCCTCTCACCTTGTTTTCACGGACATTCATGATGATCTTGTCCCAGGATAAATTCCGCGAAAACTCGTTATTGAGTTCGACTTCCGACTGAAATAAATAGAAATTTGAAGTCATTCGCTACACTCTAGTTTTATTTGTACGTTTTTTTGTGCAAAAGATTTTGTGCAAAGACATACATTTAATTCAATTTACAGGGACTTTGTTCCTAACTATGTGCTCGCCTTCGCACAAATTAATGTTCACAAATGAAAGATACAATGGCAGTGTGTTAATCCGTAAGAACGTAATAGGGAAATTGGCCCATACCTCAGCAGCCGAGGTGTAAAACTCCGTACTGCCCGTCAAACCGGGCTTATCGGGATGCGGATAATACACTGAATACCTGCAGGGGAAAGAAATGAAGTACCCCGTGGGTCATGGCGGACATCGTTATAAGCAAATGAAAGTGTGCAGCAGGGAAAGACACATACGTGAAATTGAGGCTCTTGGAAAGCTCGTTGATGATCTCAAAGACGACCCCTTTGTAGGCGATGACGTCACCGCTGCTGTTTGACACGATCACCTGCCATGGTGGGTTCTGCAAATACACATGCTAGATGATGACGGTGCGTTTGCTCTTCGATAATCGTTGCAAAGTATCCCTATGAATTTATTACAAATACATAACCTTCTTGCCTCGTTAATTTGAAATTCATAATACAGCACAAAGAGCAAAAAAAAAATTCATTATTTGTATACGTTTGTCAACCAACTAATATCGCATGTACAAATCCTTTTTAAACCACAAACTATTCGTAGACTAAGGAATCATTGGTAAGGCTACAACTTATTCGTCACGCTGCTATTACGGATCATTCGTTGTAAAAATACGAACAATTTTTAAAAGTTTATTTGAATGATTGTTAATGTGTACAGCGACAAGTATTGTTGCACAACAACAAAACTTGTAACGCAATAACGATCGGGTAAGGCAGCAACAAAAGTTGTCTGCCAACAATAAAAAGAAGTGTCCAGTAATATTTTAAGAGGTTCTTCGGTTCCAAAAAATCTCGTCCAGTTACAAGAAAAGTTGTTCAGGAACAACAAAAGTTGTTCAGGAACAACAAAAGTTGTTCAGGAACAACAAATGTTGTTCAGGAACAACAAAAGTTGTTCAGGAACAACAAGAGTTGTTCAGGAACAACAAGAGTTGTTCAGGAACAACAAGAGTTGTTCAGGAACAACAAGAGTTGTTCAGGAACAACAAGAGTTGTTCAGGAACAACAAGAGTTGTTCTGGAACAACAAAAGTTGTTCAGGAACAACAAATGTTGTTCAGGAACTACAAAAGTTGTTGTTCAGGAACTACAAAATTTGTTCAGGTACAGCAAACATTGTTGTTTTGCAGCAACTTGTGTTGTTGCCTGTTGGCCAACGACAAGGTCATCACAAAAATAGTTTTCTTTTTCTCAACAACTATTTTTGCAGAGCAGTGCAGCCGCTCACGTGGAAGGAGACGAGCGGCAGGTTGCGGCCCTTGAAGCCGTGGGCGGCGTGGGGGAAGAGGCTCTCCTGGAGGGCGAGTCCCTCGCGCGGCCGCCACCAGCCCACGTCCACGAGCGCGGCGCTGACGGCGGAGCGCCGGGGCTGCGGCAGCATCCAGTACTCGTCCTCCTCCTCCTCGAGCGGGCCGAGCTCCAGGTGGGTCGACCTGCGCCGCCGCCGCCGCCGAGTCCTGGAGGCCTGTGGGGGCGGCGGGGGCGGCGGCAGGGGCGGCGGGGGCGGCGAGGGGGGCGGGTCGGCTGCGACGCGAACACCGCCGGCCATCCTGAGCAAGAGGAGGAGGGTGTTCCGCTAGCCGAGCGATTCCGAAGGTCGCTTTCATACCTCTGTCCTCGTCGCACTCATGGAGCACTGCCATGGCCAGCATAGGGCCCCGCTGGAGGTGCAACAAGGACGGAGAGATGAGAGCGATCTTCTGATTCAGTCGGTAGAGTGAGATAGAAGAAGAGCCCCGCCTCCCTCACGTGTTCCACTGGAAGAACAAACGTGACATGTGTATCGTCCGTAACGTGACACGTTATGTTATGTTTATTTTCTTTCTTTCTTAAAAATTGGCGTGGTGTTAAGCTGCGGCGAATCATATTTTAAAGTACACCATCGTTTCCTGCGGAAAATTTCGATTCCATCGAGCATACATACTATATGATAGGGTTGGCAGTTGGTACTTATCACGTGTATCTCGTTCCAACCGGACTTTGCCGGCAAAACTGACGGTGACCTCGGAATTTGAAAACAATCGCTGAGATAGAATATAATTTACTGAAGAAAAGCATCAAAATGCGTCGTCTGTCACGTTTCATAACATGTCACACTAAGAAACGTAGCGCATATCACATTTCACTGTGAAACAAGGAGCGATTTTCCTCGCTCGAATAGAGCGACCCATGTCTTCATCGCTCAAATGGATCGATATTCGCGAAAATCACTCTGATTGAGTCATTTGGTAGCCAAATATTACTCTTATTGAATCATTTTTTGACCGAAAATGATGCAAAATGACTCTAAACGAGCGATTTTCGTGAAAGTTGCTCCTCCCGGAGTGATGAAATTGGATTCTCAAAATCGTTCCAGCACGAGCGATAAATATCGCTCCTCGTTTTACGGTGTGTTTTGTCCCGAGGGGAGTCACCACTCATACAAAGGAGAAGCTAAACATTTGTTTTACCATGCAGTGCCCCCAATTCGAGGGGTGCCCCGTGCCCCGTGCCCGCGCACCTGGGCGGCACCCTAGCCGAGCTGGGCGCCTCGGAGTACTGCAGCCCCCAGGTGTCGGCGGCGCGCAGGCGCCAGGCCGTGCAGTTGCCGCAGGAGCCGGTGGCGCGCAGCAGCTCCCGCACGTGGGACAGCAGCAGGGCCATGCGCTCCTCGGCGGCGGGCCGGATCGCCTCCCACTCCTCGTCGGACACCTGCGCGGCCAGGTCCTGCTCGTCGCGCGCGGACCGGTCCAGGGCCACCAGGAAGGCGTGCAGCAGCTCGCGCCCGTGGCACAGCGCGCCGGACTGCAAGGCAAATCAACCGTCAAGGTGCCCCCACAATCAACTCATCGGGAGGTGGGGGTGCGAAATTTTGGGTACGAGGAATTTAATTTCTGCTTCCCCCTGCTCATGTACTCTCCGCGTAGGCCGCCACTTTCACACGAGCGCTTGGCGGGTTGGCCTATCCACTTTGTCGCAGGCGCTCAGCCTCGGTAACGGACATTGTGGAGGCGCCATCAGCGACGAGCGAAAGCAATCGGAATTGACCGTCGGAAAAAAAGGAGAGGACGTGTTGTAAGTAGTAACTGACTAGTCCTGACAAATGAGTGAAATTCTTAATAAAAGAAATCAGCTGAAATTGGATGTGAAAATGTAGAACCACGGCTAAACCTAAACCAGCGGAAAAATAAATAGCAGGGCTGCTAGAAAATAAGCACTGTAGCTTAAAAATTAGGTAGGCCCATACAGCTAAAAAAAAAAATTATATACACCTGCTCTTTTTTATACTCAGTCGCGATGTGTCCACCTGGCAGTCCTCCTGGTGCCGCGAGGTCGTGTAGTTGGCGACGAAGGCGACGTTGTCCCCCTCGTGCAGCAGGCTGGCCAGCGTGACGGGGCTGCTGTAGGCGGCGTCCCCCATGACGTAGAGCCACTGGCTCAGCGGGTGCACCATGCCCAGGGACCTGGCCACGTCCATGACCACGCCGACGAGCTCCGAGCCCACCAGCACCAGGTAGCGCTCGCCCAGGCGGGCCAGCCCGGCCACCGGCAGGGACCGCAGCACCTCCTCCACGCGCCGGCGCCTGCAAGCGTCACATTCTAATACTCCTCCAACTCCAGATAACTTAAAACAGAAATTGGGTCAAATGGAAAAAAAAGAGAGAATTTTTTTTAAGGCAAGGAAAACCTCAGAAAAGTTCAAGGGAATTTCGAAAAGTTTTCGAAAATTTAAAAAGTAGGCCTTCTAGAAAATTTCGAAAAAAAATTACAATAATTAACAGATTTTGGAAAGTTTTCGGAAATTCCAATTATTATTACTATTATTGCAATTTGTTAAAACAAAATTTCGAGAGGAAAATCGTCATGTACCGGTAGGCAGTAAGATCCCCGGTGCCCTGCGATGGTCACACCGCGGGACGCTAGGTTACTGTGTGCATCGGTTATGCTGGACGCTAGGGCTCTTATTTGTACCCGGAACCCGGGCGGGTACCCGCCCGGGTAGGAACCGGGTTGGCGAGTTTTGCCGGGTACCCGGGTTACCCGGGTAAACCCGGCGGACCCGCGCCTGTAGGTAGGCAAATTGACTTGCCTGTATGCCATTTTAACTATACTTGCAGGCGCGGTTCCACCGGGTTTACCCGGGTGCCCCGGGTACCCGGGTAAACCCGTCGACCCGGTTCCTACCCGGGTTACCCGGGTACCCGCGGGTCGGGTACCCGCGAGGGGTAAATAACTCCGAATTTTGATGTACACCACTAATTCGAAATTCACAATAATTCAAACTAATTCACGCTAATTCAAAACTAATTCACGCGAATTCAAAACGAATTCAAAACAAATTCAAGCGAATTTAAGGAATGACCTCAGAAAATACAAGCATATCTGATCCAAATTATTCTCTCAATTACATGATGAAATAGGATTTTTACTAAATTATTGTGAATTATTTCTATTTATTCCGAATTATTGGAAATTAACTTGCAATAATGCAATATAATCACAATTATTTCAATTATTTTTAAAAACTTTTCGGAAACAAATTTTGCTCTGCAATTGAAAGGGTGGCGTGAAAACATGGAAAATTTTTGCGGCAGTAAACCTCCCGAAGGAGGTTGCGGTTCCCGCCAGGCACAGGGCTTTTACCCCCTGTGGCAGCCAACTGCTTCGGTGTTCCATGGGAACCGGCGCTTTGCTGACTGCGATCCTATCGCGCAATTCGACAGATTTGATCCCCGTACCACCATTGGCCTACCCCTAGAGGTACGAGCGGTGTCAAGGGCGTTAGACTTCCTGATCCCAGTTTCAGAGGCCTTACCTCAGAGGGGTACGCGGGATTCGAACCCACAACCCCGAGTGCCGACACGTAGCCAGAACAGGAAGCGACCCAACGCCCAGAGCCACCGAGCCAACGGCGGTGAGACGTGTTTAACTTCTATTTGACCTGCCATCCAGCAGCGGCCAAAGAGAATGTCAAGCGCGAAAAACACTTTCCCGAGTGGGAGTCGAACTTGCGACCACTCGGTCCGGTGTTGTGCGCTCTACCAACTGAGCCACGACGCCACGATTACTGTACAGTGCGACGGGTTCGAGCCGTATTTGCCGCGTATCCTGCAGCCTCCAGCCAGGAGGACAGGGCAAATACGGCTCGAACCCGTCGCACTGGACAGTCATCGTGGCGTCGTGGCTCAGTTGGTAGAGCGCGCAACACCGAACCGAGGGGTCCCAAGTTCGACTCCCACTCGGGAAAGTGTTTTTCGCGCTTGACATTCCCTTTGGCCGCAGCTGGATGGCAGGTCAAATAGAAGTTAAACACGTCTCACCACCGTTGGCTCGGTGGCTCTGGGCGTTGGGTCGCTTCCTGTTCTGGCTACGTGTCGGCACTCGGGGTTGTGGGTTCGAATCCCGCGTACCCCTCTGAGGTAAGGCCTCTGAAACTGGGATCAGGAAGTCTAACGCCCTTGACACCGCTCGTACCTCTAGGGGTAGGCCAATGGTGGTACGGGGATCAAATCTGTCGAATTGCGCGATAGGATCGCAGTCAGCAAAGCGCCGGTTCCCATGGAACACCGAAGCAGTTGGCTGCCACAGGGGGTAAAAGCCCTGTGCCTGGCGGGAACCGCAACCTCCTTCGGGAGGTTTACTGCCGCAAAAATTTTCCACGTTTTCACGCCACCCTTTCAATTGCAGAGCAAAATTTGTTTCCGAAAAGTTTTTAAAAATAATTGAAATAATTGTGATTATATTGCATTATTGCAAGTTAATTTCCAATAATTCGGAATAAATAGAAATAATTCACAATAATTTAGTAAAAATCCTATTTAATCATGTAATTGAGAGAATAATTTGAATCAGATGTGCGTGTATTTTCTGGGGTATCCCCGAATTTAAAACGAATTCAAGTAAATTCACAAAAAGATCACAATAATTTCAAAAAAAACTTCGCAATAAATTCAAAAAATTCAAAGCTAATTCAAAACGAATTCAATTCAATTCAATTCAGACAAATTCAATTCAAATTCACGAAATTTGTACACCGAATTCAGAGTTGTTTACCCCTCGGGTACCCGCGGGTCGGGTTTTTAAGAGCCCTACTGGACGCGAGCGCCGCGCCGGCTGCGCCGCACCTCTTCCAGTCGGAGAGCTCGCTGGGCAGGCTGTAGGCCATCACGGAGGAGGGCAAGGTGTCCGCAGTGCTGACGGACAGGGCGGCGAGCAGGCGGTCCAGCAGATACGAGTCTGCAGACAAAACACTTCCTCTCTCACACATGGAAACACTGGAGCGACATGAAGGGGTGAATCACAACTTTTAAAATGTGTGACACGTTTACTGCCGGCGGTTCATTATCACAGGGAAAAAAAAGGTGCGAATACCTACCTTTAAAAGGCACTAATAAAGTTTAATGCCTTTGGAAAGGCACTAAAGCTAAGTGCATTTGGAAAGGCACTAAATGAGACCTTTCACACCTTTAGCTGGCTAGCTTCAAATGAGTTCCGTACAAGTTTAGTGCCTTTGGAAAGGCACTAAACTTTAGTGCCCCAGGAAAGGTGTTGTTTAGTGCCTTTGTTTTTCCAGTGATGGCGCCCCCACAATAGCCGTTACTGAGGCGGAGCGCCTGCGACAAACTGGATAGACTAACCCGCCAAGCACTCGTGTGAAGGTGGCGGCCTGCCTACCCGGAGGGTTCAAGCGCAGGGGGAAGCAGAAATTAAATTCCTCGTACCCAAAGTTTCGTACCCTCACCTCCCGAAGAGTTGATTGTGGGGGCACCTTTACCGTTACAAATGCATTAAAACATCCCCAGGCATTACAACACCAAGTTCTGCACGCCTTTGCAACGGAAAAACCAATGTTCGTGGGCGCTCTGTTGTTCGACTTTCGTTGCGTCACATTTCTTTTAATATTATGAAAATTTCATTCTGAATACCAAAATATGACGTCAATCTCGTTGCTACGTCAACCGGCAGGGCAAGGCATGGGGAATTGGACGACAGTCAAATTGGAGAGAACGTGACAACAACAACTTCTAGACGGAAGAGGCAGCTGCTAATTGTACACGCTGGCCACACTGATAGCATGCGCCATCTGTCGGCCGTCCTCCCCAACCACTCCCAATAATACTACAGAGAGAGAGAGAGAGAGAGAGAGAGAGAGAGAGAGAGAGAGAGAGAGAGAGAGAGAGAGAGAGAGAGAGAGAGAGAGCGGAGAGAGAGAGAGAGAGAGAGAGAGAGAGAGAGAGAGAGAGAGAGAGAGAGAGAGAGAGAGAGAGGTGCCGGCCCTGCTTACCGATGGACTTGTCGTGCAGCACGACGGCGCTGGGCCAGGTGAGCGCGCCGGACATCTTCATGTCCAGGACCATCTGCGGCACGTCGCCGCCGCGCTCGGTGAGCGGCACGGTGAGGGCGGTGCGCGCCGGCAGCCGCGGGCAGTCCGCCTCTGAGGCACAGCAGCACAGCACGCATGGCTTCGTGTTAGGAGTTAAGTTGGTAACATTTCATAATGAGTAACACGCAAAATAAATAAAGATCGCGCAGCTGAAAATAGAAGTGAAAAAAAATAGCACCACGGCTAAACACTCAAAACAGCGCCTTGGGTGTCTGGACCAAAGCATGGCTCAGACACCCGAGACACCCACGTATCTGGACGCAGCTTAAATTACGCTGATGCGAAAGAATCGTCGTGCTATTGGCTCCGAAAACATGAACGTGTAAGCCGAGAAAAATGAAAAAATTCGTTGTAGTCATTGTGTGGCACGCTTAGGGACAACGCCCACAAAAATTATAGTGGTTCAGACAGCAACATTACGCCTCTAAGAAGTGTACTTTTAGTGTCGGAAAACAAAATATTGTTATCCAAACCACGATTTATGTTTGCCCCTGAAGGCAACATTATGTGATGGTTGCTGCATCATTTCATTTTTCCAGGTGCATATCTCACTAGCGGGCGTCGGCTCACCTGTCACGGCGAGCTGGAGGCAGTTCTCCTGGCCCAGGATCCTGTGTATGGCCCAGGTGTCCGCGCAGCTAGCGATGCTGAGCACGGCCGTGAGCTCTGGGAGGGGCAGACAAGAGTCAAAGTAGTCAGAGCTGGATGTCAGAAGGGTCACTAGAGAGCTCACCCATTGCTATTCGGAAGAAGCACTTTCTATTCGCCCCCAGCCCCCCCCCACCCTTCCGAGCAGGAAAACGAGCGAGCGCTGAAGGCTCGTATGCGCTCGTATGCGTCCTAAAACGAGTGGTGAGACTGAGAGGGAGCCATGTTCTAGTTTGAACATCGCACTCTCACCCGTCGTTTTCGGACGCACACGACCCGCCTCTGCGCTCGCTTGTTTCCGTGCTCTGCCCCGCACCTTGTTTTTTATGTAATCTGGAAGGCACTTCCCAATAGCAATTGGCGACGATTGTCGATGAGCTCTCGAATGACCTTCCAAGTTTAGGGGACGGAACGACGGAACCTCGCTCCAGGAGGGTCATTAGCAGATTAGAGAGCTCTCCGCAAGAGTCTCGCGGCCGGGCTACTTCCGGGTCGACTCGACTGTTCGAGTTCACTCACTCACTCACTCACTCACTCACTCACTCACTCACTCACTCACTCACTCACTCACTCACTCACTCGAAACTATATACAGGATCTCGAACTCGAACAGCCAGGAGTCGACCCGGAAGGGGCTCGCTCCAGACTGTCGCGGGGAGCTGTCTCATGTCCCTACTAGAGGGTCATTAGGGAGCTCCCCGCGATAGTCTCGAACGGGCCACTTCGGGGTCGACTCTAAACGGTTCGAGTTCGAGACTCAATAAAAACAATATGAGACCTCGAAATAGAACTGTCAAGCGTCGACGCGGATGTTGTCCGTTCGAGACTATCGCGGGCCACTGTGAAAAATACTCGTAAGGGTTCCGGGAAAATTTTCCATGATAAAAGTCGTAAAATTATAATTTGACATTGTAAATTTACAAGCACTCAATATCGACTTGGAATTGACCGACGAGCAAGAATGGGCTGTCGTAAATTTACGACATATTCTGTAAATCAAAAGTGCAAACGACATATTTTGTAAATGAAAATTACAAAAAATGTCGGAAATTTACGAGGATATTTTTCACCGTGGGGAGCTCTAGGACGCGGTGTCTCCGTACCCGGTCGGAGGTTGTAGTCGGAGATGCCGTAGAACTCGACGTTGAGCCCGCCGTGCTGCAGCAGGCGCAGCGTGCTCGCGCCCAGGAAGGAGCGCAGCGCGTCCAGCAGGCCCGGCTCGGCGCGCGACCGGAAGTGCGGGTCCACCACGACGGCTGCGGGCACAGGGGATAGTCACTTCGAATAATCACTGTACGGCCCCCACAAAAAAAAACATTTAAAAAATAAAAAAAAATATACAAAAAGAATCAAAATAAAATCAAGGAGAAAGGTACGGAAAAATCCGAAAAATCAAAAACAAAAATGAACAAAAAACTGAAAAATAAAAAAAAAACAATTAGAGAGTTAGAAAGTGACAAAAATTTCCCTTGAAAAAAAAAATCAACAAAAAAAAGTCAAAAATATTAAAAGTCAAAAAAATTATTGTACACAGTTTAGAGATCCCGTCTTCGGGGCAGAGTCGTTATTGCCAACACTCGCTCGCTCGCTCACTCACTCACTCACTCACTCACTCACTCACTCACTCACTCACTTACTCACTCATTTACTCGCTCACTCGCTCGCTCACTCACTCACTCACTCACTTACTCACTCACTCACTCACTTACTCACTCATTTACTCGCTCACTCGCTCGCTCGCTCACTCACTCACTCACTCACTCACTCACTCACTCACTCACTCACTCGCTCACTCACTCACTCACTCACTCACTCACTCACTCACTCACTCACTTACTCACTCATTTACTCGCTCACTCGCTCGCTCACTCACTCACTCACTCACTCACTCACTCACTTACTCACTCATTTACTCGCTCACTCGCTCACTCACTCACTCACTCACTTACTCACTCATTTACTCGCTCACTCGCTCGCTCACTCACTCACTCACTCACTTACTCACTCACTCACTCACTTACTCACTCATTTACTCGCTCACTCGCTCGCTCGCTCACTCACTCACTCACTCACTCACTCACTCACTCACTCACTCACTCACTCACTCACTCGCTCACTCACTCACTCACTCACTCGCTCACTCACTCACTCACTCACTCACTCACTCATTTACTCGCTCACTCGCTCGCTCACTCACTCACTCACTCACTCACTCACTCACTCACTCACTCACTCACTCACTTACTCACTCATTTACTCGCTCACTCGCTCGCTCACTCACTCACTCACTCACTCACTCACTCACTCACTCACTCACTCGCTCTCTCACTCACTCACTCGCTCTCTCACTCACTCACTCACTCACTCACTCACTCACTCACTCACTCACTCACTCACTCACTCACTCACCAAGTGTGGCGTTGCTGAGGTCATACATTGAGGGCTCGGCTGCCGCTGCTGCCGCAGCGCTCAGTACAGTCAGTGCGAGTGAAAGCAGCATGGCTGGCGCTGCTGCTGATGGAGGTGGTAGTGGTGGTGGTGCTGCTGCTTCTGATGATGATGATGCTGCTGGTGGTGGTGGTGATGATGAAGGCCCCTTGTCAACATTCTGGTGGTCGTATTTTGACTCAACCTTTTCCATTCTCTTGAGAGATGAACCCGAAACATCCCCCCACAGCAGGTAAAACTACAAGATTCTGTGCCCATTCCAAGATTACTTTCTAAGGAGCTCAAGTCCTTTGTGAAAACCGTCGCCCACATTCACACGGCCGGCGAAAGTGTGTAAGCGTGACTTTAAATCGAGGGGGAAGCGAGTTGGGTAATCTGGATGACAAGCATTGGTCGGGTTACGATCGGTAACCAGGTAATCCGAGGAAATTGATGTCAAATAATTTCGGTTGATTAGAGCAATATTTTGATGGAAACCGATAGTTATCCGAGGGGTACTCCGGGTAATCCGGGCTATCTGGCTTACACCGTAACCTCGAGTCGTTTCCCCCTTTCTTTGAATAAATAAATACATAGCTAAAATAAAAGGCCTTCATAAAATCAATCTGAGCGCGCTTGACAAGGACAAGCACCCCTCCTCGTTGCACTTACGGTGGCGCCGATGCCGGCGGCCGCGCCCGCCCTGCTCGTGACGGTGCCGGCCGCGGTGCGCGGGTCATCCTGGCAGCGGGCGCCGCCGGGTCCCTCCCGCACCCGGGCCCGGCCCCGGCGCCCACAGCCACAAGGTTATTATGGGCGGAGGCAATCTTCTCGGGCTAATAATTTTGTCATCAGCAGACAATCTCGTTGGGGTGCGGCGCGGCGCGCTGGTCGGGTGGGGCGGGGCGGGGTAGGGCGGGGTGGGGCGGGGCGGGGCGGGTCAGGGCGGCGGGGTGGCCTGCCGTGCACACAGTGGCACGGTCGCGGGGCGAGACTGGGGCGGCCGGGCTGAGACAGGCTGGCTCACTGGCCAGCCCAGCACGCGTCGGGAAGGGCCGGGCCACCGACCCACCCCACCCCTCCGTACCCCACCCCACCCCTCCGTACCCCAACCTACCCCTCCGCACCCCAACCTACACTACACCCTCCCCCCCCCCCCCCCGCCCGCCATGCTACCTGCGAAAGAAAAGGCTACCTGCAAACGCATGGCACAAGGGCGCAGTCTTGAGGGGAGGTCAATGCCACCGTGGTTCCCGAGATGGTTTTCCCCTCTACACCACAAAAATATGCCAGGGGGTACAGCCGTCACGGAATGGCTTTACCCTCCTACACGAGAATAGACTCGGGGGGTTCAACCCGAGGGGGCCTCAACTCCTGAAATCATGTGTACACAATCGCTGATATCTTCGAAATCATTGTCAAAAGCTGTGGATCTATTGCCGAAAAAAAAAAAGATTTGAGTGTGTATTTTGGGCTCAAAAAGCTTAAAATACGCTTGTATTTACTTTACGAACTATTTTTTTCAATTAAAATAGGTGTAATCATGTGAAATCATGTGTACAAATTTTGGGTGAGTTGAGGCCCCCTCGGTTCAACCATCACGGCACGGTACAGTGCATCACGGGATGACTTTACCCTCCCTACCCGAGAAGAGACCCGAGGGTTAAAACCATTCCGTTATTGTCGTACCCCCCGCATATTTCTCGTGTGGGGGGTAAAGTTATCCCGTGATGGTTACACCCCACCCTAGTCTCTTCTCGTGTAGGGGGTAAAGTCATCTCGGAATGGTTGTACCCCCTTACACTGCGCTTTCTGCGAGTAGGCACTATGTACGTTTTTTGCAGACACGGGTATAATCAGAGGTAACTAATGGGTACTAAATGGAGGGGGTACAACCACCCCTTTGCCTGTGGGGGTAAAAATATAACTCCCTCAAAAAGGAGGGTACAACCATCCTGGTATAGTTGTACCCCCTTTCCGTTTCGGGTATAACCATCCCGGGATGGTCATACCCCCTCGGTCTCAGAGCAGTACGGGAGGTAAAACTACAACGTGATGGTTGTACCCAACAGTATATCTGCCATAGGGGGAAATCCATCACCTTACAGGTACATGAAACTAGTTCAAGACTACGACTAAGATGGGTCCTCCTTTCAGCTTAAGTCCACACACATACACAGAGACACACGACACACGCCCACACACTGGCCAGGAGAAAGTGGGGCGTCGACCGTGGCGATCCACCCCCGCCCCGCCCCGCCCCGCCCCTGAGCCGCCACCCCTGAGGCCGCGCTTCTCCAGCAAACCGCAAGGATGGGACGAGGGACGGCACGGGACGGGGCAGTAAGACAGGCAAGACTAGGTCAGCACTCCTCGCCCCGCCCCGCCCCGCCACTCCGAGGTGGGGCACGCAATGCGGGCAGGTGTGCCCAGCACCCCAGGAGAGCCCCCCCCCCTGCAAGTCTTTTTCGGATGTAAGAGGTCAGGAAATCAAATAGTACCTCTGCTCACTGCTGCTGATGAGAAAATGCCAATACACCGAATAGTAAAATTTTACATATTACCTGGATTTATTTCATGTATTTGTAAACCTTCAAAAGTTTAAAAATTTAAAAATAACTTTAACAGAACCCTTCAATAACACATTATAACAGTCTTTTAAACAAAGCTCATTCCTTTCAGTAGTATTACACTTAGAGTAGATGCTGGGGACAATTGTTTTTTTAAACGCTTCTGCTATAATTTTTGGAGATCAGTGAGGGATAAAAACAATAAAACAAAACTAAAAAGTAGACATTGTTCAAATTTTCCAACATAGTTTCTATGTATATCTAGCATAACAGTCTCAGTTTTAATGGAATGTTATAACAAAAAACAAATAGAGGAAAAAAGATATGTAGAATCACATGAATCTGATAAGACTATTGCATAAATTTCTGTAGTACCGGTATTCGGAATATTCAAAACAAACGTACGTATCTCTGGAAATAGCACAGAGGAGCATGCATCTATTTCCAAAGAAAATCTTAAGAATTGCATAAGGCTTTAGGAATCCAAAGAAAATATGTAGTCAGGGCCACACTTTTAAGTACCAGTGACAAAAATATTGCTTAGGAGCTTTCATGTCAATTGTAAAACATATCATGGATCAACTGATGGCACAAATGCATGAAACACAAAGAAACCCTATCTTACCTCCACAAATTGTACCTTTAAATAAATGTGGCAGTACCTGGTCAAATCAAAGCACAGAAAACGCTCCTTTAATTGTTTTAAGACTAGAATATTATTATCTAAATCACTAAGCTTGTGCAGCACCATTCAAAAGGATTATTATTAAAAATCCTTGATGAAGAAGGGAAAAAGGAATAATCCAGAATTATAGGTATTGATTAGCTCTTAACTCACAAACACCAGTAATTTGAAATTTGGCACAGAAAATGATCAAAGCCATAGCCATTTTCCTGATATGTAGTAACCACCAAATAAATTAAAAAATCAAAAACACTTGATTGGCAAGAAAAGATAAAATTCAAAGTATAGTTGCAACTATTCACAAACCATCAGTGTAAAATAGCTCATAAGAACAAGAAAAATCTTGAACTTATATGGCAAGTAATTAATCTGATCAGTCATTTCAATACAATTGTATACAATTTTTTAATACCTACTCGAAAATCCACCTTTGAGTTTCGGAATCAGGATCACATTCAGTGACAAAAAGAAGACGGGTGCTAGGGTCACAATCTAAGCACCTCTGATTTCCTCCGTGAATGAGCCACTGCTTATCCTACAAAGGAAAAAATATAAAATGTTATTAATTATAGCAAACTTGATGGATGTGACACTTGTACACAAATATACATACAACACTGACCTTGTTAAATTTCCAAAGCTGATTGCCTCCCATTCCATGACATGAAAACAGTGTCACAGCTGCATTGTTACCTGGGTCAGCGACGTCCCAGCACAAAGTCTTTCGTTTCTGAGGTCTTATATCATTTCTCCATGTCAGCTTGAATAACTGAAGGTAAATAAATCAAGACTAGTCAGACTTAGCACTTGAGGGAGATAGTGTGCAAGTATTAAAAAAGATTGTTACCTGTTCTGCCTTTCTAGTATCACAGGTTGATATCCCAAACCTTTTGTTCTCTGGCTTGTATTCTGTATCAACACACAAATCAGTAGCTACAGCACTACGGACCTGCAAGCATGTTGAATTGATTACAAAGAAGAATTCACTTAAATAATGGTGATAAGGGAAAATTCTACTGAGAGACTAACTCTGCCAGTTGCTGAATCTGGAGGTTCTACAGGGGGATACTTTTTGGGTAAATCAAATGCCACATTTTCCATGAACCATTTAAAAGGTTTACACTGCAATTTTTTCCTCAAGGCTTTTTGTTCAGTTAAGTCTCCTGGATCAATGTTGCGGTAGTGGGGACGGCGCTTGTAAAGGTATTCAGCATATTCGTCCATCCATACTTCTGCAACCCTTCGATAGTTCTGGAAAAAAGTAATTTTGGTACTTGTTGGTCATGTTTCAGATTGAAGCAAATATCAGGCTAACTTTCTCAAAGTACTTACTCGCCCAACAAAATCTCCCTTTCCTGGATTGGCGAATGGTGCAAATTTTCGGTATATGTGGCCTACTCTGGAGCAAGGAGCATCTAACATCCTCCCACCACATTGCCAAATTTTAAAACTCAATTCATATTGCTCACCTCCCCAGATATCCAATCCAGGGTCATAACCTCCAAGTTCCCAGAAAAATTTTGCACTGATAGCAAATAGGCCACCGGCCATCACTGGATTGCTGAAATTGAAGACAAAGAATTCATGATACCATGATTTTAAGTGAGATGCACATGAAAGAAATTATTTTGTTATTACTCACTCAAAGGGTTCAGTAGGTTTATTCAAGCTCTCTGGCAGAAGTGGAAGCCTTTTGTAGAAGAACTCCCAGTCGAACGCTCCTCTAGCACCTTCATCCTGTGATCGGTACTCAAAAGTATCATACTGAATCACATCAATAAAGGGACAGACGCATGTGCGGTAGTCCTCCGCTATTGGGTCTGTAATCGAATGTCACACTTAGAGAAAATTGACTAGATAATGATGCCTAACTTGACTCATGCATCAGATAGTTATTTTGTGGATAAAATTTAAACATACAATGATCAGTAATACCTTACCGAGCAAGGGAGGTAACCAATTTACATTAGCTTCCGTGTGAGAATCAAGGAAAACTAAGACCTCAGCTTTAGCTTGCTTAGCACCTGCAAGCCGTGCCCTGATTAATCCTGATCTTTCAGGTAACCTAATAACTCGTACAAGAGGAAGATGTTCTGAAATATATGAATCTAATTCACCCTTCAGTTCAACTGGAAAGCAAAGATAGGTAAATCATCAATTTCAATTTTAAATAACTACAACAAAAAATTAAGTGCAAGGATAGGATTGCTTACTTTTTGATGAGAAATCATCGACTAAGATTATTTCTTTTAGTAACTGTGGAGGAGTGCGAGTTATCACGCTTACAGCAGTACGTAGAAGAGTGCTAAGATGTTCATTGTAGAATGGAACAACAACACTCACAGAGGGAAGATCACTTCGGTACAGTTTTTGTTGGCATCTGGAAATAATTTAAACAAACAATTTTCAAGTGAAATCCCTTTAAACATTTTCATTAAAATTCAATTATTTACTCCTACCCTTTGTGACGTATGTCTTTCACAGATCGATTCAATGGTATTTCATCACTTAAGAGTGCATTAAAGCCATTGCTATCATAGAGCTTTGATTTTTTAGCACCATCATAATTTGCGGAAAGAAAGGCTTTGCTTCCTTGTTCACCTTTTCCTGCGTTTGTGTGAGAATAAAAGTAATATAAGTTATAAAATGAAGCGTAAAGGTGGAGTAGATATAAGGACCAGTCTTTACCTTTCCGTTTTTTCTCTGCATAAATAAGGGTGTAATTATGCCAGTCAATCCTTTCAACAGTTGCCTGAAACAAAAATGAAATTAGTGAAATAATTCAAAAATATATGAAAATGATAGTAAAAAGGAATCACACAAAAAAATTTATTACATCTACTTGTTTTCTTATCCGGTTCGCTGCAGGCTGATAAATATCTTTAGGATGGTCTCGCCTGAGTAAACCATTTGGTGAGGGACGCTCTCTCACATATTTAAACACTATAACAGTAACAACTACTGTACCGACCAATAAAGCTAAGAACCTGCAGAGGCTCTTGATACTGACACGCATTTTGAACAGATAAAATTCACTTCAACATATCTGCAACGGAATACAAAATTAAATAAAAACTTGTGTTGTCAACATTGGCAGGCTCAACCTGTGCAAAACGATGAGATGGCTTTCTCCTTATGCTCAAATCACGCTCTCGACACTCACATTACAGGAAGTTAAACAGCTGAAAGTATTCAATGTTTTCGACCAAACTGTCAGACAGGCAGACATAACCTAAACAGCTGAGAGGGGCGCTGCGCTACCCTGATTCCCCACCCCTCAGTCGACGGATTTTCGGCCCAGAGTGGAGCCGCGTAGAGGCGGGCTGCCCCACCGGGATCCTGGTGTCGCCAGCGGCTAATGTCTGCTTATTTCAGTCCGGCCCAGCTTTCGGACCTGGGCGAGTCGCACATCATAGACGTCGTATCTCTCAAACAGGTGCCATACGTGCGAGGCCAGCCGCCAGCCGCGCGGCGGTGGTTGTAGCGGCGGCGGCGGCGGAGTAGCCGGGCCCGCGCCCGCCCCACCCCGCCCCGCCCCGCCCCGCCCGCGATAGCGGGGCCGGCTGCGCGGAGGGGATGGCTGCGGTGGGTGTTACGTGTATCGTCGGGAGGTTGCCGACTCCAGACTCCAGATCCATGGGCTGCTCCAGGCTCGCGTCCAGAAGGTGTGGTGCGTAATCTCAGAGTGGGCCACCGCGCTGGAGGCGGGGCGAGGCGAGGCGGGGCGGGGCGGGGCGGGGCGGGGCGGGGCGGGGCGGGGCGGGGCGGGGCGTGGGACCGCGCGGGGGTCGCACACCCACCCAGCTGAGAGCACACTGCGAATAGTCGGAAATAAGGAGAGTAGACACTGCCGTTGCACTAAGGGAAGCTCGCCTCGGCGGAAGCTCACTGCCAGCAACTGCGTGAACAAAGCAGCGTCTACGAAGTGAAATTTCGCCGCGTTCGCTCTTCTTAGTGTGGAGGAGCCTGCCTGCCTGCCTGCTAGGCAACACCCCGGCGCTCGTACAGGCGCGCCCGCATGTTGCCTACAGGGCAGGCGTGATCGCTCCCGCTTTACTCCGCTGCGTGTTTCTGCCGAGAAGGGGAAAAAGGGGGGGGGCAATTTTCATATCAGAAAATACTGTATTATAGACTACTCAGTACCACACGTGCATTTCACCGGCTACAAGATTTAAGTATATGTAGTAATATTTTTCCTGTGTTAGTTGACGTGTGTTACCGCGTGTAAAACACAGATCCGGAGTCCACGCGAGTCCACGGTATTACCGAAATAAATACCCCCTTAGCGTGTGTGTGTACTTGGCGGCGCTCCCCCCCCCCTTTCCTCTTTGCTCCAGTGCGCTCCAGCGGCGCTGGGATGGCACGGTGCGCGCCCGGCCGCGCTGCTGCAGCGTGGGGGAGGGAGAGGGAGGGACACGAGGGGGTTATTTCCTAACACTCGCGGGCGGGGCGGGGTGGGGCGGGGCGGGGCGGGGCGGGGCGGGGCGGGGCGGGGCGGGGCGGGGCGGGGCGGGGTGGGGCGGGGCGGGGCGGGGCGGAGAGTCCGGGGCAGGAGCAGCAGGAGGTAGGCTTGACCGGGTCGGCGAGGAAAAGGTGGCCTCACTTTGCAGAGCAGTGCCGACCGTACCGGGGTCCAGGAGCTGTCCAGCCAAAGGAGTTGTCCAGGTCCAGGGGCGGTCCAGGGGTTGTCCAGGAGTTGTCCAGGTCCAGGAGTTGTCCCGCTCCCGGATTTGTCCATCTCCAGGAGTTGTCCATCTCCAGGAGTTGTCCATCTCCAGGAGTTGTCCATCTCCAGGAGTTGTCCATCTCCAGGAGTTGTCCATCTCCAGGAGTTGTCCATCTCCAGGGCTTGTCCATCTCCAGGGCTTGTCCAGGTCCAGGAGCGGATCTTGCAGGACGTCCTTGGGGCCTACGCGGCCCACCCCTCGAGTACTGCAGGTAAGGACCGCAATGACCCCTCCCCCTCCCACTCCTCGGTCGTCACATCCTCAATATTTCTGGTCTTATTTTATGGCTGTCTCCGAAGGGTACCTCACTCTTTAGAAGGGCGTACACTGATTGGAGGTTATGCCGTAGTGATTGGGAACGAAATTTGACGAAACCTTAACGAAGACTGTGAACTTTTTGTCAACAATTCTATATTCTGCGATTGTTTGGTATTTGAAATGCACTTTTGTCGTGAAATTTGGTGACTGGGAAGAGCTTGGGAAATTATTGGAGCGGAGGGCGTTCCCTGATTGGAGGAGCTGAGGCACCCACACTTTTCTCCCGATGGTTGCTACAACTTTCTACTCTCCTCTTCTTGTGCTTGAGTGCGTGTGCTATCAGAGTAGCGAGCGCAAGACGTTCTGCGTCCGCAGTGTTTTCGACAACAATGCGCTTGTCTTTTCAGCAAAAAATCCGTTATTGTTCCAGTCGTGCATCTCAAAACAAATGCAGGATTTTATCTGAAGACAAAGCTCATGTGCTCACCTCAGCCTCAGGCGCGCGACGACATATATCGACGAGGAAAGGCGATAGATATCTCACGAGTTCTATTCCGGACGGAGGGAGTGTGAAAAGTTATTGCAAAGTGAGATGAAATTTTGTGACAAAATATTCAAGCTCCTATTAGTTGTCACATTGTGACAAATTATTAGCCGCGAGAGAATAATTCAAGTCAATCCTTAATTTTGAAGAAAAACGAAAAAAAAATTGTCACCTCCTGGAACAACGTTTTGCAGGGTGGTGCGCGTCCGCTTTCGTTAGTGGCATTCACTCATCACGAGGGTCGTCGCCTCCACTCGCGTGTTATCTCTGGGTGTCAAGGTGTGGCGGGGCGGGGCGGGGCGGGGCGGGGCGGGGCGGGGCGGGGCGGGGCGGGGCGGGGCGGGGCGGGGCGGGGCGGGGCGGGGCGGGGCGGGGTGGGCAGCAATAATAGACGTAGACGACGTGACCCGTGAGTACCCCCGGGGCTCCCAGCTCCGGGTGCGCACCCTCGTCGTCCCATCACAGGCTGCCCAGCGGCGCTTGCACCCAGGAAAGTGAAAAGATAGAGAGCAGCCATCGATCGATTACACAGAAAAACCCGGTCGCGAGTCATAAAGAATAATTCCAGATGTTCTCGAGGGATGGTCTCCTCATTTTCACTGAGTATGGAGGCATATTGAATATTGCTGGTTATATTGATAATTTTGAAGCAAATTGCATCATGTGTTGATCAACTTTCGAGTCAGTCAAGAAAGATGTGTAATGTTAATGTAACATTTCCTGTAACATATGAAATGTCGAGGTAACATTTTAGGTCTTATCAACCCTGTATCACGGTAAAAACAATGTCTGATTTTTTGAAGGAAAAGGGAAAACTTTGAGGCACTCCGGCACTCCCTGATTTTGATAAAAACTCCTCATATTTTGAGGAAGTTTCCTTTAAAAAATGAGGGAAATTTACCCTTATTTCGAGGAGAGTTCCTAAAAATCGGAGTAGTTTTCCTCAGTCACGAAGTGCCTCGAAGTTTTACCTTCTTCCTCAAAAACTCAGGCATTGTTTTGACCGTGATATGGAAGAATATGAAAGTTGACGAGACTCAGATGATCTTGATTCCAAAACGGATTTTTCTGAGTGCGTGGGTAGCTCAGGCAGAACCATACAGTCACGACTGGTACTGCAGAGTGTTGTGGTTACAATCGACGACCGCATTCATTTGGAGAAAAATGACGCTCGTGACACCGCCCTTACGCCTCCCCGAATTCTTTCCCTTGGATTATTTGTTCCCTTTATTATCCCCTTGAATAATTTCGGGAGCCGCACGATCTTTTTGAGCCAAGGAGCCGCCGCTACTACGAGGACCAGCTGTGCGCTGTCCTGAGCCGGGACAGGACGCCCGCAGGACGCCCGCAGGACGCCCGCAGGACGCCCGCAGGACGCCCGCAGGACGGCCCCAGGACGCCCGCAGGACGCCCGCAGGACGCCCGCAGGACGCCCGCAGGACGCCCGCAGGACGCCCGCAGGACGCCCGCAGGACGCCCGCAGGACGCCCGCAGGACGCCCGCAGGACGCCCGCAGGACGCCCGCAGGACGGCCCCAGGACGCCCGCAGGACGCCCGCAGGACGCCCGCAGGACGCCCGCAGGACGCCCGCAGGACGGCCCCAGGACGCCCGCAGGACGCCCGCAGGACGCCCGCAGGACGCCCGCAGGACGCCCGCAGGACGCCGGCGGGATGCCCGGGGTGCGGAGGACGGCGCCGCTGCTAGCCGCGGCGCTGCTGGGCACGCTCGCCCTCGCGGGGTCCTCGCCGCTCGTGTTCGAGGACAACGGTCGCCGCGTCCAGCCTGCAGGTGAGGACGGCCCTGCCTGGTGGGCGCCCATCACTGCCCACTGTCCGGGAACGCTTTCACGGAGCTTTACTCTTATCTCGGGTGGAAGAAACCTCGAAAGAAACCCTAAATTTTGACCCTCGGGAAAGTTATGCGGACGAAGATCTCATTCGAAATATGAATGCAGGAGTCTCTTGATTGAGACGGAAAACAACTGATTTGTTTTACGTTCTTTGAATGTTGCTCCTTTTTTCGTGAATTTTTGAGGGGCTTCATGAAGTGTTAATAATTTTTCTTGATTTTTTTAAAATGTTTCTGCCTTTCATAAAATCCTTGGTATTTTTCTGGAATTCTTGTGATTTTCTTTTTAGAAAATAGAAATTTTTCTGATATTTTTCTGTATTACGAAGTGAACAAAAAGAAAAATAAATCCGAGTTATTTCCCCCTGGATTTTCGTTCGTCAGGTCGGCCCGAGCACGGGGCCGGGGCGCTGACTCAGCAGGGCGGCGGTGGCGGCGGCGGCAGGGCCCCGGGGCCGCTCCCGCCCGCCTACAACACCGCCACGCCGCAGCCCCCGCCGGCCGCGACGGACCCTGACGACGGCCGCGGGCTGCACAAGAAGAAGAGGAAGAAGAAGAAGGTGATCTGCGGCATCGCCAACCTGATCGCGGGGCGCGACGCGGCCGGCGGCGAGCAGCGCCAGGACGTGCACGTGCAGCACCGCGCGGCCAGGGCGGTGGGGCAGGCCGGCTCCGGGCCCTCCGGTCCCTCCGGGCCCGGGGGGCAGGCTCAGGCTCCGGGTGACGGCCGGAGTTACGGCTCGGGCCTGGGCGTCGCCGGCTTCCTGCTCGGGACCCTGGTGGGTTCCAAGCTGGGCTACGGCTACGCGCAGCACTCGCCACACCAGCAGCAGTACTTGCCGCACCAGCCTGGGCAGCAGCCCGCGCAGGTACGCAGTCATTTGACAGCATGTGCGGTAACTTAATAACCATACTTTTTCCTATAAAACATTTCTGTATCTTTACCATAACTTGTAATTTTACGACAGATTACCTGTAATATTGACGTACTCTGTAAAATTACAATACAATTTCTTTGAAATTTACTCAAAAAATTTCACTGTGAAGCGAGAGCTGGTCGGCAAGTCCGCATGCAACAGACCAATTCCGCTGCCGCTCTGGCCCTCTCTCGCTCTCAGGGAGTCTGCCGCGAGTGCGAGAGCGCTCTGTCTCTCTCGCTCTCAAGGAGTCTGCCGCGAGTGCGAGAGCTCTCTGTCTCTCTCGCTCTCAAGGAGTCTGCCGGGGGAGCTCTCTGTCTCTCTCGCACTCACAGAGCGCGCCCTCTGCTCCGGTGCCCCCCAGACGCAGGTGCAGGTCCAGACGCCGGGCGTGCTGCAGCCGCTCATCCCCGCCGTGCCCGTGGTGCCCGTGAGACCCGTCATCCCGGTGGACCCCGCTCCCGTGCACGAGGACTACGACGACACGGACCAGGACGACGAAGGGCGTCCTGGGCTACGCCGGCGGCGGCGGCGTGGGCAGCCTGTGCGACCAGCTGCAGCACCGGCCCGAGCCCGGCCCGCTGGACTCGCACTTCCCTCTGCTCGCCGGGATCCTGAACGGCGGCGGCGGAGGCCACCAGGCGCAGAGGCCGTACCGGCCGCCCCCGCGCCCCCAGTACTACCACCGGCCTCAGCAGCAAGCCCCCGGCGGCCTGCTGTACTCGTACGTCAAGCCGTGGACGGACCTCTTCTTCAGGAGGTGAGCGGCCGAGGCCACCAGGCGCAGAGGCCGTACAGGCCGCCGGCCGCCCCCGCGCCCCAGAACTACCACCGGCCTCAGCAGCAAGGACCCGGCGCCCGGCGCGTCGGCTTGCTGTACTCGAAATGTCAGTTCGACTTTCGACGGTGGACTTGTTCTTCATGTGTTTTGCGTTGGCCGAGGCCAGTGAAATAACGCTAGAGACAATATTGTCGGGAGGAAGTCGAGCTGAGCTAACCTAACGGTGCATATGGCTGATTGAGTATTCACCTGCTCACGTTTTCTCAAAGAGTCAAAGCCCCCGTCGCGTGCATGGGGCCAGGGGCCACCAAAGAGTGTTCTGGGTCCATTCTCCATTCTCTGCTCCAAGCAACACAGTATAGTAAACTTTTGAGGACTCTATCCGGGAGAGTCGTGTGCGGTCACGCTACGCGGGCGGGGCGGGGCGGGGCGGGGCGGGTCTGGCTGGCTCGGGGTCCGGCTTTGCATCGGGGCGAGGCGGGGCCCGCGTATTGCACACACCGCTCGGCGCCTCCTACACACCACGGCGGCCTCAACGCGCCCCGCCCCGCCCTGCCCCGCCCCGCCCCGCCCCTCCGAAAAAGCTGGCGCGGCGGGGCGGCATCGCTTTTGCTTGCCTCACCACCAGGCTGATCGGTCAGTATGCGATTTTGCGAAAGCGAAAACCTGGGTCGGGGTCGTGCATTCACTCCGGCCATGCCCCCGCATTGCCCACGGACATGAACGCGTCATTATTTATCTTTGGACACCAACGCGAGTCATGTATGCCAACACTGAATGGATTGTGTGCGAAGCTGCTAGAGTGAAACTTGTGAAGCCATTGCTCTAATCGAGTGAGAAATTCAATCCTAGCCAGGAAATCGAGAAATTATACTACGCAAGTTTTGTTCGCCTAAGACGGAGATTCCCTCTTCTATTTGGAGTGAGTAAAGTCCATTGGAAATTGAGGTGTCCATGACTTTGCCACTAACGAAAGATCAAACTTACTCTCGGAAAATTAGGTGCCATGTAACGCCTTCCCTGTTGAAACGAACTGATCTGCCATATGTCGTATTGTAATTCAACTGTAACTTTCATTGTTATTGTTTTGAGTGTCTGTAAGAGAGAATGTTTTTGAATGTTTGAAAAACGGTAATTATATGTTATAGAAAAGTACCAAGTTGTTAAACCTTTGATTTTAGACAGTTTGAATGTACCTGCAAGTGTTTCACCAACCCCCAGCGTCAGAGCAACCCATTCGATGCCCCTGTCCAGAAGAGCATAGACTACACATGCATTGAGTTTCCCGAATAACAACGAATATTTTTAAGTAACTGCGGTTTTCTTGCAGCCATCCGCAAACTAACGTCTCGAGATTTTCTTTTCTTTTCCGAGTCTAACCATGCGTTTTGTATGGTACCTCTCAAAAATGATTGTCAGTGTAGGAATACAGGAGGCTTAAAGGGCCACGCCTTTCCGTTCCTCCTCTTCCGGCTCCTGAGGATTCAGTGGCCTGCCGGGCCTGCCTCGAAGCTGTCGAATGGGCTGCCTATCCTCCCGGGGCTGTATGGCGCGCAGGCACGAGGACTGGCCGCCGGCTGCCGGCTCCGTATGGGCCAAGGGTCTACCACTTCGTAAAACTTTTTCCTCCGATTTGGCGCATTTCATGACCGACATGGCTCGGGGCGTCCAACATGAGGTATTAGGCGTGTGAGGTTGATATCGATGAGCAGCCGAATTATTCAGAAGATCGCTCTCATCTCTCCGTCCTCGTTGCACCTACAGCGGTGCTCTATGCTGGCCAGGCCATGGTAGTGCCCCATGAGTGCGACGAGGACACTGGTAAAACAAATGTTTAGTTCTAAACATCAAATGATGTTTAACTGCTAATGTTTAATATTCAAACACTATATCATGTTTAGTTCAAACTATACACCAGCAGATGTTTAATTTTTAAACACTTGGCGCAGCATCGTATCCCTATGCTTCTCCGTGAAGCCTCGCCCAAGTGTTTACTTCTATGCATCACAAAATGTTTAATCTCTAAACATTTACGAAGTGTTTTGTTGTTAAACATCTTGTCATGTTTAGTTACTGCTATACACCATGTCATGTTTAGAATTGCCAACTAAACACTATTATGTTTAGAAATTAAACATTTGTTTTACTAGTGGAATCGCTCGGCAGTGCGCCCCTAGCGGGGTGCGCTGTCGCGGTGGTGCTATTAGTCGCTGACCAGCTGGGTGGGGGTCAATAGCGTCAGCAGAGTATAAGAGACCCTCACAGACAGATGGTGGGTTTAGTCATGCTCTGCCGTAAGTAATAGGGGACGTTGTTGGTTGAGAGAGGAAAGGACTTGAATTACTTTGCAGCATAGGGAAAGGTGAGTTTCGCAAAGAACGCCACACACGAGAAAAAAGAAAAAAGATTGCGTCCAAGCAACAAAAAAAAAAGATAGGTGTACTTATTTTCTTGCTGTAAATGCGCAGCTAATTTTTAAGCTACAGTGCTAATTTTCTAGCTATACCCTTCTATCTTCCTTTTCGCTGGTTTAAGAGTTATGCGATAGTGCTGGTTTTTAACATCTAACTTAACCTAAGTGATATTTTTTCCAATTTTTCTTTTTCTTGGTGCAAGTTATTCTTCACTTGAGATAAATACATTCTTTCTCACTCGGTTCCTAGAGTTTAACCTCCGGGTCTCTTAGTATGTGGGCGCCTTTGGTTTTGTTCGGCCCACTCGTGGTGATCGCGCGAACAGCTGAAATAGAAGACCTCGGCACGACGCAAGTTCAGCTGCCGGACGACCTTCTTATCGGCGCTGGAGTGTCGGCCGCCCAAACGGAGGGGTCGTGGAACACAGGGGGTAAGCTGGAGGCAAGAATCATGTTCAGCCGTAGAACCTGCCATCGCTCGCCGCGCAGTACTGATGACAGAATATTTTTTTTCTCATTAGGTCGATCTTCGAGCGTCTTGGACTACAGCATCCATGGAGGAGGCCTTGTGCAGTTCAGACGTAGTACCTGGTCACCCGAGTGTGTGCATTTTTATTCGTCGCTTACTGAATACGCCCCTCCCTCTCCCAAATGCATGCATTATTTACTCAATTAGTATTGTTGTTTCCAGTGAACGTATACCCAATGCGGACATCGCGGCAGACTCGTACAACCGATACAAAGAAGACGTAGCCATGGCGGCAAAGCTTAAGGTACGCTAATCATCCAACGTCCTTGGTTCGGACACATCCACAACGTTTCAGAAAGTGGTCTCAACATCGGGATCTGGCCGAGGGGAAAACTACTCTGAAATTTTTTTTACACCTAATTCATAAAAATTCTGAAAACAATTAGGAAAATTCAAGAAAATTTAGGAAAATTTCAGTAAAAATTCAGTAAAAAATCAGAAAATTTGAACACCAAAATTCTGAGTTGTTTCCCCCTCGGATCTGGCAAGTCCACCATTGCATTAATTTCAATGCATTTTGTTGCTACAGCTGCAGGTGTATCGGTTCTCATTTTCATGGTCTCGACTGCTCCCGGAGGGGAATGCCTCCATGCCGAACATAGAAGGAGTAAGATATTATCATGACCTGATAGACGAGATCATAAACCAAGGTCTGACTCCATTTGTAAGTAAACCAACATGCTGGCCTTTTCCCAAAGAAACCTTTGAAAGAGAATGTGTATTAAATTTCTGGTCTCTCGTTGCAGGGCACTGTATATCAATTTGACCACCCGCAAAGCTTTGAAGAAGAGTTTGATGGGTGGCAGAGTCGTAAAATGGTTCACAAATTTCGAGAGTATGCTCGCTTTGTTTTTAACGAGTACAACTCAAAGGTAAGTACACTCTTGTAACCTTGCGAATTGAGCTCTTTTCAGAGTTGCATAGCAAAGCATAGATGGCACGGGCACAAAATCGACATCCTCTCCTTGCCCTAGATCAAGCTGTGGATCACTATAAACGAACCGAACATTCTGTGCTCGTTTATCAGTCTGATATCGGTCAGGGCGAGGGCGAGAGTGGCGAAATCGACCGACTACTTTACGTGCATCCACCACCTGACACTCGCCCACGGGGAGGCGTACCGAGCGTTTAAGGAAGACAAACTGGATGGTAATGCATGCACTGTCAAACCAAGTGCGCAACTTCTAAACACCTGGAAGTGTGCAGCTCCGTGGTTGCAAGTGTTCAGCTCAACAGCTGCACTCACTAAATGTTTATGTAGATTTTTTGTGCACATTTATGCACTGAACTACACATGCACAATTATGTACAAATTTGTGCGCAATTATGCATAAAAGGTACATAATTAAGCACAGGGATTTATGCAACTCGTTTTTGGTACAAATTTGTGCAGAATTACGAATAAATTCATGCAAAACTATGTACGAATTTGTGCAGAATTTGGTATGTGTAGATCTGTGCATTTGAATGCACAAAAAAGTACATTTACATTTAGTGTGAACAATAGCGAGTGTTCAACTTCAAAATTGTGCACGGTGCACTGCACTGCACAGTGCTCAACACGGAAGTTGAACACTTGCAAGTGTGAACACGAATTCTCACTCTATTTGGGCGAGGTCTCAAAATTCTTTCTCAAAAAGGGCGAGGAAAAAAATTCTTACTCTCCAGAGAGTAAGAAAATTGCCCCCAAATTCTCACTCGTATAGGGGCGAGAATTATGACTCGTAGATTTTCAGTGAGTGCATTACATCTGTTTACATCTGAATTTGCCAATAATAAAAGTTTGAACATGTTTCTCAGGACTTGTTGGCGCGAACGCGTGGATCGTCCCTGCTAGGCCGAAGACAAATTCCGTGGAGGACTCCTACGCTGCCGAGGTGTTCAATCAGCAGCAGGTCGGCTCCGTGCTTCATCCAGTCGTCTTCGGCGATTACCCTGAGCTGGTGAAAACCACCACGGGCCATTTACGACCAGCCTTCTCGCCAGAGGAAAGAAAAATGCTAAAGGGTTCGTCATTCAACTCTTTTCATTTTATGGCCTAGTTTTAGTGACATGCAAAAAACTGGAATGAACTCGCGTAATAGTCAGATCACTCTATCCGTAACAAAGGCGTAATAGTATGCGGAATTGGAGCGTATTAGCCAAAATATTATGTATATTATACTCATTTTGGGGTCTTTACGATCTGTTTTTGCCTCTTTTTGGCCAAATTGTGACAATTTTTGAGCCTAATACCGCAAAGTGGACGTAAAAGTCGGATCATAGATTTTAAGAGTAAATTCCTCCTCGGTGAGATGTACAAATGAATTGGATTCACTTGTGTCCTGCAGAACAGCGGGGGCTACCGTTCAATAGTTTCCGAACCACTCGCGCCATACAGAACTGGCATTCTTCACCGTGAAAAATATGTTCGTAGATTTACGATTCATTTGTAAATTTCGACTTAAGAAAAATGTTGTAAATTAACGACAGCCCATTTTTGCTTGTAATTGAATTTTAAGTCGATTGGTACTGCTTGTAATTTTACGATAAGTAATCGTAATTTTACAACTCCACTTCGTGGAAAATTTTCCCGTAAACCTACGACAATTTTTCAGTGTTTCGCATTATAGACCATTCCGCTCATACCTTCTCGAAAAACAAATGCACCGGTAGTCGGCCATTTCAGAACGAAATTTAGCCTATCTAAGAGCACTAGAATCTATTCGAAAGTGACAATTTAGTTCTCTTAGGAATTTTACCATTAAATTTGTACAACAGTTTGGCGTCAGAAAGCGTCTGGAGCCAGTTTTATACGTTTTCCGGTGCATTTTTTTTTCGAGAGTATGGCGATTAGTGGGTCCAGCGAAATAGTCACTTTGGTATTTTCTTCCGACAGGTGCGACCGACTTCCTCAGTCTGAACGTTTACATCGAGGTGTTCGCCTCTTACAAGAAGAGCAACACCTCGGAGAAGCCCCCGTCTAGTGGTCGTCTGAAACTTTTGAAAGCGATGATGGAGGGACCCGACTTTGTAAGCTTCGAGCCTATAAATAGCAAAGGAGAAGCTACGGATTTTGATCCCTTGTTTGAGGTAAGAGCATGAGCATTTCCTGTTGGGTTTTCTAACAAGTGCTCGAGCCACACAGATAAATTTTTATGACAATGCCATAATGCACAGCTTGTGACTAAACATTCTAGTTAGATTGCTCGTCCTCTCAGGCTCCCCGGGTAGTGCTACTACAATTCAATAAAATTAAGTTTGTCGTCCGCGTTGCAGGTGACGCCAGATGCCATGCGCAGCTCTCTGCTATGGGCGTGGCAAAGGTACAACCTGCCGCTATTTGTGTCTGAAAATGGCATCGGCCTTAAGAAAGGAATGAATGAACAGTTGAGATATGCATATTACAGTGTAAGTGCAAACGATGCATATAAATACAACCTTAAAAACTACGCGAGCTGTTAACAAGCAAATTGACGTCCATTCCCATACAGGCATATCTGCGATCACTCGTGTCAACCGTGCATGAGTTTGGTGTCAATGTTTTGGGTTACTGCGTTTGGAGTCTGTTAGACAACTTTGAATGGAGCAACGGATACGAGTAAGTCTCTGCTCCCAATAACGAGAGAGTGGACTGTAATGACACGATTCGTCCTAACTGGTCGCTGTGATCTCGCGTGTTTGCAGAATTAAGTACGGGATTGTGGCGGTGGACTACGAGGGTGGCAGCCTCAACCGTAGCCTCAAACACCCCCCGGACTTCTGGTTGTCGCTGGCGGAGGAGCGGGTGGTACCCTTCGTTGAGGTCCCGAGCTCCTAGATCAACCAGCATTCGATGCTGATACCTCAACTCACATCGGCATCGGCGCCTACCTGGACCAGCTCGCCTGGTATTTCCTGCCCTCAGAAGGCTGGGCTGGGCTGGACAGAGAAAACTTAAGTACTATTTTGCACATAGCTTACGTAGGTCTATACACATGCATAGCTTAGGTTAATTTTCTTACAAGTTATAAAAAAATTCTTACGAGATTTTTGCAAAATTGTCACCTAGTACTGACTTCAGAATTTTGTGCGCAAGTTATGCATGTGCACTGACTTTCGTAGCTAATGTATAAAATTTTACATCAGAATTTAGATTGTACAGTGGAGCGAAAGAAGAGGGGTTATTTAAATTATTTATTTTAGAGTAAGCTGCTTATTTGGCTGTCACAGTAAACATGAAAGCGACTTCTATTCGAGGTGCTGCATTCATGCGAATATTTTGTCGTACACCTGGAATTGTGTGAAAGAAAAAAAATAATATGATAACTTTCCTGGAGATGGGCGTCATCCGCACGCCTGTGTCACTATGACACTGTCGTCTGCCACACATGCCACGCAACATGCACAGAGAATCAACGCAAATATTTCGCGCCAACACCGCGACGGCGCTGCCTCCTCCGGAGGCGCGCGTCCACTGTAAAAAATAGAGGTAGGTTTACGGGGAAAATTTTCATGAAGTTGAGCTGTAAAATTACAACCACGTATCGTAAAATTACAAGCACTGCCTATCCCATCAATCACATCAAGAATGGTTTGTCGTAAATTTACAACATTTTTCGTTAGTCGTAATTTACAAAATAAATCGTAAATCTACGAAGAGATTTCTCACAGCGTCAGAGAGCTCCGGTCGGCTCCGGTCACACCCGGCCCGGGGAACAATCAGCGCAAGTACCAGAAGCTGCGGGCCCCCGCGCAGCGCCGCGCGCCTTCCCCCTTCCTCCTTCTGGAGGCGCGGTGGGGCGTGGCGGGGTGCGGCGGGGCGCGGCGGGGCGTGGCGGGGCGCGGCGGGGCGCGGCGGGGCGCGGCGGGGCGCGGCGGGGCGCGGTGGGGCGTGGTGGGGTGTGGTGGGGCGTGGTGGGGCGTGGTGGGGCGTGGTGGGGCGTGGCGGGGTGCGGCGGGGCGCGGCGGGGCGTGGCGGGGCGCGGCGGGGCGCGGCGGGGGCGCGGCGGGGCGCGGCGGGGCGCGGCGGGGCGCGGTGGGGCGGAGGCGTTTTGGCGAACTCAGCCCAGGTGCTCCTCTCAAGGTCCGGGCCGGCTGGGCCGCGCGACGGCGCCGCGCGGCGGAGGCCCCACCCGGAGACCACGAGAGCGAGAGAGATGGAGAATGAGAGAGAGAGAGAGAGAGAGAGAGAGAGAGAGAGAGAGAGAGAGAGAGAGAGAGAGAGAGAGAGAGGGAGAGAGAGAGAACGCGAGCGTCGCGTCCCCCCTTGCCCTGCTCCGCTCCGGCGCGGCTTTGGCCGGTGCGCAGGCGGCACAGCACAGGTAGGCTTGGCTGTTAGGCCCTGGGCTGGCCGCCCCGCCCCGCCCCGCCCCGCCCCGCCCCGCCCCGCCCCGCCCCGCCCCGCCCCGCCCCGCCCCGCCACGCCCGCTCTCTCGCGCCGCCGCCGCCGCTGCGCGCGGAGCCTTAGCGAGGAGAGATCGGCGTGGTCCCGCGCACTGCCCTGCCCCACTTTACCCCTCTCCTCCTCCTCCTCCTCCTCCTCCTCCTCCTCCTCCTCCTCCTCCTCCTCCTCCTCCTCCTCCTCTTCCTCCTCCTCCTCCTCCCCGGCTTCTTCCGCGGAGCGCCGCGACCCGCGCGCGCTGCCCTGCGCTCTCAGTGTGCAGCCGGAGCCGGGACGCAGCACAAGCAGCAGGTACTGCTTCGCCGTGCGCGCGAGTCACGTGAACCGAACCGTCAGACACCTGTTCGAGAAAAGTGCCGCGGAGTGCGCCAGACGTGTGTGAAAAGTGCGTGGGTGTGCCGAAGTGTGTGTGTGTGAGTGTGATAGAGATATATGAAGGTAAGAGAGAGAGAAAGAGAGAAGGGGCAGATATACAGAGAGGGAGAGAGAGAGAGAAAGAGATACCGAGAAGAAAAAAAAGAGAGAGATGTGCTGTGATTGGATTACGGGGTGCCGAGAGTGTCGCTCGAGTGAATGACTCAACTTCGTTAATGTCTATGTCTGGTGCTCTCAGATGCGTCGCGTCCGAGGGGTCCAGGGGCCCAGGGGTCCATACCGGGTGTCCCAGAGAACACACGGCAGTGTTGCGGGATTGCATACTCACCAGTGCTGCAGGGGCTATAGCGCCTTACGGCCGGAGTGGGTAGGCAGACCCGCAACACTGCCGTGTGTTCTCTGGGACACCCGGTATACCTCTCCGGTAATTTTGTGTTACACATTGACCGATACTCTCGCGGTCATCTCTCCCCCAAACATTTCCACTTGTTCGTCGTTCTTCCCGCTGTTTCGGGCCGCGCGGTTGGTCTCCGTGGCGTGCTCGTCACGGTGACGGTTTGCACACCGTTGGGACTGCTCCTCCTTTGACTTGAACCGGAGCGCGCGCTCCACGAGTGGCGTTGACGTGACGGCGACGAGCGGGAAACAACTCTCAAATTTTTAAACACCTCGTAACTAAGACAATATCAGAGAGATTCAAAACCGTTCAGGAACAATTCAGAAAATTTCGGGAAAAAAAAATCAGCAAAAGATTAGTAAAATTCTTAAATTTACAGAACTTTTGGAAAAACTCAACCAAAAAGTCACTAAAAATTCACTAAAAAAATTCACAAAAATTCACAAAATTTGTACACCACAATTCTGAGTTGTTTGCCCCTCGTCACTGTGACGGCTGCGCTAGGCGCGGCGCGGTGCGGCTGCCCGGCTCGTGCCATGTTTGGAGCGGCGCGCGGCTGCGGCCGGGCCCCAGTGGGTGTGTGTGCGCGCCGTGCCGGCGAGTCAGGCGCCGTCACAGCAGCTGTCACATGCTCGCGTGACGACCGCGTCACACTTTGTGCGGCACCATACCGTCGAGACACGCGCGCTTGCCCTGCCTATGGCACTGGGATGTAGAGGAAAACCGTTTCATAGTCTGCCCTCGCCTCGCCCTAGACCCCGACCGTGACGAAAACTGTGGCAATATTGTGATACTTACGCAGTGCTGCTACGCACACACGATCGTACCGGTGCCATGCTAAGACGGTGATGCCGCTGTGACCCTCACTCGTAATCTGACACCGTGTGACAATTGTGTGACAATTGCGTGACAATAGTGTGACACCTAGGTGACAATAGTGTGACACCTAGGTGACACTCCTCGTGTTACACCTCTGGAACACTATGGGTGACGGTCTGTGACACCTCGGTAACACTGTGTGACACTCGTGAGACGCCTCTGTGGCACAGGAGTGATGGTCGTGTGACACGTCTGTGACACTTAGTAATGGTCGTGTGACACTTCTGTGACACTGTGTTACGACGGTCGTGTAACACTGTATAACACTCGTGTGACACCTCGGTGACATTGTGTGACACTCGTGTGACACCTCGGTGACATTGTGTGACACCTCCTGTGACACCGCGTGACGATTGATAGACCGGCTTTTTTCATTTCTTTTCGAGGGGTGTCGGAGGGAAGTCCTTCCCCTGGTCGTCCCGCCGGTCGGAGCGGCGGTGAAGGCTTCGCGTGGCGCTGGCATTGCAGCCAGGGCCACCGGTCCATACGGCGCGCAGCGACACGCCAACGAGTAAACGCCAACACTTTCAAAGAAATTTAGACGATATTTAAACGGATATTTTGGTGTCGCGTCAGTGTTGCGAGTGGAGTAGGTGGTGACATTCGAGTACACTCTGTGTATACTCTTAAAAATAATAAAAAACAATTGTAAATTGATGGTGAAGTTGCTGTAAGTTTTTAAATGATCCGTGTATCTGAACAACAACATCGACTGCTTACCTAACAATGACCGTTGTAAATGAGCAGCTCGACCATCCCGTAACTGCACCAAGCTGTTCAGGAACAGCAAATCAGTTGTCCAGCTACAACAAATGCTGTTTAGGAGCTGCAAAATTTGTTCAGGGACAGCGTAGGAGTTGTTCAGGAACAACAATACTTGCACAGGAACAGCAAAAGTTATTCAGGAACAATTTATTTCTTGTTTGTGATTCAAAACAAACGTAGCAGTTTCTCAACGACTTTGCATTGTCTTCGTACGGTATCTCTGTGTTCTACAACTCAGTCACCACTCTAAAAAAGTTGTGATTGAACAAATATATTTTCTACAGCGTGTGTGAGGCGCAGGCGGAATGGCATCACCGCCTGCCTATCGGGCAAACTCTCCTCAAGCCTTTCGCCTCATAGGCAGGTGTGGACAACCGCGGCTCTTTCTTTCTTTCTTTCTTTCTTTCTTTCTTTCTTTCTTTCTTTCTTTCTTTCTTTCTTTCAGTTTTTTTTTTCATTTTTCTTTTTTACACCGGTGTATTTGAGGGTAAATTCACCTGCTTTTCTAGCGTTGCTTTGCTTGTGTGTATGCAATAACCACCGGGGTTGTCGTCGTCGACGGCGTCGTCCTCGAGAAAGTGCTTCCTGCGTTCCACTTGCTTGTGGAGCGGAACCTCCTGCCCTGTGAGTGTGTGCTTGAGTGTGTGCTTGTGTGGGTGTGTGTCACCCTAACTGTATGTATTTGTACAAAGTTGCACAGTCAAATTCTTCGCTTTCCTGCGAGTGCATTGTTTTGGACGCTTTCATGCGTCGACATTTGTAGGATGTCATATATGCGCATGTTTACTGACAAGTGCCGAGGAAAACGAGGGGAGGACGGGGGAGGAGGGGCTTGTACACTGTTGGAAAATACTACGGTAAATGCCTACGGTACGCACCGTAAATTTGTTACCTGGTCCCGGACCGTAATTTTTGACTACGGTCTGAATCTTACGGTACACACCGTAGCCTGCAAATATGTTGGGGAAGTTCAATGGAGCACATTCCATCCACAATGAAGTACAGTCCGTACCGTAAGGATACGTTACGGTCTGACCGTACACAAAAACTACGGTACGGAGCGTAGGCATACCGTAATTCCCTACGGTATTTTTAACAGTGTACATAATACATGAGTTAGGACCAGAACATGTTGTCGGTTATAGTCCACATTCTGATTTTTTATTTATTAAATCGAACATTAGGGTATTTTGTTAAGTTAAATGGAAGCTGCCCAAAACGGAAAAGTTTGCTAAAAGCGAGTGTATCCGATTAGCCGGATTATGAGAAACGCACGTGCTGCACTGTGAAAAAAACCATCACGGTTTTAACGACGGTTAAAACCGTTATACCGTTTTTCCTATACAAAATAAACCGTAAAATCTTACTGTAAATTGTAGGGAAGGTGACGCTAAATGTGCACTTTTGTACAGTTTTCTCCGCTTTTAGTGACGGTTTTCATAGTTTACGGTTTTCAGTATCAAATATTAAATGTAAACATTGTTTCACCGTAAAAACAATCGAGAACGGCAAACCATGCAAATTTCTCTCTTATCTTTTTCCTGTTTTTCATGTATTCATTCATTTATTTAGTTAGATTTTAAACTCCGACGCAGGGATTCAGGGAAATACCGTTTTCAATGATGGCATGCGCGTGCAGTACAGTGTCGCCCCGGGGCGGGGCGGGGCGGGGCTGGGCGGGGCTGGGCAGGGCTTAGCGGGGCGGGGGAGCCTTGTCCGGTCCGTTCGGGTCAGCGAAACAGTCGTGATGGTGCCGGCGGGGCGCTCTGTGTGGTCGGCTAGGAGAGAGGGCGGGGAGGGAGGTAGTGCATCAGGAGTAGGGGAGCATGCGGGGCGGGGCGGGGCGGGGGCGGGGCGGGGCGGGGCGGGGCTGGTGCAGGAGCGTGGGCCGGTCGGGTCCGGGCTCCGGCCGCCAGGGTCCTCGCGGTGACGTGAAGGTGACGCGTCCGTGACGCTGTAGGGTGATTCCGCGCAGTGGGCTCGTCTCTCTCTCTCTCTCTCTCTCTCTCTCTCTCTCTCTCTCTCTCTCTCTCTCTCTCTCTCTCTGTGTCCTCGGGGGCTCGGCCGCGGGGCCGGCTCATCAGCCACCCGGTGACTCACGCGGGTGTGAGTCGGAGTCATTTGTGTGTCGTTTTCCGTTCCATATTTGACAAGCAAGACGCTAAATTTCGATGTCCGCCCCTCGGTCGTCCGCCCCTTTTCGCGCGTCACACTCGCCAAAAAAAAATTTCTACCGCATGTGACCGTCTGTGACCAGATCTGAGTCTGTTTTGAGAAATTAGCGAAAAGCAAAATATTATTCATAATGAAGCACGATTTTGTTCATAAATCAGCATGCTTATTTGATGACATGTGATATGTCTGATGAAGTACTTCCCGAGGGGTCAACCACTTAGATATTCCATGTACACACTGAAAAATATTCCAAAAATATTCCAAAATATTCCAGATATTCCAGAAATATTCCAGATATTCCACAAAAAATTAGCCAAATATTCCACAAATATTCCAGATATTCCCAAAATATTCCAGATATTCCCAACATATTCGTATTCCCAAAATATTCCAGAAATCCTTAAAATATTCCATGTACACCAAAATTCTGAGTGGTCGACCCCTCGGTACTTCCATAGTCAGTGTCTGAGCATTTGCTCGCCGACAATATTCTCTACCTCAGAGCTTATTTGCAGACTTTTTTTCGACGTTCATAAGTTAAATTCGGAGAAAATCACTATTCTCACGACCTGAGTACCAAAATTTGCTCCGGGGAATGACTGGTTTCGGCATCATGCACAGTGAAAAATATTCCTAAGGCTTTTTTTTTCCCCAGGATAAATGTCAAGTTACAACTGGTCATCCAGTTGCATAGTCACGATATTTTTTTTTACACCATTTGTCGATTAAGATTTCTTTGACGAGTAGAAATTAGCTCGCTGTCGTAAATTTTAGACTGTGCTCGAAAATTTACAATCCTATGTTGAAATGAAAATAAAATCGAAATTTACGAGTATGTTTTTCACAGTGTGCGGAATCCCAAAAGTTTTTTTTCCGCTTCCTAGTCACAAGGGCGAGTGACGAGTGTTGAATGACGTGCGCGGGCGGGCTGTGGTCGGGGGGACCCGGGACCCGTGGGATCCTCAGTGAAAGGAGTCCAGGCACAGTGAAAGTGCAGGGCCGCAAGGCGCAGGCCCTCTGGCCCGCAGGAGCCCTGGAGCCCTGGAGTCCAGGCCTGGACCTGCGAAACGGACCGCCGCCGCCGCGGCCCGATCAACTGGAGCAGAAATCCCGCGCCAGCTCCGCTCCGGACGTGGAGTAATGTGACCGTGCCACTCGGCATGTCACCGTGAAATATAATTAAATATAACTTTATTCGTAAATTTCGAGGGGGGAAACAACTTTGAATTGCGGTACATTTTGTAATTTTTTGTGAACTTTCGTGATTTTTTTTTAAATTTTTTATATGATTCTTGTGAATTTTCAATTGAATTTTACTTACATTTTTCTAATTTTTCCAGTACTTTATTGAATTTTTGTGAACTTTTGTGAGTTTTCCTTTTTTAAAATTGAATATTTCTGATTTTTTTTCCAATTTTTAACTGATTTTCGAGGTTTACAAAAATTCCAGACTTGTTTACCAGCAGTCGGTAAATATTTACACTCTCGGCAATTATTGATTTGTTGACACAGATCTACGATCGATACATTCAATCGGTTGATACCGTCACTTTACGAAAGCCCATATGTGCTTGTCCAAGAATGAAGAGTGAGCACCTAGCCGTAGTGTCATTACAATGCCTTTAATTTGCAATTTGATGTCGCGTAACCTTCCGACATTTCTCCCCACTAACATTTCCCGCGTTGCTAAGTTCCACTGGCCCGCAGGCGAACGTAATGACGTGCAGACAATAAATATGGTTTCGTTACATGCTATTGGCTGTTGTCTATACATGCCACGCATTGATCGCAGAGTGGCCATAACGTGGTCACATACCCGTGTTAAATCACAGGGATGGAAAACTTGCCGTATTGAATGTATTAATCACTGTAAATGGGCATGTGGTACAGTGTGCTAGCTGCTATAGCCATGAAGAAAGAGTCGGACTATCTCTCCCTCTCCCCTTCTCTCTCTCTCTCTCTCTCTCTCTCTCTCTCTCTCTCTCTCTCTCTCTCTCTCTCACACACACACACACACACACATCATTTTCTGTCTCTCTCACACTCTGGCTGGACAGCGGTGCTTACACGCATTCCGACTGGGCTGGAGCCAGGTGTCTCCAAGATCTAAGTGGGCGGGGCGGGGCGGGGCGGGGCGGGGCGGGGTGGGGCGAGGCGAGGCGAGGCGAGGCCTGTGACTCGTACGCGGGGGCGTCCGAGCGGCCGGCAGCGCCGACCCGACTCGTCCATGCCTTATTCGCTATTGCCCAATGCACGGGCTGGAATCAGTCTCCCTCCAGTATTCCAGTGCATTGCATTCGTGTGCGCTACGCTTGTCCAGGGTCTTGACTTTTTTTTAGGCCCCCGTTCGAGCCTCCGTTGTTGGGAGTGCCTATTGCTCACGCCCGTGAGTTTTTAAGGCCCCTGTAGGGGGCCTTCTTTCTTTCGCCCGAAAGTTTTATTTTTCTCGACAATGGATTATTAAGACCACAGCAATTTCTGTCGAACAGATTCTAACGAAATTGTACAGTTTGTAAAATTAGAAAATTTTGAAACTATGTTTGGTTGCGAACTGTCTGACTAGATCCGAGTAATTTCAATTCCAATGAGCAAAATCAATTGCTAAGGCAACAATACCCATGCCGCGTGGGCGGAGCTAGCAGCAGCGGCCATGCTCCCCGCTTCATACATCCAGTATTATTTTGGTACGCTCATTTCTCAACTTAAAGCTTTGAAAAGCATTTACTTTAAACAATGACCTAAGCACGAGCTTGTGTCTATTTTTCTGTAATGTCTAAAATTCTCTCATCAAATTAAAGGTGAGTTTTGGTAGTTTGATAATACCCCATGAGTGCGATTTGAGGCATCATGTAAAAGTATCTCCTGTGTTTCTTGCAATTTCTCAATACTCTTGATTGTTCTGACTTAAGTTCTTCCTCATTTTGTGGAAAGTTTTAAAACCTAGGGGGCCGTTAGCGTTAGAATTTTTACTATTTATTCTTGACGATGGCCCCTTATGTCCGCAGACGATTCTATGGTGCCAATGCACACCAAAGTTAAATGAAAAATACTGCGAAAAATTAGAAAATTTTTGAGATATGTCTGATGACAAGCTGTCTGTCAGGTTTTGTATGAAACTTTGGAAAAGTGTGGAAATCTTCTCTACACCAAGTGGAGCAAATTACACAGAATGCAATAGTTCATCTCTACATCCCTCCACCACAGTGTGTCGAGGAGATTCTACATTCTACACTGTGATCAAACCGATAAAATATGGACTCACCAATAAAAAGGGTCACAAACAGTACATCACACACTGACAGCATTTTAAAAATAAGTAGGACAGCGCAAACATTATAAATACAAACGACACACAATTTTTGAAATAAGGAAGTAATGGAAATCTACAAAAAAGCTAGTCCGCGTCGATCTCATGGAAAGGCGCGTACCCTGGCCCATACGGCACACGGCACACACGGCTACTATTATGGAAATCGTCCACATATCCTCGTGAATGGCGCCGCACCGCAGAGGGTGCGCACTTCTGCCGTGACGGCCTCAGTAAAAGCCTGTTAACAGAATTAGACGGGAAACGGCGTTAGAGCGGTGATGGACCGATCGAAGTTGTCGCACCGCCTTATTGTGGCTGGAGTTCGCCCGCACTGGACGCCAGCGAGCATTCCTCGTGGGCCTAGCACGCGACATGGTCTCCGTGCCGCTGGTAGTCTTTCCGCTGCTCTGCGCCCTGGGGGCGCGGGCTGACATCGCCGTCGGGGACATGTCCTCGTCTAACGAGGCCACGGCCGCAGCTGCACTTCTGTCCGCGTTTCTGCCGCCGTACAAGGCCGGCGTCGTGGTGATAGGCCGCGCGCGCTGGACCGGCGACCTGCTTCGAGCCCTCCCCGATGGTACGCCGTTAGTCGTGCTGGACAGTGACGTCAGGTACAACGAGGCCGACAGACTGGTGGTCGCCGTTCAGCACGTTCACCACGTTCTTCTGGTCCTCGCGGACGAGCCCGGGGACTTGGCGAGCATCAGGACGCTTCCACTGATCCGCCGCGCGTTGTTCTGGACGCGCGTGGCCCGCTCGCCGCTGGAGTTCCTAGAGGACGAGACCGCCATGAGGAACTTGTTGCGCACGCGGCGCTGCGGAGACGAGACGGCCCTCGCGCTGACGGACGCGGACGGCACCGTGCACCTGTACGACAACAACAACCCCAGGAAGTGCATTGGTAACGCGCCGCCCTTCAGTTTCGTGGACCGCTGGTCGGTGGAGGAGCAGCGCTGGCTGCGGGCTGCGCCGCTGTTCATGCGTTTCTGTGACAAGTGGAGTCCACCGCCGGGGTCCGCCACCGCCCCTCTCAACCTCCTGACAGTAGGGAATCACGAAATAGTGAAGTACCTTGCCATCACTGCAGACAACGTCGCCCATTACGCTTTAAAGCCACGCAAAGTTATAAGCACTCTATTTACGAGAGCCAACGTTACTGTGTTTTCTGATGTAATCAATACCCGTTTATCCAACTGCAGACTGGACGGGTTAGTTTTCGGCTATTCCTTACCGCCGTCGTCTCCCGCAGAGCAATCGTTCTTGTATAGCGAGCGAATGAGCTCGATAGTCGTCGTGGTGCCCGCCGGGCTCGGCCCCGCGATCAGCCCGCTGGCCGCCGTCGCCCTGGAGTTCTCGCCCGCGGTGTGGCTGTGCACGGCGCTGGCCGCGCTGGGCACGGCGGCCACCCTGGCCTGGGCCCTCCGCCGGGACCGTGGGGACGCGCTGCTGCTCGCCCTCGCCCCGCTGCTGGGGCAGGCGCCCCCGCCACCCCCGGCCGCCAGCCCCTCGCTGCGCCCGCTGCTCGGCGCCTGGCTGCTCGTCTGCGTCGTGCTCGCGGCCGCCTACCAGGGGCTGCTGCTCGGCATGCTGTCCTCCGCCCGGCCCCGCGGAGAGATCGACAGCCTCCAAGCCCTCGATGAAAGCGGCCTGCCTGTGCAATCGAACTTCGATGTCCTCCACACGATCGAGGACTCACTGCCGGAGTCCCTGCGCAATCGAATGCAGATCTCGAAGACGGCTTTGCTACCCACAGTCGTCTACCAGCAGGCTGCTCTCAATCGAGAACGGGCCTTTATCATGTTCTCGGACGCTTTGACAGAGAGGCTGATAGAGAAGTGGACCGTCTACAACAAAACTGTGCACGCGTTCCAGATAGCGCCTGGGCAACTGCGGGTGTTCGCCTATTGGCACAAGGGCTCGGAGCTGGGGGACATAGTGACGAAAATGGTCGGGCGCGAAAGGCAGGCTGGCATGGGCCGCTTCTATCGGAGACAGGAAGAATTTAAGGCGAAGATGGAAAGCAGGGAAGTCGTCAGCAGCACGGACGCGCGGGCGGGTGTCAGGCCGCTCACGCTCGCCATGCTGAGCCCCGCCTTCCTGTTCCTCGCCGGGGGGCTCACCCTGGCCACATTCGTCTTTGTCTTCGTCGAGCGTCTGCCCAGTCGAGTCGTACGTCGTCACGCGACTTTGAAAGACGAAATGTGTCGCGGTGGCTCTGAACACGGACGTAAATGAAAACGTTTAAAACAAAGCTTTGTGAAGGGACTTCCCTGAGACTCGGTTTAGATATATAAATAAATCGTAAGAGAAACAGGTTTTTTTTTTGGAATTCTTTAGCTTCCCTCTCATCCAAAAGAGCACGCTAAAACTTCGTTTCGACGCCGACACCATTCTAGGTCAACCATTTATTTTCTGATTTTCACTCATTGTCAATGTTCAGTCAAGTGCCCTTATTTCGGACAAATTTAGAAGGTTTTCCTCTGCTTCATATAGGCATGATCGCTGAGCGAAGCGAAGCTATCCCGTGCATGGGACCAGGAGGAGTGTAGTCGGTCGTGAGTCTGTCTGTCTGTGTGTGCATACTAGCCACTTCTCCTCTTTAAGTACAGAAGTAATCGTAAAAGGCGGTAGTGTTCCGCAATCTACTAATTTCAGCGCTTTAATATTTATCCAAGCTGTCCAAATTAAAGGAGTTTGAAATATTTAAAAGTTTAATTTGAAATTCAATTCTGGAAGGTTGGCAGGAGGAGTACTTTAAAGACATGGAGAGATAGCGCCACCTAGCGGCTGCGCGGGAACTACTTCGCGTCCGCCATGCTCAGCCAAATCAATACGCTGGGGAACCAAGCGAGGATTCAAAACTAAATTAAATGAAATATAAGGAAATCATAATGCTGTTAGTAACTCTCACTTGTCAGGCCATGGGGTTACCTGATTTCAATACCATACTCTAATGTTTTGAATCCTTGCACTCATAACTGCAGAACTTTAGTTTTGCACTTTAAAGAGGCAAACTACTACACACTTAGTTTTGCAGAGCACATGATGCATGGTTTTCCAGTTGGCGTGCAGTTAAAAAAAATCATTTTATGCAAAAACGTATAGACAGCTTGATATCAGACCTATCTCAAAAATTTTCTAATTTTGGTGTGAATTGGCACGACAGGATCGGCTGTGGCCATAAAGGGCCATCGTCAAGAATAAATTTAAAAAACTCACGGGCGTGAGCAAAAGGCACCCCTAACGTGGACATAAAAAAAAAAACCTTACTGTGAGTTAAGCTGCAGTGAACCCCCAGCACTTCTTGCTCAGGGTGAGCGGGTGCTTGTCACTCTAAGCTCCATTGAACCTTGCTATACTTTTACTTGCGCACTGCATACCAGACTGTTCTTTGCAATGGCCTTGATGCATATGCTACTTCATTTTCAAGCAAAAGCCTTGATCCGCAATTACTCAGTGTTCCTTTTTGTTTTTTCACGCTCTTGTAGCAAGGTCGTTCTTTATTCCGATTTCTTTTTTCGCGGTTGGATGCACCTGTGGACGCCCCTCGCCCCTCGCCCCTCCACCCCGCCCCGCCCCGCCTAGGTTTGGATTGCACGGTGCGCAGCTGGCCGCGGCTGCGGTCCACCGCACCGGGTCGCAGGGCGTACCCAGGAGGGCGTACCCAGGAGGGCGTACTCAGGAGGGCGTACTCAGGGCGTTTTCGGGGAAGACCCCGGGAGCGTACTTTGGGCAGACTCAGCAAGGCATACTCAGGACTACTATGGGCGTACTCCGATCGTACTCCGGGCATAACCAGAACCAGGGCATTTCTCATGGCGCACGCCCTTGTCCAAACGTTGATAACGTACAAGATACCTGACTTGTGTCCACAATAGCCGCCTTCCCTTCCCCCTTTTCACAACTAATGCTGTGCCCGGTGTTTTTCTGAATGCTTAACATTGTTGCGGGATTGCACATTTCGCCAGGACTTCAGGGGCTATGGCGCCTTACGGGCGAATGGGGTAGGCAAACCCGCAACACTGTTACGCATTCAAAGAAACACCCGCTACTTGTCAAATATATTACCAAAGACCCGCTGTCTTAACTTAATTACTCAATTAGCGAGTTACCATAACTTCTTGGAACAGTGTACACTGATAATCCAAGTGTTCAACCCTTCAACACTTAAAGTGTTCAAATACCATTTAAACATATAAATGTGTTTAACAGAGTTGTTGTGTACTTAAAAGTGTTCAACTCAGAAGTTGTGCACTTAAAAGTGCCCAACTCTCCAGTTACACACTTCCTTAGCTTGGACGCACTGTATTAGGGAAGTGTGCAACTGGGGAGTTGAACACTTCCAAGTGCACAACTTCTGAGTTGAACACTTGTAAGTGCACAACAACTCTGTTGAACACTTTTATTTGTTTAAATGGTATTTGAACACTTAAAAGTGTTGAAGGGTTGAACACTTGGTTTCTCAGTGTAGAAAGTGCACGCGGTTTGTGTTTGACCGGGCACGTAACACTGCCGCGTGCTCCATGCAGCAGCCTCCACACCCGTCTTACAACACAGTTGAGGCAGCCTGGTGTTGGGAACATCTGCGGCCGCGCGGCACCGCACTGCAGGCTGAGGCTCAGAACAACGAGGCCTGATCGCTACGCCGTGAGACGGACTATGGGACCCTTGAATAGGAAAGAAAGTGGCGCGGTCGGCAGGCGGCGGTGCCTGTCGGGTCGGGTAGGGTCGGGTCGGGTCGGCGCCTGGGGTGTTATTTCCCGCGGGTCGATCATGCGTACACGACGGAAGAGAAACCGTAGGCTCTGAGTCTGAGAGGCAGGAACAATGATATGAACGCCAAGTAGTGCACTACGACCTGATGCGGTTTGCCCGACCGAGCTGGATTCACCTTTGTGTTTTTTTTCTTTTTTTTTCGGTATACACTAGTAATCCAAGTGTTCAACCCTTTAACACTTTAAAGTGTTCAAATACCATTTAAACATATAAATGTGTTTAACAGAGTTGTTGTGTACTTAAAAGTGTTCAACAGAGTTGTCGTGCACTTACAAGTGATCAACTCAGAAGTTGTGCACTTAAAAGTGTTCAACTCCCCAAATGCACACTTCCTTAGCTTGGACGCACTGTACCGGGGAAGTGTGCAACTGGGGAGTTAAACACTTTACAGTGCACAACTTCTGAGTTGAACTCTTGTAAGTGCACTCGAAAACACTAGGGACAATTTTTGTTCCTAATTGAGCACGAATCCCTGCATACGCAAGATGTGTACGATTTCGTGCCTAATGACGGAGTGTAACTGCTCAATAGTGCACTTTTACTTCTTTATTTAGGAAAGAAATCACACACATCTTGCGTATGCACGGATTCGTGCTCAATTAGGAACAAAATTGTCCCTAGTATTTTAGTGTGTGCACAACAACTCTGTTGAACAGTTTTAAGTGCACAACAACTCTGTTGAACACTTGTATTTGTTTAAATGGTATTTGAACACTTAAAAGTGTTGACGGGTTGAACACTTCATTTATCAGTGTATGAGTTGTCTTTCTAAAATCGCTGGGAACACACTAAATCCTTATGCATTTTGTTGTCCATAAGCATGCAGGATTTTAAGCAGCCATAAGAATATGCAAAATTTCATGCATAACCATGTACAATTTGTGCATTTAGTTATGCACAATTTGAACATAGTTATACATAAAATTGTGCATACTTATGGTTGTTTAAAATCCTGCATGTTTATGCACAACAAAATGCATAAGGGTTTAGTGCGAAACGCATTTATATCAACTGTTTTATATGGCCCCTTACGGGGGAAAAGAAACTGTCCAGGGGATTTTGATAATGTATCTTACTGCAATAATGTTTAATCTTGTCATAATTAAAATTTAAACTATACATATTGTTTTTCCTATTTTTTGGCAGGTAGCTGACACAGCTGACGCATAGAGCTGACCGCTGACATGGCCCAGCGCGTGGGCCTACTCGGCGCCCTATGGGCGCTGAGCATCGCGCTGTCCGCGACCCCGGCGCTGGCCAAGGGGTGAGTGCATCCAAGTGTGTCACTGTCACACTCCTCTTGGTGTGTGACTTTCCATTTGTTTACTACGCAACTATAGACCTTTCAGACGCGTGAAATTTCAAGGAAAATTCACACTACACACTAAACCCTTATGCACAATTTAATACAACCCATAGTTATGCACAAAATTTTATGCATAACTATGTTACACATTGAGCATAATTCTGCACAAATTTGTGCATAAAGAACAGAATTAATCATATTTATGCAGGAAAAATTGTGCGTAACTATGGTTGTGTAAAATCCTACAGGGCTTATGCCCAAAGGTGCATAAGGGTTTAGTGTGTACTTCTGGTTATCCAAGAGTACGATACTGCTGTGCGAATTGTTCGAATTCGAATCGAATGGGGGAAATTCGATTCGAATCGAGTCCGAATTTGTTTGATTCGAGTGTCGAATAATTCGACAATTCGAATTGGATTCGGTTCGACTTCGATTGTTCTTTTTATTTGGAAATACCGCGTGTCATGTTCGGTAAAATTTGCCATTTTCTTCAATTCGATTCGGAGTCGAATTTTAGGCGATTCGATATATAATATATATAAATAAAATTTTTTTTTCGAAATGATTCGATTCGATGCACTTCGGGGAAAATTATTGAGATTCGATTCGAAGGCAAAAACCTCGATTCGCACAGCTCTTCGTACGAATTCGCACTCCTACAAGTTTGCAACGTTACTGTCTAGTGGTGTGCGAATAGTTCGAAATCGAATCGAATCAAGGTAGATTCGATTCGATTCGAATCCGAATTAAATTTCTAAATTCTCGAATTCGAATTAATACCGCTACAATACAGCATTTTTCGGGAAAATATGTCACTTTTTCACTAATTTAATCAGAATTTGATTCGAATCCGAACCGAATCGAATCAGCACAAATTCGATTCGATTCGATTCGGGGAATAAAATTAAAAATTCGATTCGATTCGGCCTGAAAAAAGGTGATTCGCACACCTCTATTACTGTCACACCTCTACGTGTGCAACATTGACACACCTCCCAGTGTGCGACACATTGCATTTTCGCGGTCGTGCGCAGGACGTACACGGTGGTGGCGCCGCGCACGCTGCGCCCTGGCGCCAGCTACAACGTGGCCGTGACGACGCAGGGCGCCTCACAGCCCACGAGCGTCACCCTGGAGGTGTCCGGGCGCCAGGACTCGGGCGGCAACCAGCGCGTCGTGCAGACCATCCTGGTGGAGCCGTTCGCCACGCGCACGGCGCGGCTCGACGTGCCCGACCTGGGCCCGGGCGCCTACCGGCTCACGGCGCGCGGCCAGGGCGGCGTCGACTTCGAGAACAGCACCGCGCTCGACTACGTCCACAAGAGCTACTCGGTGTGGGTGCAGACGGACCGCGCCGTCTACAAGCCCGGCCACCTCGTGCAGTTCCGCGTGCTCGCCCTCAACCCCCTGCTCAAGCCCAGCATCACGCACCCGCTCGACATCTTCATCGCGGTGAGGAAGCCGAAGCATTTCTTTCAACCTGCGCCGGAAACTGGTTGGCGTTCTTCTCGAACGCCAAAATAGTGGCGTCTTTGAAAGCACAAATGTTGGCTTCTTCAGAGAGGAAGCTAATATTTTTGCGTCATAAGACGCCGACGCCAACCAGTTTACAGTGTGTTCTCACATTTTCAAACCACGCGCGGACAAACCGCAACAACCATGACAGACAATTATTTTGTCCTGTGATTGCCCGCCTGCCTGAAGAAGCGTCCGTAAAAACTTCTGCGGGGTCGTGTCGTGGTCAGAGCTAGCATCACATTTCACCACACGAATGAATTAACTGCCTGCAGCTAGCTGTCAAATCGTCATCATCATCGTTATTGTTATTGTTCACTGTAAAAAAATAAATAAAAAATGCTGTGCATTAACAAGAATAATCTGGTTAATTTTCATAGCAAAAAATTTCGTTTTGAAACAAGTGTCTTGTTACATTAGTTTTTAGATTTGTTTTTGTTTTGGCAAACAAGAAAAAACATTAACCTTTTTTTTTAAATATATTACTCTGTCACGCTTTTTGAAAAAGAGTTGTAGTATTACAAAAAGGCCTGTTTAATAACGAAATGTTTTGCTTAAAAAATAAACAAGATTTTCCTTGTTCAGTTAAAACCCAGCACTACGTAGTCGATTCTAGTATAGATCAAACAAAGCATTCAAAAAAAAATTGCGATTTTTATGAAAAAAAAATAAATATTGTTTTCAAACAAGATTCTCACTGTTTTTTTATGGTTTCGCCCCGTCCAGGACGGCAAGGGTCACCGCGTGAAGGAGTGGCGGCGCGTGCCGCTGAGCCGCGGAGTATTCTCCGGGGAGCTGCTGCTGTCCGAGTCCCCCGTGCTGGGCGACTGGAACATCACGGCCTCCATCCAGGACCAGCACTTCGTGCAGACATTCCAGGTGGGTCAGAAGTTTTGTTCCTGATTCGCACATATGCACTGGAATATTGTGCTTATTCCAAGAACACTTTAATCACTTCGGTACCATTCAAGTTGCCAATCAAGCACTACTTTGTTCTTCGAAGATGTACAATTATTGTTGGTCCAGTTGGTCTTGACTTTGTCAACCTCAAGGGCACTGTGCTTGATCTAGTAGCTGATTTCCCTGGGTGTTCCATGCCATGTCCAATGATTTCTCATCTATTTCTTCTAATTTTTGGACAGAAACGCATTGCTTTAAAAATCACAAATAACAAAAAAAAAAATGTTGTAAATTTACGGGAGGAAACTTATGTGTGAGGATCAGAGACACAACAAGTATTTTGCTTTCGTTCTTCCGCAGGTGGCTGAATACGTGCTGCCGAACTTCGAGGTAACGGTGGACGTCCCCAAGGATACAACCTACAAGGATGGCAAGATCTCTGCCACGATCCGTGCAAGGTACTTTCATCCACATCTTGCTTACTCCGCTATTAATTTGCGGTTCTTAAAATCTTTAAATCTTTTAAAAACTTTTTTCTTCAAATAAATAATAACAGCATAATTTACATTATTTCAGCGAGCTTATGAGGGATGACACACAATGAGTCTCCCTGCTATTCAATCCTATGCTATTGTTAACTAACTATACCCCATGACATAAAATTGCCCTCCAGTTTTTCTCCAGACACTGGTAAAACAAATGTTTAGTTCTAAACATCACCTGATGTTTAACTGCTAATTTATAATATTTTGACACTATATCATGCATAGTTCAGACTATACATCAGCAGAATCTCACACCACCAACCAGGTCTTCAAGGACCGTATGGCCTATAAAAAATTTACAACGGCACCACTGGAGCAGATGTATATTTTCTAAAGACTTTTCAAGTGTTCAGTTGGCTACACTCTAAATGCGAAGGGACATTTTATTGTCCCTTGAACTAGAAACAATGTGTTTGTCCATAGCTCGAGACAACAGGTTTCATGGACAAAAATGTGGCTTTTCATACACAAGTTGTGTAATTAGAAGGAACAAAATGTCCCTCAAAAATATTGTGCCCCTGTTTGCAACAAATTTGTTGCAGAAGTGTCAACGTATTTCAACGTCCGTAGGCGTGGACAAATGCTTTGTCCATAAAAAATGAAACAAATTCGTCTCGTTGGTGCACAAAATTGTGCAAAGCTGTACACAATTTGTCTGGTTTTGGAACAAATTTGCATCCTTTCTGGATGTGCACAGAAACGTTTCTACACCAGGAACGAAATTGTTCTTTCACATTTAGAGTGTGTACACCTGGCGCAGCCTCGCCCAAGTGTATTCTTCTATGCATCACCAAATGTTTCACCTCTATACATTTACGAAGTGTATAGGTGTTAAACATCTCGTCATGTTTAGTTCCTGTTAAACACGTCATGTCATGTATAGAATTGCCAACTATACTCTATGATGTATAGAAACTAAACATTTGTTTTACCAGTGTGATAAGGATAACTAAAACTTTAAGTGACTGCTGCGAATAAACCCCACTGCCCACTGTTGCTTATTGGCAGGTACCCGTACGGCAAGCCGGTGCGCGGCGAGGCCACCGTCACCGCCTACCCGGCCTACGTGTCCGACGTGCTGCAGCCCGTGTTCGAGGTGCCGGTGCGCAAGGTGGTGCCCATCAACGGCAAGGTGCTCGTCGAGTTCGACGTCGAGAAGGAGCTCAAGTACGTATGCCAGTGCAAAGATGTTCAAATATGTTCAAAGATGTTCAAATTAGGGATGTGTGAATGCTTCAGAACCGAATCGAATCAGCTCTGATTCGACATCTTTAGTTTAAAGATGTACAAAGATGTTGAAAGATGCTGAAAGATGTTCAAAGACAATTTCTCCCTCAGGCTGCAGGGCGACTTCACCCGCGACGTCCGCCTGGAGGCGGTGGTGGAAGAGGCGCTCACGCTCCGGCGCCAGAACGTGTCCACGCTCGTGACGGTGCACAAGTACAAGTACACCATGGAGCTGATACGCTCGTCGCGCTTCTTCAAGCCCGGCCTCAGGTACACGGCCTACGTCAAGGTCGCCCACCACGACGGCAGCCCCGTCCAGGACGACGTCAACCCGGTCACCTTCCGCTACGGCTACACCTGGGACACGGACAAGTACACGGCCTTCGACCGGCCGCTGCCTCGTAACGGGATCGTCCGGGTCGACTTCTACCCGCCGGCCGACGCCGTGACCCTCGGCATCGAGGCCCGCTACCTGGACCTCACCGAGTGGTTCTCGACCATCGACGCGTCCATCTCGCCCAGCGGCAACTTCCTGCAGGCCTCGCTCGTCACGCAGAACCCCAAGGTACGGATGCAGGCCACCGAACGCCGTAGCCCGTAAAATAGTGAACTTCGCCGTCAGCCGGAGGCGGAAACAAGTATGAAACTGTTTTTACACACCTCGTAATTTAGAAAAATTCAGAAAAATTCCAAAAGTGTCAAAATATTTTTTTTTTTTTTTTGAAAATTCAGAAAAATTTGTCCAAAAAAAAATAATTACGCAACAATTGCAGAAAACTCAACAAAAATTCAAAAATACCGAAATCTGTTCACCAAAAAATTAAGAGTTTCCCCACCTCCCTTCGTGTCAACTGGAGTGCCGTAATTCCTACTGTTTGGGAATTCAGAGAGCTAGACGCCGGGGGGCTCGGAGTGCCTGCACGACGCAGGGTAGGCCAGCCCGCACGTCAGGCGTGTTCGGCTGGTGAGTGTGGCGAGCGCCTGCCAGGAGCTGGGTAGGCAAGCCCGCCACACATCTGTGCCTGCTCAGCTGATGGGTCGCGAGAGTTCACGAAATGTGTGCACTAAAAATCAGATTTGTTTCCCTCCCAAGTCAAAGTCAAGTTGACAGCGACGTGGATTGTCTTCAAGCTTCTAAATTGTCCCCGGCTGTGTCCACCCACGCTGTCCTGCAGGTGAACGAGGACGTGGAGGTGGAGGTGAACAGCACGACGCCGCTGTCGCACCTGAGCTACCAGGTGCTCGGCCGCGGCGACGTGGTCGTGGCGCACTCGCTGCAGCTGGCGGGGCAGCGCACGGCTCGCTTCCGCTTCCTGGCCACGCACCCCATGGCGCCGCTCGCGCGCGTGCTCGTCTCCAGCGTGCTGGAGGGCGGCGAGGTGCTGGCCGACGTGCTGGACGTGGACCTGGACGGCGTGCTGCAGAACTTCGTGGACGTGTCGCTGGCGCCCGCCTCGGTGGAGCCCGGCCGCGACGTCGAGCTGCGCCTGCAGGTGAGGCTCGCCAGACAAAAGTGACGTCATGCAAAAACGTTTTAAGAAAAAAAAAAGTTTCGTTAGTAGTGTTACGTGTTTTGTTAACGTTTTAAGTGTGGTTACTTTTATGTGATCTGTTCATTTTGTTTTGATAATTGTTTGTGTTTTGTTAATTTTTCATGTCTCGTAAATTTTTCACGTTTCGTAATTTTTTTATGTTTTGTAAATTTTTCATGTTTTGTAAAGTTTTCATGTTTCGTAATTTTTTCACATTTCGTTAATTTTTTCAAGTTCTATTAACGTTGATGGTTTTTATTTCGCCAGACCCGGCCCAACTCGTACGTGGGCATCCTGGCCGTGGACCAGAGCGCGCTGCAGCTGGGCGCCGGCAACGACATCACGGAGGAGAAGGTGCGCGAGGACCTGCTCGCCTACGGCCACAACCCGGCGCTCTCCGCCGAGCAGCAGCCGGCCGGCATCGACCTGCCGCTGGACCTGCCGCAGGACCGCGCCCCCCGGCGGGCGCCCCGCGCCGCCCCGCGCTGGAGGCCCGGCGCCGCCACCGCCCAGGAGGTGTTCGACGTGAGTGCACTATACGAACCACTCAGTCTGGCAGGCGAGGGGGAGACAACTCTGGACATCTCTCAAATTGTGCGAGCAAATGTCGAGGGGTCCTTCACTACAAAAATTCAAGCGTACTTAAATTTTTCTGATTTTTCTGTTTGTTTTTTTTTTGTGTGATTTTTCTTGATTTTTTCATACTTTTACAGAGTTCTGATTTTTTCCTGATTTTATTTTCGAGTGTGCACTGATTTTTTTTTTTTTTTTTTTTTTTTTGAGTGAATGGCCCCTGGCACCTGTAGAACTTTTTTTCTTCTAAATTTTCCACTTTTTTAAATCAATTGCAGCATTCAAAACTTTGATGGTAGTCTCCCTCTTGACTGCGAGTCAATAATTTTGATGTGTATACACTTCTCTTCAACAAGTACTCGCGCACAGGCGGGTCCCCGTCGCGCCGCGCGGCAAACAGGAACACGAGAATCTGTTTCAGCCAACACTTTGTGTACTGATCGCATAATTTCCACGTGGTTTGTTGCAGAGTGCCGGCGCTGTTATTCTGACGAACGGTTACGTGCTAGAAAATTTGAGAGTTGGTAAGTGCAAAGAAATTTTTTGATTTTGCTTTTTATGTCATGTAAACAAGAAACCTCGTGTTCCTTTAATTCATCAACATTAAGGTACTCATTTGAAACTTAACTCTTACGTCCACGTGGACGTCCGACGGGTTTCTTTTTCTGTTTATTGCCTAACCAGTTTGCATTGTTCGGCTAACATGTAGACTTGTGAATTTCCTCAAAGATTAATCCCCCTCCCCTTCTTAATATTAAAACATAGCGAAACGTTTCGAAGCTCTATGTCTCAGCACGGGAGAGTGACCATATTGTGGCCATTCTGCACTCATTGTGCGAAGTGCATTGAGCCACATAAAGGCTTTCCCACAAGAGCTATCCTCTATCAGTAACTAGGCTAATACTAATCCATGTACAGCCTTGCTAGCAAATACTGCAATCTCACTCAGCCCTTACTTAACTCATTGCACAAACTCTTATCCTACAGTAATAATGACGGTCATGAAAACCAACGATCTTCGGCTGACCTTTTTTAAAAAACAAAAAGAAAGCCCCGAGTGCGAATCATCTTGCCTCGTAACAAAAAAATAAAAAGGGGTCGGGGTGGATTTGAACCCGGTACCGCGTGCTGAACGCCTTCTGCCCCCACTCCTAGAGCAATTGGGCCGCGGGCTGGGCGGGCCGAGCTCGAGCCGGGAGGAGGCCGGGTCCGGGACGACCACACGGCTCGGGGGTCAGACGACGGACAACCCCGGAGCTGAGCCCGGGCCCAGGACGAGGAGACACTTCCCGGAGACGTGGCTGTGGGACCACGTGACGGACACAGGGTAGGCGAGCACGAGCACCGCACGCTAAGCTTGCACGGCGTGCCTTACCGTCACGGTGAAAAATATTCAAAAGGGTTACGGGAAGATATTCCATGATGAATGTCGTAAAGTTACAACTTCCCAGGTGTCCTTCGTTGTCTTTCCCAAAGAAAACGTTCAGCGAGCACGGAAACGAAAAGGGGAAATTAATGATTGGTGATGCATACAAATTTTTGCATGAACGGTCTCCAAATAGCTCTCAGTCTCTTTGGTCGTCTGGAAAACTTTGCATGAATCTGGAAAATTCTTGTTAAATTTCGTGTTTATTTTATGAAAGGTCAAACCTTCAAACTATTTAAACAAACAAAAAATGGCATGCAAACCGACGGAGACGTGTAGTGTAGAGGTATGTTTTTGTGCAGACGTACGTTCTATTAATAAAACCTTTTTTATGCATACTTTTTCCTTAGTTCTGTACGAAATGAAATGAAATGAACGAAACGTACGCATGAAATGAAAGAAACGTACGCACAAAAACGTAACTAAGCAACGAATAAAAAGTAATTAACCCCGGGACAATGATGGTAGGCGGCTTGCTGCACGCTGCACTTACTAATGAAAAGCATGTTGTACTCCCAGCACTTGTGTACATAAACTAACACTAACGCAGATAGGGCCGTGTAGACCTTTACGCCCAAAAATTGGCAACAGAGCAAGTCGTAGGTTATTAGAAATGTAGTTGGGGTATGTTTTCAAAAAAAAAAATAAGTCTAACACTTCGACATTGTATATTTCCCAAGTAAAAGAGTGGCGAAGTGTATTGTTACTCACAAATACTCTGAAAAGACTTCAAATCTCAAAGATAAAATCCAACTTGTGGTGTTGCCACGTTCTGGGCGCCATGGTCTATTTCTTAGAACGCGTGTTAAAGTACATAAATAATTTCGATGTTTTTACGCAACGAAAGAACCGTTAGTTCGAAAATGCGACGTTTTACGTGTCCTGCAATTTTTAATAATATCTTTTGTAGATGGACAGCAAAAAGAATAATATTCATAGAGCACTTGAATATTGAGGTTGTATATAAATTGTCCAACCGAATTTTGTCCAACCTGGTGGTTTCCCTGAAATCCGAAAAAGCGCTGTCCGACCTGAATTTTGTCCAAACTTGTTCTGTCTGGTAAATTGGAGAAGGATAATATGTATCAAAGAGGCCCAGGCCAGAGCATGCGCCCACACGCAAATTTAGCTTGAGCATAAATTACGACCGGCCATAGAATCGCATTCACAACGCGTTTAATCACAGAACACGACAATCACAACAAAATAACATTAAAATTACATTATAAAACTAAATTTATAGTGTTCACAAACACAATGACCCGGGCCCAGGGGATAGATATTTTTGAGTCCACTCACCAGACAGCATCGCCAAACAGCAAAATGGCGATGTTATGAAACTCGGCCCCGTTGCCCCGTTACACAATACACAGGTCACACGGTAGGAGACGAATAGCACATCACACGTACACGCCTGGACACAATCACCAGAACACACACCTTGCGGGCTTCAACACACACGATACAGATATTCTTGCGGTCTTTGATCACACAGCAGCAGGAGCGGCGCGGCAGACACCTTCGTACTAATTCCGAAGGTCGCTCTTTTACCGCCGTCCCTGTCGCACCTATGGCGGTGCCCTGTACGGGGGATGGCAGAGCCCCATGAGTGCGATAAGGACGGATGTAAGCGAGAGCGATCCTCGGAATAAGGCGGCTGGCACGGTGTGAGTGCGAGCGAGACGCCTAGATGTGGAGCGCTCTGAAGTTCTCCGGAGACTGACTGGCGAAGCGGTGCGGCTGCGGCGGGCGAGCGAGACCGGAAGAGAGAGAGGGGGGAAGCAGAGGCGAGCGAGCCGAGCTTTCTGCTGGAGGTGGGGCGAACAAAACGCTAGCTAGTTTGCGTTGGTTGGGAGGTTGGGTGGCCTAACTTCACGGGGCTAAGGGACTCCCGTATCAGGTAACAGCAAACCTTCCACAGGCTCGAGAAGTCATGCTCCGAACAATTTTTTCGGTGCATGCGGCCTGGGCCGCTATGATACGCATTCCTTCTCCAATTTACCCGTCTAGACAAGATCGGACATGCTGGTCGAACAGCGCTTTATCGGATTTTGGGGAAACCCCCAGGACGGAGAAATTTAGGTCGGACAATCTAGCTGCACCGAATATGAATAAATAGTATACCTTTATTTGAAGTATACTCGATTAGAATCATGTGTGTTCACCACCCAAGGTGGATAATACAATTTTGTATAGCCAGTCATTATTCTGATACCAGTACTCATACTTCGAAGCATGAGATTTTTTAAATATATTTTTTCCGTGCAAAAACTTGAGTTTTGAGCAAACTTTGCACGACGCACGCGCTCGCGGTAATGTAGACTGACTCGACCTTGCGCATGGTGGCACGCAGAGCACGCCGACGACCCCCTGCGCGCGCACAACCGCGCGCCCCACCGCCACCTGCCGGTGCCCGGGCTGCCCGTCGTCAAGCCCGACCTGGGGCCGGCCGTGGCCTACCTGCCCGCCACGCGCCCGCCGCTGGCCGGGCCATACGCGTTCTCGCGCATCCCGCACCCGGTGTGGAACCACCCCAAGGTGTTCCTCACCAAGTCCCCGGCACCCACCTGGCTCTTCACCAACGTCACCACCGGGTACGCACGATCCCGAGGGGTCCCCCACTCCCTCAAGTATATTGTACACACGAGTATTTCGAGTATTTCGGTGAGTTCTGACGAGCATATTCGTAAGCTTTGGCGAGTTTTGGCGAGTAATGTGCGAGTGTTGGCGAGTATGAACGAGTATTGGTGAGTTTGAGCGAGTATTGGCGAGTATTTCGAGAGTAAATTTCAAAAGGGATTGCGAGTATTGGTGAGTGATGGCGAGTAATATTGAGTTTGGCACGAGTAATTTTCTTTGTGTACACACGAGCTACGAAGTGGTGGACCCCTCGCATGATTCCCCCGGCACGCTTTTACTGGGATCACGATGTACTGAGCCCCTCAGTACATATCGTGACTGGGGTGCACCGGTATAGAGGGGTACTCTGATTGAAAGTACCTATCGCGCTTATTAAGCCTCACTGTGCACAAACAACTCCGAATATGCTGTATAAGTGTAGTGAATTTCTTTGAATTTTTCGGAATTCCTTTTGTGACTTTTTGTTGTGAATTTCAAGTTAATTTTTCGCCACCTCTGTGCAACACTATCCTCTCTTTGCTGCTTCACGGCTCGGAATGATTATCCTCTGTTTCGTGGCTCGGCAAGACTATACTAAATGTTTTTGGACGCGCTCTCCACAGCGCTGTCTTCTGTTACGAATAAGTTCGTTAATATTAAGAGTAGAGAAAAAGCAGAAAAAGTGTTGCACAGAGGCGACGTTTTTGCTCTGGATTTCCTCAAATTCTTCCAAATTGTTTACACTTTTTGCCATCTAAATTTTGACTTTTTTCCTTCTAAAATTTTTGGTAAATTTATTCTGAATCCTTATGAATTACGAGGTGTCCAAATAATTCCGAATTGTTTTTCACTCTTGTTAAACACTTAACGAGTCTCACGGCCTTCTTGACTACCTGCAGGGCCGACGGACGCGCGAGTCTCAAGCGGGCCGTGCCGGACAGCATCACCTCGTGGGTGGTCACCGCCTTCTCTGTCGACCCTCTGTACGGGCTCGGCCTCACGCCGCAACCTAGCAAGGTGAGAGAGAAACCAAACTAATTTTTTTATCCAGCTTACTCTACAGATCCGTAAGAAAGACAATCCGTGGTCCCATGCTTGCTCGTCCCACCGTTTAAATTGTAACGGTGTCCCTATTTACCTGTGTTTCAACACCAGGACACCCCTAAAAAAATAATAATAAATAGATGCACTAAATGAGGGGTTTACACCTGCAACGCACACTGTTGTGTGCAACAGCTCAACACGTGTACGTGTGCAACTTCCTCTCTGACACATCCAACACGGCTGTTATGCAATTGTCAGTGTCAAACTCACCCGCTGAACATTTGTAAGTGTTCAGCTCAACAGTTGTGCACTTGCAAGCGTTCAACTGCCGGGTGAAACACTTGCCTCGTTGAACACTTGCAAGTGCAAAACCTTTGAGCTGGATATTGAACAATTATATAAGTGCACAACAGGCGAGTTTGACACTTGCACTTGCACAGCTGATAAGTTACACACTTGCACGTGCAGACTGGAAGTTGCACACTTACTTACAAGTGTTGAGCAGTTGCACACTTGGGTTATCAGTGCAGTAATGTGCTTTTCCTGGTATATGCCTTAGGCTCAAAGTGACATGCTTGAACAATATATCTGTTGAACCTATTCTACACAGAGAGTGCGTCTAATAATCGAAGGATGAAAGAAGCTCCAACGAGCGATGAACACACTGATAAACCAAGTGTTCAACCCTTTAACACTTTTAAGAGTTCAAATGCCATTTAGCGTTCAGCAGAGTTGTTGTGCACTTAAAAGTGCTCAACTTCCCAGTTGCACACTTCCCCGGGGCACAACTGTCGAGTTGAACATTTTTAAGTGCACAACAACTCTGTTGAACACTTTTATGTGTTTAAATGGAATGTGAACACTTTAACGTGTTGAAGGGTTGAACTCTTGGTTTATCAGTGCACATTATGAGGTGTTGAAGGCCGTTCCGATCTTCACTTTAGACCTTAGTGTCGAACTGAGTCCGCCCCCCTGTGCCCCCAGCTGACCGTGTTCCGGCCCTTCTTCGTGACGGTGGACCTGCCCTACTCGGTGGTGCGCGGCGAGGCGGTGTCCCTGCCGGTCGTCGTGTTCAACTACATGGACCGCGACGTGACGGCCGAGGTGACGCTCGAGCACGGGGGAGACCTCGAGTTCGCCGACGTGTCCAACGAGGTCAACTCCCCGGCCGGTGAGTGTGTACCGAGGGGGCCACCACTCCTGTAATCCTGTGTACAGTTGTCAGTGTAATCCCTGTGTAATCCGTGTAATCCTTAACTAAATTTTGAAGAATTATCACTAAATTTCACCTAATTGTTCTTATGTAGTGGTTTTAGTCCCAGGAATTCATGTGTAATCCCAAAAAATTCAGGTGTAATCCTTGTAATCACGTAATCCTGTGTACATCCTAAGCCGAAGTGGTGGCCCCCTCGGTGTGTACGTGGTGCGACACCGTGGCCGTAGAGGTTGTTTGGACGGACAATGAGACAGACGATAACAGTAGTATAGATGTTGGCCGTGTGACGGTGACAGATGCAAGTCCGGGGAAAAGCAAAATCGAAAATTTCGTTTACACAGAAATACACGTGTGTTCCTAAGAATATACAAAAAATGCGGGGAAAATACCAGGAGGTACATGTGAATACTAAGTATAATCTATCAAAATATTTATCAAAATATGAGTTTTGGCCGCCCCTCGATGTAATTATTTGTGACTGGGGTCGACAGCGATCGACAGCAGCAGAGGTCAAAACGAATGACTGCAGGAGCTCATGACACTGTTACAAGTAGTATGTAGATATTTTTCCGGGTAATGTGTAGAAATATTTTCCCGTACATTTGCAGGATAAACTTTTACATGTTTCTGTGATTTTACAGACTATGGTAATTTTACAGGTAAAAGTATTGGCACTATATGCCAAAACGTTTTCTGTAAAATCTCTCTAAAAATTCGTTATTTTTATTCTTCACGGGCGCAGGGCTTGAGCTGTTCCGTCGCAAGAGGGTGGCGGTCAAGGCCCAGGACACCGCCGTCACGTCCTTCATGGTGATCCCGAGGGAGGTGGGCAGCATCACCATCAAGGTGACGGTCTCGTCGGAGCGGGCGGGCGACTCCATCGAGCGCCAGCTGTTGGTCAAGGTGAGTGAGGCGCCAGGTGCCCTAGAGAGGGGGTGCGGTGCAGGAGCCTTGTCTTGTCGGAGCTCATAGGCTGCCTATCCACGTTTCTTCCCATGTAATCTTCTGACGATCACCACCACACAACTGCCGGCAGCCGGAGGGTGACACGGTCTCCAAGAACAAGGCCATCCTGATCGACCTGCGCGCCAGCGGCTCCTTCAAGACCAATGTGACGCTGCACATCCCCAAGTACATCGTGCCCGGCTCGGAGCGCATCGAGGTCTCGGCCGTGGGCGACCTGCTCGGCCCGACCATCCCCAACCTGGACAAGCTCGTCAGGATGCCGCACGGCTGCGGCGAGCAGAACATGATCACCTTCGTGCCCAACGTGGTCATCCTCGACTACCTCAAGGTGCGCTCCGCCACATTGATCCAAACCATAAAATCGCGGAAAATCATTTATTCAAAGCATTCCTTCCAAGGGGGAAACAACTCTGAATTTTGGTGTGCACATTTCGTGAATTTTCGTAAATTTTAGCTAATTTTTTTATAGAATTTATGTGAAATCTCACTTGAATTTTATCTATTTTTTTTGATAATTTGTTCTGAAGTTTTGTAAATTTGTCTAAGTTCTCTCTCTCTCTCTCTCTCTCTCTCTCTCTCTCTCTCTCTCTCTCTCTCTCTCTCTCTCTCTCTCTCTCTCTCAAGTTTTTCTGAATTTTCCTGGATTTTTTTCTGAATTGCGAGGTGTCCAAATATTTCAGAGTTGTTACCCTTTCGATTTCTACAGAGTTTTTATTTGCGGTAATTATTTGGAATTGCCATTAAATAAACATGTCTCGCCTTCCCACAGAACTCTAGACAGCTGAGCCAGGCCGTGGAGAGCCGCGCACGAGGCTACATGGAGCAGGGCTACCAACAACAGCTCACCTACCGCCACAAGGACGGCTCCTTCAGTGCCTTCGGGGAGTCCGACCCGAGCGGCAGCACATGGTGAGTTCGCCGGCCGCAGGGAGGGTCATTGGGAAACTCCCTGCGATAGTCTCGAACCATAAACTTCTAGAGGTTCGTGTTCGATACTCAATAGAAACTATGCGGGATCTAGAACTCGAACTGTTGAGAGTCGACCCGGAAGCCCAGGTAGAACGTCTGCGCCTACAGAGCGCCCATTAGGTGCATTTAAAAAGCGTCTCAACACCACCCTGAAACTTCGCGAGAATAGCGCCTTTCGTGGCGCTTTTGTGACCAAAAGACGATCGTAAAGCGCCTGAAAAGTCACATTTCTCGCGAAGTTTTCTAGCGCTTAAAAGGCGGGCACCTAATGGACGCTCTAATGTGAAGACGAGTTGCCTGTTCGAGACTATCGCCGGATGACCCTTCTCAGGGATCTCCCCCCGATGGTCTCGAACCGGCAACTTCCGGTTCAGCTCTTGACTGTCTCAGTTCGTGTTCCGAGATCCCACGATAGTTTTTAGTCTCAAACTCGGACTGCACAGTCGACCCGCAGGTCGGAAGTTACCCCTTCGAGACTATCGCACGGAGATCCCTAACGACTCTCCAGGGAAGTTAAACTGTCCGGGGCTCCTTGAGACCGTTTGTGACAATTAGTTTACATGCATACATATATATGCATTAGTATCATAAGGGTTTTAAGCCTCCTGGTGATTTATACACCTCCGCATAAAGGGTGCTATCGAGGCCGTAGAGTGCTGAGGCTTTTTGGTGTGCAGGCTGACGGCGTTCGTGGCGCGCGCTTTCCGCCAGGGCCAGGCCTACATCCCGCTGGAGGAGCGCGTGGTGGACGAGGCACTGCAGTGGCTGGCGGAGCACCAGGCGGCCAACGGCAGCTTCCCCGAGCTGGGCACCGTGGTGCACGCCAGCATGCAGGGCGGCGCGGCGCGCGGCCTCGCGCTCACCGCCTACGTGCTCACCACCTTCCTCTACAACCAGGCGAGTAACAACATGAAAAAAAAGAAAAAGATGAATTTTTGGGAAGTGATTGCCACCATGAGACTAGCATGGTTCTAGTCTCATGTTGCAACTAATGATCGGACAGAGTGTACACAAGATTCCCTGAGTGGTGGACCCCTCAAAAACAGTACAACACTTGAACAAGTATTCGAGTGGCGATGCTTACTTTTCATGACAGTCATTCTAAATACTCCAGATCTCAAAGATAATATCCGACCTGCGGTGTTTCAACGTTCTTGGGGCTCTTTTATATTTTTAAATATTTTTTAACACGGTGGTACCTCTGGTGACAGAACTTTTATTTGTCTTTATTTAAGTTCTCTATTTTCTCTACGCCCACAGCAATTCACGTCCAAGTACCGCAACACCATCAACAAGGCGGTGGACTACCTGGTGCGCAACATCGGCGGCGCGGAGGACGAGTACGCCATCGCGGTGACGACGTACGCCCTGCACCTGGCGCTGCACCCGACCAAGGACGCCGCCTTCAACCTGCTCGAGTCCAAGGCGCGCTCCGACGGCGAGCTCAAGTGGTGGAACCGCACCCTGCCGGCCGCCGAGGACAAGAACCCCTGGCACACCCGGCCCAACGCGCTGTCCGTGGAGATGACGTCCTACGCGCTGCTCACCTACCTGCAGCGCGGGCTCGTCGCCGACGCCATGCCCATCCTGCACTGGCTGCTCGCCCAGCGGAACGCCAACGGCGGCTTCGTCTCCACGCAGGTGGGCCAACAGTGCACGAAGAAAACAAATAGCTATAAGAACTAATATATTAGCCGATATTGTGGCACTAGCTGAAAATATTATACGTCTATCAGCAAATTTTTGCCTGACGAAGCTACTACCGTTTGCTACGCGAGATCGGGCGTTTTCCAGTACAGCAAAATAAATTTGCTTCGGCAGCTAGGGACTCACCCATAGTGCCTATCCAGCTCATACGTTTTTTTTTCTGTAGCGTGAAACATCTATTTGGAAAGCAGTGGCTCACTTAGGACTGTGCAACTATCAAAATAAATCGCATTTGATTTTTTTTTTTTTTAATGATTGCATTTTTTTGGCGCTCTTTGCAGGACACGGTGCTGGGGCTGCAGGCGCTCTCCGAGCTGCTGCAGCGCACGGCCTCGCCCCCGGGCAACGTGGTGGTGTCCTTCTCGTACCGCGCGGGCGCCGGCCACACCTCGAGCATCAGCATCAACCGCGTCAACTCCATGATCCTGCAGAAGCAGGAGGTACGCGGGCGCAGAGCGGCGCAGCCCAGCGGAGCGGCCAGGAGGGGGAGGGACACGTCGTCATTCAGAACAGCATCGAGAAATCCGAAACGATTAAGAAGGAAAACAAAAATAAGACTTGTAAAAAAAAACTTTAAAAATTCTGAAAAAAAACGAAAATCTAAGGCGAAATTGTTTTCTGAAATTCAGAAAATTTTGAGACAGTAGTTCCAATTTCACATTGTAATTCTATGGGGAAAAAAAAACTAAAATATGGGAAAATTAAGAAAAATTTTCGAGGATAAAGTTGAGAGATGTTACCCGCCTCCCCTCGCGGATCGGTGTTCTTCAGCTCGCCGGCCAGAGGCCAGACTGCTGACCGCCTCCCCTCCCCTCTGCCGCAGGTGCCGCGCGGCGTCCGCGAGGTGCAGATCAGCGCGACCGGCAGCGGCGTCGCGCTCGTCCAGGTGTCGTACAGCTACAACGTGAACGTGACCGGCGCCTGGCCGCTCTTCACGCTCGACCCGCAGGTGGACAAGAACTCGGACGCCAACCACCTGCAGCTGTCCATCTGCGCGGGCTTCGTGCCCAACCAGGTGGCCAACGCGAGCAACATGGCCGTGATGGAGGTGACGCTGCCGTCGGGCTTCACGGCGGACCGGGCGGCGCTGCCCAGCCTGGAGCAGTCGCAGCACGTGCGCCGCGTCGAGACGCGCGACCAGGACACCGTCGTCGTGCTCTACTTCGACAAGGTGCGCAGCGGGAGCGGGGCGACGCGGGAGTGCGCGTGCCCAGGGCCTGTGTGACTGTCATAGTCGTCCCAGCATTACTTTACGCTTCGGGTCCCTGCCCGAAGCACGCTCTCCCATGGCATCCGAAGTCAAAAGTAATGCTGGGACGACTTTAAAAATCAACGGTAGTTGACGTTTATGTACAATGATCGAAATGGAGTCGATTCCAATTATTGGTAATTGGCAATCGAAAACCCAATCGATTCGTTGACCAAACTCGATTAATCGAAACAACAAAATTAGTTGACTTGCTCAATAATTTGTTGTTTTTTCTTTTCAATTAATTTGCGTGTACAATGAGCTAGTTTCACCAATCCGGTTTTTAGCACACACACAAAAACTGTTCTGTCGATGTACGCTCTAATTAATCGATTATTACAACAAAGATTTGGGTCAAAAAAGACAGTGACACAATTTATGATTGGTAACAATTGATAACGATTGACAAATGTTTTAATAGGTAAAATTTTAGTCGATTATCAACGGAATCAATTATTTCAATTATGATTGATCTCCAAATTAATTGTTCAATGAATAAACAGAAATTAGGATCGAACCAATTATTCAATTAATTGCACAGGCCTATGCGTGCCTGAAAGGTCGCCGGAGAGCCGATGGGCCAATTGCCCCAGTCAGAAATGAACCCTAAATGGGTTTCGACATCGTATTTCTTTTCAACAAAATAGATGGCTTTTTGTCCTCAAAATCGAAATGACGTAGTATTGACATCGTTTCGACTGTTCGACGGCGATTTAAGACAAAAGGCCCATCGTTTTGATCAAAAATTTCGAGTGCTCATTTCCCGCCGGCTGCCCCCCCTCCCACCTCCCCGCCTCCAATTTCAGTACATGAAGGATGGCGCGTACGATCTCTCATGGCTGCTCTCTGTCCCACCTGCAGATGGTGCGCAAGGAGTACTGCCCGACCGTGTCCGCGTTCCGCACGCACCGCGTGGCGCGCCAGCACGCGGCGCCAGTCGTGCTGTACGACTACTACGATCAGTGTAAGTACCTGAGTTAAACCAAGTGTGCAGCTGCTCAACACTTGTAAGTGTGCAACTCCATATTCATCACGTGAAACAACTGTGCGAATGCAACTGTTCAACTGCACAGGTGTGCACTCGCTACTGTTCGACACGGCAGCTGTGAACTTGCAAGTGTTCAACTGCGCCGGACAACACTTCCGTTGTTGAACACTTCCAAGTGTATAACTGTTAAGTTGAACACTTACAAGCGTAAAATTACCGATTTAAACACTCGCCATTGCTCAACTCTGGGTTGAGCACTTGTACATGTGAAACTGGGGTTGCACACTCACAAGTGTATAGCAGTTGCACACTTGGTTTCACAGTGCAGACGCCATGTCTGTAACGGTCTGAAGGATTGTGTGTGTGTCTGTACTGCTGCTTTCTGAAACGACTGATTGGCGCACCCGCAGCCCGGCGCGCGCGCGTCTTCTACGAGCCGCGGAAGGCGACGCTGTGCGACATCTGCGACGACTGTCCGTCGTCCTGCGCCGTCGGGCCGCGGACGGGCGAGCGGCTCACCGACGACGGCACGGCCTCGGAGCCGGACGGCGCCGGCGCGCTCACCGCCTCCCTGGCCCTGCTCGCCGCCAGCCTCGCGGCGCTCACCGCGCTGCGCAACACCACGTGAGCGCCGAGGCGCCTGGTGCACAAACCTGTGCGGACCGGCGAGCGGCTCACCGACGACGGCACGGCCTCGGAGCCGGACGGCGCCGGCGCGCTCACCGCCTCCCTGGCCCTGCTCGCCGCCAGCCTCGCGGCGCTCACCGCGCTGCGCAACACCACGTGAGCGCCGAGTCGCCTGGTGCACAAACCTGCGCGGACCGGCGAGCGGCTCACCGATGACGGCACGGCCTCGGAGCCGGACGGCGCCGGCGCGCTCACCGCCTCCCTGGCCCTGCTCGCCGCCAGCCTCGCGGCGCTCACCGCGCTGCGCAACACCACGTGAGCGCCGAGGCGCCTGGTGCACAAACCTGTGCGGACCGGCGAGCGGCTCACCGACGACGGCACGGCCTCGGAGCCGGACGGCGCCGGCGCGCTCACCGCCTCCCTGGCCCTGCTCGCCGCCAGCCTCGCGGCGCTCACCGCGCTGCGCAACACCACGTGAGCGCCGAGGCGCCTGGTGCACAAACCTGTGCGGACCGGCGAGCGGCTCACCGACGACGGCACGGCCTCGGAGCCGGACGGCGCCGGCGCGCTCACCGCCTCCCTGGCCCTGCTCGCCGCCAGCCTCGCGGCGCTCACCGCGCTGCGCAACACCACGTGAGCGCCGAGGCGCCTGGTGCACAAACCTGTGCGGACCGGCGAGCGGCTCACCGACGACGGCACGGCCTCGGAGCCGGACGGCGCCGGCGCGCTCACCGCCTCCCTGGCCCTGCTCGCCGCCAGCCTCGCGGCGCTCACCGCGCTGCGCAACACCACGTGAGCGCCGAGGCGCCTGGTGCACAAACCTGTGCGGACCGGCGAGCGGCTCACCGACGACGCCACGGCCTCGGAGCCGGACGGCGCCGGCGCGCTCACCGCCTCCCTGGCCCTGCTCGCCGCCAGCCTCGCGGCGCTCACCGCGCTGCGCCACACCACGTGAGCGCCGAGGCGCCTGGTGCACAAACCATATTTAACAAGAAAATGAAACCTTTCGACGAGTTCACTGTGCTCCCCCTGGAGAACGCCAAGTTCTAGCCGTAATTAATGGCATGGACTGGCGTTCTTGCAGGGGAAGGAAGAATTTCGGTACTAAAGGGTAGCCAAAATTTTGCGTTTCTGAACTTCTTTAACGAAAATGACCAAATTTCGGCATTCAGAAAAAACGCCCAAATTTCGTCAAAAAAACAACAACTACAACAACAAAAACGGATACAGCGTTTTCAGTGTTCCAAGTGATTGTGACTTTTTCTAGCGGTCCGTAGAGCGCAAGCCAGTAGACCCGCTTCAGAGTGAGTTGTTGGATGGGCCCACATGATGGTTTCTTTTTTCCCTGTTATTGAGCGAGTCAGTTGTGACTTACCTTGCGTTATTTATTGCATAGGGTTGAAGCTTGAAGCTGTGTGTTTGCCTTTTGATTGTGGGTGACCAATAGACCTCTTTGCCCACAACTTGGCAACATCGCAAGTCGGATTTTATACTTGACATAAAACGTATTTAGACTGTTTGTCATCAAATTTTCGTTTCACTACTCCATTCCTCACAAAATATACTGTGTACAAGTGTTTTCAATATTTTGAAAAGATGCATGGAAAACATTTCTACTTAAAATTGTGTACGCGATCTGCGCTGTTGCCAAGTTGTGGGCAAAGAGGTCTATCACCGGTGAGAGAGGAGCACACACAGTTACCGAGAGTTTTTTAATGGTGAATTCCGACAAAGTGAAACCGGATCGTACGAAGAAAATCAAGCCTGCCACTTCTGCTTCCGGGGGGAAGTCCACTGGCTGACGGAGAAATTGACGAAAGCGCTTGCCCTTGGCTTGACCGCTTGACCAGTCCAAGGTCAGGATGAAACAGAACTGGCGGGTGGGTGTCACTCTCGCGGAATACCCTATTGTGAGGTACGTCACTTTACTTTTCACGGCGCCTTTGTCCAGGTATTTCTGACACTTTCAAATGTTAGAAAAATCCGGCCATGAACTGGATGTGACCATCTTCCTTTTCGACTTGTGTATATATACTTATTAATGTCCCTGCTCGACTCGGCCGGTGTGCATGTTTGTGTGTGAGCGTGAATGTATGAGTGAGAGAAAAAGATACCGAGTGCGTGAGCGAGAGAGCAAGTGTGATCCAAAACAATTTTGTGATGAAAGCGGATAGGCTAATGATTAACTGTGTTTTCTGGTCATTAACATGTTATTATATGCGTGTATGTTGCGACTACCTCGCTTTTAGTTCGCAGAAGTAAATACTTGTCAACCGCGACTGAGAATGGAGGACTGAAGTATTTGCACTTCTCTATTAATTCTATTAAACAAAATCTCATTAACGTGTACCTAATTTAATTATTTAAGGATTATCATCATTATTTGTTTAGGAAATATTCTTTTTCAGAACCATTTTAAAACAACTTCTGACAAATACTTGTAAAATAAAAAGTTTTCTACAAACTGCATCAAGGTTTGCCTCGACACCGGATATGTGATTGCTTGTCAGGTTCCATTTGGATATTATTCAAACCAGGCTGTGATTTGACTTCCAGTTTGTAAACATGATATTTTTAATAAAAGTGTCCTTCCTAAGAAATGTATATCTTGTCTTCTTCCTAACTCACTCAACGATTATTACAGTGATTAAGAAAAATTCTTAAAACTTCAGAAAACTTCAGCAAAATTCCAAAAAAGTCATAAAAGTTTGGGAAAATTATGTAAATTTTACAAAAACTTCAAGTAGTAATTGCAGAAAATTCACGTCAGCCAGAGTGCCTCTATAGTTCGGGAATTCAGAGACCGCCTGGCCTGGACGCCGGGGGGCTCAGAACGCCTGCACGAAGTAGGGTAGGCCTGCCCGCACGTCAGGCGTGTTCGACGGGTGAGTGGGGCGAGCGCCTATCAGGAGATGGGTAGGCAAGCCCGCCACACAGCTCTGCCTTGTTGGAGTGCAGGCGGTGGGCGGTGCCGGCTGACGCGCGCGGGTTCGGCCAGGGCCAGGCCAAGGGCCAGGCCTACATCGCCCTGGAGCGCGTGGTGGACGAGGAGCTGCAGTGGCTGGCGGAGCACCAGGCGGAGCACCAGGCGGCCAAAGAATGACCCCTTGACAATAATAATGCAGTTAAAGTTTAAGGTGAGAGACTTTGTGTAGAGGAAACAGTCCTCTCAAGTACACCATGCGTTACGAGGGGGTATGCACTCGCGTAATAGTCGGGCCACTGTATTCGTAATAAAGGCGTAATAGTTTGCGTAATAGAAGCGTAATAGGAACGTAATAGCCAAAATTCTCCTTTTTTGCCTTATTTTTGGGTCGTTTTGGGCTGTTTTTCCTGTTTCTGGCTAAATCTGTACAATTTCGGAGCGTAATACGCGTAATAGTCGGGTCACAGATTTTGTGAGTGAATACCCCCTCGATGCGTTATAATTAGGGGCCGCCAGGGGCCATCTTGACCATGACAGTGTGCACCTCGGGGTGCAACTGAACTTATTTGTGACAGATGAGCGTAGATTCCTAGACTGTCTCCGACTCTAGGAGAGCGGAGCGAAATCTGAGGGGTCGGAAACTCCCCTTAGAGCCGTGTGAGAGGTAGTACACGTATATTGCTAGTAATATAGGTAATAAGCATGTGATATAAATTGATGTAAAGGAAATATATAGTACTATAGGGATATAGGAGGAATATAGAGGCAAAATTGTGGAAATATGCAAGTAATATATGGTGATATATATTGGTAATATACAGGTAATAGGTAATACAGCCATCGTGTACGAAGTAGTATACGAGTTGACATTGAAGTCCCCTCGGTGAAATCAAAGCGAAGGTTTTGGGCGTCACATCAAAATATTTTATTTCTGGTACTTTACGGATTGTCATTTCTATTGATACGGGTGGTTTAAGCAGTTATAAGCCGCAATTTGCTGGGCGTGGTCAGTGAGACCGGCGCACTTCCCCAACGACTTTTCGCTTATCAGAACTAAAGAAGAACATTTCGAGGTCAGCAGCTTCTTCCAGTATGCTGTAGGCACACCGTGGCGCTCAAAGCAAGCCTCGAACACGCTGCTCGGTTTGGCCATGATGACCTGCCCAAACACAAATAGAGCGATAGTAACTTTAGTGCAATTTACACGTATCTAACAGAAATTTACAGTGAATTGGACCAGATACGCCTGTCGGAATGAGGAATTTTTCGAAAGTGAAGTAGAAAAGGAATGTCGTCGTCTCCCGCACCGTTACTAAGTCTTGACCTATGAGGGTTGGCCTTAGGTAGACTCCTTTTCTATTGCACTAGGCTCGTTTCGCACATGGCACTCGGCACTCCTGTCCGTTTGCACTTTCGTTAAATACCTCATTGCAACAAGAAGCGCTCATAACACTATGAGAATTTTATGCAAGCTGCAAATCACCCTTATGTAGTTTAGTAACGAGCAGAAATGATCTGATATTCCTTCAAGCTGAGTTCAGATCACTGGCAGTCATTTTCGGCCAGTAATGTAAAAGCATTTTAAAACTTTTTAATTTTCTTCCGCGTCACAAGATAAAATCCCATTTTCTACAATAATGTGTACAGTATTGTAGTCCTCAATAAGTTTTAACCGAGCAGTATATCGAGCTAAAGATTTTTCTTACCTGGAGGAGACAAAAGCAGAGGACTGCGGCGTTCAGAAGTTTGGCCATGATGCGGATGTAGCAGGACATAGAATGCTCTAGGATCAACTCCTTTGTTGCTTTTATACCGGGAATAGTGGTAGAGGTAAGCTCGCGGTGTAACCTCCTGATTCTCCGAATTATAATTTCTTATCATGCTCCCGAGGATGACTTTTCAGTTTCCGAATCCAACTGATAAAACAGCCAGATAAGGAGCAAATCACCAGGGCCGAGCCGGCGTCATTGAAACTGAAACTAAGATTGTTCAAGTATTCATCTCCTAGGCCGTATCAGCTTAAGCGAGTGCTGTCGCGACAGCACGACAGCAACAGCACGACAGCACCTGCCCCAAACACCCGATTTTCCCAATCGATCCTTCAATTTACAAAAGACATTTCATCCCGGTTCAAAAACATTCATTCTCCGATTCCGAAAAAATATCATAATGCGTTAAAATGGGAAATATGAAGGTCTCCAGGCGACAGCATGACAGCAACAGCACGACAGCACCTGCCCCGAACACCCGCTTCATATTTCCTATTTAAACGCATTATTATATTTTTTTCGGAATCGGAAAATAAATGTTTGTGAACCGGGAAGAAATTTCTTTTCTAAGTTGAAGGATCTATTGGGAAAATAGGGTGTTTGGGGCAGGTGCTGTCGCGACAGCACTCGCTTAAGCTGATACGGCCCTCGTACACACGATTTGAATGATCGATTATCCCTTACGGGGAAAAAAAACATCTATAGATGATCTAAAATCTGCAAGCTTTGTCTATTTTGCTAGACATCTACCCATATGTATTCTAAAGACATCTACACAGTAGAAACGAGTCCAGGGATTCCCAGTAGAGTTGGAATTCTAGTAAATGCCCTGGAAAAAACTAGTTTTTTCCAGGAGCTTTCCCAAGCAACACAGAAAAATCAAAAACTGGTCAATACTGTGTCTTTGACGTCAATTTGACCACGTATGACAGTCAAAATTACTTGTTTCGGGCCCACTTTGTGACCTATGTTAGTCCTTAGGATGTCATGTTGACATCTTCAAGACTTTTTCGTGTTACTTGGGTTTTCCTGGAAACCCAGCTACCTTGACCTGTCTCGCCGCACAGCCCCGCGGCACTACGGCGCCACGTTATCTTCGGAGTGGCAGTCGTGGGTCGGGGTCAAGCCACACTGGAAAAATAAAATGTTATGGCGAATTTTCACCGTAATCTAACGGAGAATGTCACGGTCAGCTATAGTGAATAGGGGCGAATTTTGCCGCTGTCGTAATGCAATAAAATTTTATTTAAGCCCCACCTTATTATTTTTAATTATTTCAAATTGTTTCGGACAACCTCAACTCAGGGTGGCCTCGCAACGCCTTTTGAAGCGAATAATCTGAAACAGTCCTTTCAGGAGCCGAATGAAATCCGAACGACATTGTTTTGATGTTCCTTTTCTTATTCGGTTCGATGGCAGAGATTGACGGGTCTCTTCTGACCGCTGAGCGAGTTTCGGAAGAGGACAAGATATACATATTTCTAAGAAGAGTTTATTATTATTATTATTATTATTATTATTATTATTATTATTATTATTATTATTATTATTATTATTATTATTATTATTATTATTATTGCGTCCAAACTAGAAGTTAAATCACAGCCTGGTTTGAATAAAATTTCAATGGAACCCGAAAAGCAATCACAGCAATCACACATCCGCGGCTGCTAATGTGCAGGAATGGAGGCGCAGGCTCACTCCTACTCACCGCCATTCTCACTCACGTGGACGAGAGATGAGTGCTTAACTATACAAGCCCTGCGGCCCAACTAAGACCAGACTAGATCTCTATTTACTTATACGGCGCTCGAGTGCGACTCGAAAAATCGCACGGGAATTACGTGTGCACATGCCAAGCCAAGGTATTCAATAAACTGTGTGTACAAGGGGATAAACACTTGTACAAATTTAGTTTAAGTAGCAATGACTCAGTTGGATTGGGAAAGTGAAAAGTCATACTCGTTAGAATGTCGTGGGGTGAAAATTCGGAAAGTCACGAAGCTAGTTCACGGGAATACCTACCACTATTCTCGGTATAAAAGCAACGAAGGAGTGGTCTAAGAGCATTCACTGTCCTGCTACATCCGCAACATGGCCAAACTCCTGTACGCCGCAGTCCTCTGCTTCTGTCTTCTCCAGGTATAAGAAATCTTTAGCTCGATCTACTGCTAGCTCAAAACTTATTGGAGACTGCAATATTGTTTATGTTTTTTTTTAAAAAAAATTAAAAAAAGGGGATTTTTTCTTATAACGCGGGAGTCTACGATATTCCTCTTCTTCTTCACTTTCGAAAAATACCTATTTCTGACGGACATATCTCGTCCAATTCACAGTAAAGCTCTGTTAGATATGTTTAAAATGCCCTAAAGGTATCGCCCTATTTTTGTTTGGACAGGTCATCATGGCCAAACCAGCCAGTACCGTGATGGAGGCTTGCTTTGAGCGCCACGGTGTGCCTGAATTTGCCTGGGCGAAGCTGCAGACCTCGACTTGTATTGCATACTCTCTGGCAAACGAAGTGTTGTACGGGAAGTGCGCTGGTCTCACTGACCACGCCCAGCAGCTTGACGCGTTCTTCTGCTCGATCCGCCCAGAAACATACTGATGGCAATATGTGAAGAACCGGAAATAAAATATTTCGAGATGATGCCCAAGTCCTTCGCTTTGATTTCGCTCCGCTCACCCAGAGTCTTAGACAGTCCAAGACTCTGCACTCACCTATCACAAGTTCAGTTGCACCCCTAGTTGCACACTGTCATGGTGTAGATGCACGGTAGAAACGAGTCCTGGGATTCCCAGGAGAGTTTGAATCCCAGTGGATGTCCTGGAAAAAAGCAGCTTTTCCCAGGAGTTTTTCCTGGAAAACCCAGGACATCCCCTGGGAAAGATGATACCTTCTAGGAATGTGCAAATTCCCCTGGGAAACGCAGGACTCGTTTTTGCCGTGTGGTCTCTGGCCGACCCTAACGTATGATGGATTTGAGAGGACCTGGTACCGATGACCGTTTCCCCGCTACCCCCGGTACCAGAGACCTGCAACGGTCGGATCGGCCACTAAAAATCGATCCGACAACGCTCAGTGCAGTTTATCCGGGTTCGACCGTCCGCCAAAACCATGCGACTCGACCGTCCGACCGCCAATTTTTGTCGGATCGCTTGTCGAGTTGTCGAGTTTTCGGATCACAGCGTCGACTCGAGACGGGTGAGAGGCGAGGGGCGCGTTCGGATAAGAAAAGTCGAGCGGCGGTGCGAGCGAGCGAGCGAGCGATCGAGCGAGCGGCGCACGGCGTCATGATTATAGCTGACTTGTCATAGCTATAGTCATGACGTTCGTGCTACAGTTGTTGCAATAGTCATAGCTATAGTCATGACGTTCGTGCTACAGTTGTTGCAATAGTCATAGCTATAGTCATGACGTTCGTGCTACAGTTGTTGCAATAGTCATAGCTATAGTCATAGCTATAGCTATAGTCATAACTATAGCTATAGCTATAGCTATGGAACTTTACTTTGTAAAGTAAAGTTCCATAGCTATAGCTATAGCTATAGCTATTGCTATTAGCTATAGCTATGACCAAAGCTATAGCTATGATTATAGCTGACTTGTAATAGCTATAGTCATGGGCGCGTTCGGATAAGAAAAGTCGAGCGGCGGGGCGAGCGAGCGAGCGAGCGATCGAGCGAGCGGCGCACGGCGTCGAGCGCAGACATGCAGGAAATTTGCTGCCGTATCCCCTAATCGCCTTGAAAGTAGATAAACCCACAAGATTTCGGGAAGGGGAAAGAACATAGAACATTATTCTGTAAAAATATCGGCACTCCTTCCAAACCGCTCTCCTTGTAACCGTCGCATCAAGTGCCGATATTTTTACAGAATAATGTTCTATGTTCTTTCCTCTTCCCGAAATCTTGTGGGTTTATCTACTTTCAAGGTGATTAGGGGATACGGTAGCAGATTTCCTGCATATCTGCGCTCGACGCCGTGCGCCGCTCGCTCGATTGCTCGCTCGCTCGCTCGCTCGCTCGCTCGCTCGCTCGCCCCGCCGCTCGACTTTTCTTATCCGAACGCGCCCCAGGATAGACGAAGGAGGGAGAGGAGCGGAGCCCTGGCTAAACCGTCTAGACGGGGTCCGGGCACCCTGACGAAAACGGAACGTGATAGACCTGCGGCGCGTTCACGCACGCGGCTATTAAAATAAAATAAATAAAAAATTAAAAGAAATATAATATTTATTTTCCGAAAAATTGAATGGATTTTTATAATTTGTAAAATTTATTTTTAAATTAAAAACAAAAAAGAAAGAAGGAAGGGTAAACTGAAGAAGGGGTAAACTCCAAGAATCAGTGTCATATGTATTTATTTATTTCTATTCCCATTTAATTCAATAAATTATTTTAAATAGAGGGGGTGAGCTCTAGATGGGGTAAACTCTAGAGGAACCCCCTCTCAATTATATGATTAAATAGGATTTTTACTAAATTATTGTGAATTATTTCGATTTATTCCAAATGATTGGAAATTACCTTGCAACTGCGCAAAATAATCACAATTATTTCAATTAATTTTAAAAAATAATTCAGAAGCAAATTTTGCTCTGCAATTGAAAGGGTAGCGTGAAAACATGGAAAATTTTTGCGGCAGTAAACCTCCCGAAGGAGGTTGCGGTTCCCGCCAGGCACAGGGCTTTTACCTCCTGTGGCAGCCAACTGCTTCGGTGTTCCATGGGAACCGGCGCTTTGCTGACTGCGATCCTATCGCGCAATTCGACAGATTTGATCCCCGTACCACCATTGGCCTACCCCTAGAGGTACGAGCGGTGTCAAGGGCGTTAGACTTCCTGATCCCAGTTTCAGAGGCCTTACCTCAGAGGGGTACGCGGGATTCGAACCCACAACCCCGAGTGCCGACACGTAGCCAGAACAGGAAGCGACCCAACGCCCAGAGCCACCGAGCCAACGGCGGTGAGACGTGTTTAACTTCTATTTGACCTGCCATCCAGCTGCGGCCAAAGGGAATGTCAAGCGCGAAAAACACTTTCCCGAGTGGGAGTCGAACTTGGGACCACTCGGTTCGGTGTTGCGCGCTCTACCAACTGAGCCACGACGCCACGATGACTGTACAGTGCGACGGGTTCGAGTTGTATTTGCCCTGTCCTCCTGGCTGGAGGCTGCAGGATACGCGGCAAATACGGCAATTTGTAAAGTAAAGTCCCATAGCAATAGCTATAGCTATAGCTATTGCTATAGCTATAGACTATAGTCATAGCTATAGCTATGACCAAAGCTATAGCTATGGCGTTCGTGCTACAGTTGTAGCTATATTCATAGCTATAGTCATGACGTTCGTGCTACAGTTGTTGCAATAGTCATAGCTATAGTCATAGCTATAGCTATAGTCATAACTATAGCTATAGCTATAGCTATGGAACTTTACTTCGCAAAGTAAAGTTCTATAGCTATAGCTATAGCTATAGCTATTGCTATTAGCTATAGCTATGACCAAAGCTATAGCTATGATTATAGCTGACTTGTAATAGCTATAGTCATGGGCGCGTTCGGATAAGAAAAGTCGAGCGGCGGGGCGAGCGAGCGAGCGAGCGATCGAGCGAGCGGCGCACGGCGTCGAGCGCAGATATGCAGGAAATTTGCTGCCGTATCCCCTAATCGCCTTGAAAGTAGATAAACCCACAAGATTTCGGGAAGGGGAAAGAACATAGAACATTATTCTGTAAAAATATCGGCACTCCTTCCAAACCGCTCTCCTTGTAACCGTCGCATCAAGTGCCGATATTTTTACAGAATAATGTTCTATGTTCTTTCCTCTTCCCGAAATCTTGTGGGTTTATCTACTTTCAAGGTGATTAGGGGATACGGTAGCAGATTTCCTGCATATCTGCGCTCGACGCCGTGCGCCGCTCGCTCGATTGCTCGCTCGCTCGCTCGCTCGCTCGCTCGCTCGCCCCGCCGCTCGACTTTTCTTATCCGAACGCGCCCGAGGAGGTTAAAGGTGCGGGGCGGGCTGGCCGTGCCGGACCGATGCGGTCCGTCACCGAAGCAGCCGGACACTCGGACTGAGGTGGGAGGGGGGCGCGTTTGCTCGCTCACTCGCTCGCTCTCGGATCCGGCGACTCGACCGTTGCAGGTCTCTGCCCGGTACCCCGACATCTTAATTTGATTTGGGAATGACAAAACGGCATTTGGAACCTCCGACTCTACCACCGATCCCTCAAACATTCAAATATACGGAGGACTACTTTATCTGAGTCGCACACGGCGAAGTCGCTATCGTACTATCGTGTTTTCGCGGTTTTCGGCTTATTTTACTTTTAAAATGTGCTTACTCAAACATGATGAAAATTGATAAATGCCGTTTTGTCATTCCCAAATCAAATTAAGATGTCGGGGTACCAGGGGTACCGGGGGTACCGTTCCCGACCGGGGAACGTCCGTACCCGTTCCTCGGTTCCCCTGCTGGTTGTAGAGGAAGGTGGTGAGCACGTAGGCGGTGAGCGCGAGGCCCCGCGCCCCGCCACCCTGCATGCTAGCGTGCACCACGGGCGCCTGGTGCTCCGCCAGCCACTGTAGCGCCTCCAGCGGGATGTAGGCCCGGCCCTGGCGGAGCGCGCGCGCCACGAACGCCGTCAGCCTGCACACCAACAAGGCAGAGCTGTGTGGCGGGCTTGCGTACCCAGCTCCTGACAGGCGCTCGCCCCACTCACCCGCCGAACACGCCTGACGTGCGGGCTGGCCTACCCTACGTAGTGCAGGCGTTTCGAGTGAGCCACCTGGCGTCGAAGTCTCTGAATTCCCGAGCTGTTGAAATCAAAGAACTCTGACTGACTCGAAAGGGACACAAGTCTGAATTTTAGTGTACCCGTTTTGTAAATATATCTGTGTTTTCGAATTTTCGTTGAATTTTCTGCAGTTACTTAACTTGAATTCTTTGTAAAATTTTCTTATTAATCCAAACTTTTGAGCGTTTTCTTGAAGTTTGCTGAATTTTACTCATGGTCTTGCGGTACTTTGACGTGAATTGCTCTGGGTCTGAAGAAAATAAAGGACTTTTGTTACAACAAACACAAATAAAAGTGCTGTCACCAAAGGTACCACGGTGTGAAACAAAAATGAAGTAAATAAAAGGCTTTATTGTCATGATCATTTGGAGAAGAGAGGTAACATCGACTGAAAGTGCATCTTTCTTATTTTCCTGAAGGTTTTTTGCGTAATTTAAACAATGGCTGCGGGGCGAGGTGGACATCAGTTACGAATGTTGATAGTTGCCGCCTGTTTCCATTTCAAATGCGAAGGCATATTTATAAATCGTATCATCTGTACCTAAAAACCAGAGTAGGGATGAAAATGCCCGGAAAGTTTCCGGAAAAATTGGAAAAAAACACTGTTTTTTTCGGTTTTTTTTCTCTAGCCTCGGAAAAATTGGAAAGATTCATCCTGCAAAATAGGCAAAAAGCACGACTTTTCGCCTGGAAATAGGCAAAAAGCATATCTTCATCACTATGTGAAGACGCTTCTCAGTGCACTCATCGTATTTATACCCTTTTACATTTCCTTCTCGTGCGTTTTTTGTGATTCCTGTTGGTCATCTAGAGCTGCCAGTGGAATTAAAGACCTAATGAAATACGAAAGTAGTCGGTTTTATGTCCATATCCCACTACAGGACTTAAAAACCAATTTTTCCAATTTTTCCGGTATTTTTCCGTTTTTTTCCTATTTTTCCGGTTTTTTTCGGACACTTTGAAAGTTTCCGGAAAATTTCCATCTCTAAACCAGAGAGCTCAAACGTGCTGACTCGGACGGGCTCCCGGCGTGCGGCGCGCGCGTAGGGCGACGAGTATGAGCCCGCCGGAGCCCGTCTAGAAATGAGCCCGCCTGAGCCCGCCAGAATCGCGCTCTCTCATTGGCTGCCGGGGACCAGGGTTGGGAACGTTACTTTAAAAAAGTAACGATTGACGTTATCGTTAATTTGGATCAAAAGTAACGCGTTATCGTTAACGTTACTGACCCTCAGTAACGTAACGCGTTATCGTTACTCGTAACGATATAACGGCGTTATCGTTAGGCCTACATCGTTTCTTAGTAGCCCTCTACCGACTAAACTTTACATTGTTCCCGCGACTCAGCAGGTCATTGTGGTCAAAGAATAACAACATAGAAAAGAAGTGCTATCATTGATCTTAATGCAATAAGGAAACAAAAAGAAAATAACTCTCACTTTCTCCTTCCCCAGAGAACTTGTTTTCAACTATTATTCTACTTTCTCGTTCCCCAGCTTAACCCTGTTGTTCACTCTACAGGGGGAGCGTCTTCGTATCTGTCAGACTTCGGGAGCGGGTAGGGGACATTTAGACGAGTATTTTGATATAAGACACTTGGGGTCGGAAATCAAAATTACGCCCGCTAGAGGGAAATTAAATTTCGGAACCGAGCGCCGGCAGGTAGGCAACCCACCCGGCTGGCAGCCAAGGAGCGGCGTGGCGTGGCGTAGCTCAGCTTCCCCACGAGACTGCGGTCCTCCCTGGCGTTGCCACGGGCCTCCACCGCGAGGCCGCGGGCCTCCACGGCGGGGCAGAACTCACGGGCCAGACCCACAGTCTCGTCGGAGAGGCTGCCGTGCCTCACCGCCCGGCCAGCCTGGCTCGCCCCGCAGCGTTCGGCACGCCACGCCATGCCACCCACCCCGCTGACTTCATGTAGAGGAAACGGTCATCGGTACCAGGTCCTCTCAAATCCATCATACGTTAGGGTCGGCCAGAGACCACACGGCAAAAACGAGTCCTGCGTTTCCCAGGGGAATTTGCACATTCCTAAAAGGTATCATCTTTCCCAGGGGATGTCCTGGGTTTTCCAGGAAAAACTCCTGGGAAAAGCTGCTTTTTTCCAGGACATCCACTGGGATTCAAACTCTCCTGGGAATCCCAGGACTCGTTTCTACCGTGCATCTACACCATGACAGTGTGCAACTAGGGGTGCAACTGAACTTGTGATAGGTGAGTGCAGAGTCTTGGACTGTCTAAGACTCTGGGTGAGCGGAGCGAAATCAAAGCGAAGGACTTGGGCATCATCTCGAAATATTTTATTTCCGGTTCTTCACATATTGCCATCAGTATGTTTCTGGGCGGATCGAGCAGAAGAACGCGTCAAGCTGCTGGGCGTGGTCAGTGAGACCAGCGCACTTCCCGTACAACACTTCGTTTGCCAGAGAGTATGCAATACAAGTCGAGGTCTGCAGCTTCGCCCAGGCAAATTCAGGCACACCGTGGCGCTCAAAGCAAGCCTCCATCACGGTACTGGCTGGTTTGGCCATGATGACCTGTCCAAACAAAAATAGGGCGATACCTTTAGGGCATTTTAAACATATCTAACAGAGCTTTACTGTGAATTGGACGAGATATGTCCGTCAGAAATAGGTATTTTTCGAAAGTGAAGAAGAAGAGGAATATCGTAGACTCCCGCGTTATAAGAAAAAATCCCCTTTTTTTAATTTTTTTTAAAAAAAAACATAAACAATATTGCAGTCTCCAATAAGTTTTGAGCTAGCAGTAGATCGAGCTAAAGATTTCTTATACCTGGAGAAGACAGAAGCAGAGGACTGCGGCGTACAGGAGTTTGGCCATGTTGCGGATGTAGCAGGACAGTGAATGCTCTTAGACCACTCCTTCGTTGCTTTTATACCGAGAATAGTGGTAGGTATTCCCGTGAACTAGCTTCGTGACTTTCCGAATTTTCACCCCACGACATTCTAACGAGTATGACTTTTCACTTTCCCAATCCAACTGAGTCATTGCTACTTAAACTAAATTTGTACAAGTGTTTATCCCCTTGTACACACAGTTTATTGAATACCTTGGCTTGGCATGTGCACACGTAATTCCCGTGCGATTTTTCGAGTCGCACTCGAGCGCCGTATAAGTAAATAGAGATCTAGTCTGGTCTTAGTTGGGCCGCAGGGCTTGTATAGTTAAGCACTCATCTCTCGTCCACGTGAGTGAGAATGGCGGTGAGTAGGAGTGAGCCTGCGCCTCCATTCCTGCACATTAGCAGCCGCGGATGTGTGATTGCTGTGATTGCTTTTCGGGTTCCATTGAAATTTTATTCAAACCAGGCTGTGATTTAACTTCTAGTTTGGACGCAATAATAATAATAATAATAATAATAATAATAATAATAATAATAATAATAATAATAATAATAATAATAATAATAATAATAATAATAAACTCTTCTTAGAAATATGTATATCTTGTCCTCTTCCGAAACTCGCTCAGCGGTCAGAAGAGACCCGTCAATCTCTGCCATCGAACCGAATAAGAAAAGGAACATCAAAACAATGTCGTTCGGATTTCATTCGGCTCCTGAAAGGACTGTTTCAGATTATTCGCTTCAAAAGGCGTTGCGAGGCCACCCTGAGTTGAGGTTGTCCGAAACAATTTGAAATAATTAAAAATAATAAGGTGGGGCTTAAATAAAATTTTATTGCATTACGACAGCGGCAAAATTCGCCCCTATTCACTATAGCTGACCGTGACATTCTCCGTTAGTTTACGGTGAAAATTCGCCATAACATTTTATTTTTCCAGTGTGGCTTGACCCCGACCCACGACTGCCACTCCGAAGATAACGTGGCGCCGTAGGGCCGCGGGGCTGTGCGGCGAGACAGGTCAAGGTGGCCAACGACTTCTCTGTAAAAAGTCCAATATGTTTGCATAACTAACAACATTTCCCTTAATTTAGCTTATTCAGACTAGCTTCGTGATGACCAGAAATGATAGAAGGCGCACAAGATGATCTTCGTGAAAGATGCATAATTTAATCTAAGCCTCGGATCCCATGTTGCGCCGTTTTGGCACTTCCGAAGACCTTCCTGCGACAACTTCACTGGGAATAAAAAGGAGTGCCACTGATCGAAGATTTGCTATTTTCGTGCGACCCGGATGGTACGTCGATGGCGGGAACTGCCCTCTGCTTTGCCAACTCAATCCAGAATTGCGACGAATCCTTGAGGCTGCGGTTGTAGCTTCCACCCGCGATGTCTACGTGGACCAGGCCGAAGTTGCGTCTGGAAATAATGATCTGGGTTAACGTGGCATTCCACTCAACATTTTCGATGTAGCCGCCTATGTCTGTTTGTCGATTTTCGCTGATATTTTGTCTGAAAGAATAGAAAACATGTAATGTTGTGCATTTCAACGGAACCTTCGGAACTTTGGTGACAACGAAAATGTCTAATAAAAACACAAAACGGACATAGGCGGACATGACGAAAACGCTGAGTGTAAGACCACCTTTATCTCTAAATGAGTCATGCACCCAATTTCACCACTCTTGGGATAGCGAGTGCAGACTGAAATCGCGCAATTAGAGTCACTCTGTAGATATTTGCGGCAACGGAAATGACTCTTTTTGAATCGTTTGAGCTAAAACCCCTCCCATTCCGCGATTAAAGTGCCAGATACAACAAACTCTGAGTACTTTTCGAGAACACCACTAACGAGCAATGCACCGGGGGCTTCGGAGGAGACGCTCGCGCGGGCGGGTTTGCCTACTCGTCTGTCCGTAAGGTGCTTTAGCTTTGGCTTCAGCCCCTCGGGCAGGCAAACTCGGCCGCAACTGCATCTCCTCTGAACGAGGGGTCTTCAACTGCCTTTAGCTGTGTACGGGGGAATATTGGTATTATCAGTAATATCAGAATAATATTAGGGTAATATTGCAATATTGTGGTAATATTGTAGGTAATATGGGTAATATTGACGTAATATTGCCAAAAATATGGGTAATATTGATGTGATATGAAGGTGATATCGGAGTAATATCAGTTTCGTGTACGAAGGAATATCAGAGTTGACGAACCCTTGCCTCTGAAAGACCCGGTGGAAATACGGCGCTAAATTTGGGCGAGAAATATGACCATCACAAATTACCTTTGACTGGGTGTGAGACACAAATTGTAGACTACTGGCAAGACCTATCCACTATAACCGCGCGTATTTATTGTTGTTGTTTCTTTATTTTTTCTTTTTATGGTCATTTACTGAATTATAAAGAAACTAAACGTACGTCAAGGTAATTGTGGCGAAAGCACTTACTTGTAACCGGCACTCCACTCCCAGCTGTCTATGAGACTCCAGGCGCAGTAGGCGGGCACGCGCACTCCGAACTCCTTCACCGTGGTCACAAGGGCCCGGAGGAACGCCTGGAGGCGAGGCAGCACAGTCATGAAGGGATCCTCCAGGAGGAGCTCCCCGCGATAGTCTCAAACTAGCAACTTCCATGAGGGTCACTAGGGAGCTAGCTCCCCACGATGGTCTCGAACGGGCAACTTCCGGGTCGACTCTCATTGATTCGAGCACAAAATCCCATATAAATAGATACAGTTTCTAATGAGTCTCGAACTCGAACCATTGAAAGTCGACCCGTAAGTTGCCTGTTCGAGACTGTCGTGGGGAGCTCCCCGACCCAGGACGACGACCGAGGGGGGAAACAACTCTGAAATTTTTGTACACCTTGCAATTCAAAAAATTCGGGGGGAAAAATCAGGAAAAAAAAATTCAGAGAAATTCGGGAAAATTCGAAGAAATTCGAGAAAATTCAGAAAAATAAAACAAGCAAAAACTAACAAAGATTCACAAAGATTCCCAAGAATTATTTTTTTTAAGTGAACACTCAAATTTGGGGTTGTGTCCCCTCTCAACGGCGAAAGTCTTTCTGCTCGCGGTACGCACGCTGAAGTAGGACGCGCGCCGCTGGTCCTGCGTCCCAGACGCGCCGCTGCCGCCCATGCCGTTCTCCGTCACGATGATGGGCTTCTTGTAGCGGATCCACGGCCACAGCAGTCCCGCTCGCATTATGTCCGGCACAATCTGCAATCGCACGTGAGGAAAGTACAGGTCTGGCAGTGAGAACATGATGATGATGATGATAATGATCGTGATGATGATGATGATGATGACGATGAAGATGATGGTGATGGTAATGATGATGATCATGATGATCATGATGATGATAATGATCATGAAAGTCCAGTGCTCGAGTGCATTAAAAAACGGTTCACGCAAAAGTGTCAAAACATCGTTTGACAATCTGAGCGATCACCCTTTTCTGTTGGCCATACTGAAAATATTATACATTTCTCGCCCGAAATGAGCGACATGTGATATTTTCTAAATCGCGCAAAGCTGTTAAATTATTGACTAGAAATTAGTCGCATTGCAGCTGTTAGTAGAAAATGCACATAAATCTGCGAGTACCGAGTCGTACGGGAAGCTGTAGGCCACGCTGCCGTTTGAGCTGACGTAAGCCACGTTGACGAAGTCGAGGTACTTGAGGAGCTGCTTGAGGGCCAGGAAGATGCCCTTGCCGGTGGGCGCGCCAGGCGGTCGGTATGACGCGACCATACCGTAGTACACCGTGATCCCAATGTGGTCCGAGGAGTCTGTCAGGCGGAACATGCGGGTGTTACCCTGGGTGCCACTGATGTGTCCACCACCAGGCCACGAGGCGTCCACCAGGCGTCCACCAGGTGCTCACCAGGTGCTCACCAGGCGTCCATCGGGTGCTAACCAGGTGCTTACGAGGTGTCCACCAGGTGTACATCAGGTGGCCACCACGAGTACATCAGGAGTTCACCACGAGCTCACCAGGTATCCACCAGGTGTCCACTAGGTGTCCGCCAGGTGTCCGTAGTCACACTTCGCACTATGACGACACTCACTGGCCAGCATGGCCTTCTCCTCCAGCGTGAACACGGGCAGCTTGTCCCCCACGAGCTGCTTCACGACGGGCGGGTAGTCGCCGAACACCACCGGGTGCAGCATGATGCCCTGGAACAGCTCGTTGAACGTCTCGGCGGCGTGCGCGTCCTCGGGCCGCGTCGAGTTGGGTCGCGCAATCAGGCTGGACACGGACAAGCCGATCGAACCTGGAACATTTTGGGACATCGCTTCAAACTTTACACCGGAGATATGAGAGGGCGCCCGAAATGTCGCTCACTGCAGTCACTGCAGTGCAGTGCGTCCTCTACGTGGGTGAACTTTTTCACACGCTTGTAGGAGTGCGACAAATTATTCACACGCTTTGCAGTTGTGGGCGAGCACAAGTATTCATAATTTACTTCAGCCAACTATTTGCTACATGTCTTTGCATCTTGCAGACACGTGAAGTCATATGAAAACGACTACTGGGTCTCGGCCGAGGGGGAAACAACTCTGAAATTTTTGCACACCTCGTAATTCAGAAAAAAATCAGAAAGAAAAAAAAACAGAAAATTTCAGAAAGATTCAGGAAAATATAGAAAAAATCAAAGTGAAAATTCACAAAGATTCTATACAAGTTCACAAAAAAAAATTATAAAAATTCACGAAATGTGTTCACCAAAATTCAGACTTGTTCCCCTCGGGCTAGGCCCCGCCATGGCGCGCCAGGCTCACCCCCGTTGCCGGTCTCCCGGAGCGCCCTGCTCGCCTCGCCGTGCGCCAGGAGGAAGTGGTGCACGCAGGGCAGAGGGTCCTCGGCCTCGGCCGGCGCCAGCTCCCCGATGGTGCGCTGCAGGCCGAGCATGTAGGTGCAGTACACGTCGGGCTCGTTCAGCGAGGTCCACATCTTGACCTGAAGGGAAAAGAGTTAAGCGATATAACTGAAGCCAGTCTAGTGCACGACCACGCGCAGGGGTGCTTGACACCTGCTGGTGTAGACAGTCGCTGCACAAGTGCGAGGGGAGATAATCAATGTTGTTGGAAAAGGAGGCAATGAGGAGCTCAAAGCTCAGGGGAGCGAGAAAAGAGTGCCGCTCCTGCGCAGGTCTGCTAGGCCAGGGGTCTCAGAGACTGGCAGCCCCGAGGGAGAGAGATGAGGCCATGGGCAGTGCGTGGGAGCGAGTGAGAGGTCCGACTCTGTCCGGTGCGCAGGCGCAGCCGAGGGGTCCTTCATTTAAAAAAAAAAAAATTACAACAGTGTACACCCTAAAGCAAAATCGGAATAAAATCAGAAAAGAAATCAAGGAAAAAAGTTAGAAAAATCAGAGAGAAAAATCAGTAAAAGTCAACGAAAATAAAAGAGAAATCACGAAAAGACAGAAAAATCAGAAAAAGCGGTGCACGCTTGAATTTCTAGTGAAGGACATCTCGGATGCAGCCCCCCTTACCCCTCTCTGTTTGGGCTTCTCATTGCCTTGTTTTTCCTGGCAACACCGCAGAATAACATACGTCACATATTACCTACCTTGTGACCGTACTCTTTAAAAATAAACGTAGCGTACTCCCGAAACTTGTCCACCATCCGCCTGCCCCTCCAACCATTAAACTCCCTCTCCAAAAGTTGGGGATGGTCGAAGTGATAGAGGACAACCTGTAGCACGGGCGTAAATCGACAATCATCAGATCTTTTCTCTTCAGAAGAAAAACGTCTAATTCTGAAGAAAAAAAGAAGAAGAAAAATGTCATAATAATGATGATACGAACCATGGGCTTCATGTTGTGCGCGAGTATTTCGTCAATGAGGTTGTGGTAAAACTGGACGCCCTTCGCGTTGGGCTTTGAGGCGTCCGCCTCAGGGAGCACGCGCGCCCAAGAGATGGAGAAGCGGTACACCTGGAGCTAGGGGGTGGGAGTGGGGGGCATGTTCAGTAGAATTATCAATGAAATCCTCTCTGAGTTACATACTACATATATACTACATATGATGAAAGCGTACAGGGGAGAGAAAGACTGCTCCAGCATTTGACCCTATTCCGCATGGCAAAGAATTGGGGCGAGTTAACGGGAGAGTTGCAAGGGAAGGGCGATAGGGCACGGCGGCAGGCCGTGGCGGGGCGGCGTGGGACGGGGTGGGGTGGGGTGGGGTGGGGCAGGGCAGGGCGGGGAAGGGCAGGGCGGGGAAGGGCGGAGCAGGGCAGGGCAGGGTAGGGGCAGGGCAGGGCGGGGAAGGGCGGGGCAGGGCAGGGCAGGGTAGGGGCAGGGCAGGGCAGGGCAGGGCGGGGAAGGGCGGGGCAGGGCAGGGGCAGGGCAGGGCAGGGCGGGGCGGGGCAGGATCAAGGCAGGGCAGGGCGGGGTAGGACAGACCTTGAGCTCGGCGGCCTTCGCGACGTCCTCCTTGTAGCGGTGGTACGAGTCCGCGCCGCGGTCATGCTCGTGCGCGGCCTGGAAGCCAGCGCTCTCCAGCCTCCCGGTGTGCAGGATGTAGTCCAGGACGCTCTCGCTCTTGCCTGGACGGGGAAGTCACACCACGTAAGGAGGGCGCTTATGAAAGCTCACTGCGCGCGCTGCGCTTGCTAGGCAGGCGGCCGAGGGGGAAACAGGTCTGATTTTTTTGTTCACTTCGTAATACAGAGAAATTAAACAAAATCAACAAAGTTCGGAAAAATTCAGAATTAACTCCGAAAAACTCGGAAAAATTCAGGAAAAAAATCAGGAGAACTCACAACAAAAATATCACAAAAAAATGGATAAAATTTCAAATAACTGACTTTAAAAAAAAAAAATTACTTTTCCATTTCGAGTATTGTCGCTAATTGTCCAGGCCTGGCCTGCAGAGTTTTCATTTGGATCGCGGGTACCGAACCCGAGTTGCGTTCGAAAGAGATAAGTTGAAGCGGGACGCTCGAACTCGATTCCACAGTATCTCGCTCGCACACGCCGTTTTCAGACGCAGCCTGCGCAGCCTGCACTCACCGTCCTCGTCCCACGCCCCCTCCGTCTGCACCGCCGAGGTGCCCGCGCCTATCAGGAGGTCGTCTGGCAGGGGCAGGGGGTGGACGTCGGGGCCCTGGTGTCCGGGGCTGGGTCCGGGCCCGGGGGAGTACAGCACCGCCAGCAGCGCGAGCAACGCGAGCGGGGCCAGCGCCACCGCGAAGTAAAAGTGGCTCATTTCTGAAAAAGAACACTGGTAAAACAGAGGTTGTAGGATATCCAAACTTAAACAGGCACTAAATCTCCAAAAGGCAATACGGTTATTTATTATTAAAAAAAAAAATCCCTACGGAATAAAACTGAACTTTTAGACTTATTTTAGTAATCTTTGATCTTTGCGAAATTCCGCTCCAAACAAGTCTATGTGATGGGGTTCTGTTCAAAAAGGGCATAAATTAATTACTGTTTTTGGTACATTTTTTACTTGCTTTTCATTTCCTGACAGCTTATCAGAACCCATCTCACATAGGTTTGTTTGACGCGGAATTTTGCGAGGAATGCGATTATGTATCATAAAATGTCATTGGTTTGCTTAATAAGAAAATGTTTTGAAAAACTGAAAATATACACTGAAGCACCCCTGGAAAGGTAGGACATCGCACCTTTGTTTTTCCAGTCAAGAAGGACACGAAACTTTAATGGACAGGAATGGCCACAAGGTTGCCAAAAGCATTTGGCACAGACTTACCCAAACACAGTCGCCCAAAGCGATTGCCTCTTGCTTAGTCCGTATGCGCATGTTGCCTACTTGGCTGGAGCGCAGAGGTGGCCCACTTCGCTTAGCCTACCTTCACACTGTGTTTGGACTAATTGTTGCCCTAACTTTTTCTGGCCAGAGGGGATTCTTTTCGGATTCGTTTGCCTCTGCATTTACAAATCAGGAACTTCAGCAAATTCAGATAAATTTCTTCAAAATTAGGAGACATTCGGAAAGCAAAAAAAAAAAAAAAAATCTTAAGAAAACGAAAAGGGCAAAAAATTGTGAGCCAAATTTGCTGACATTCCATGAAAATCCAGGAAACTTCACAGAAATTCCTTACATTTGCATACCAAAATGAAAAGGGTTGTTGCCCCCCCCCACCCCCCCCCCCCCCACACCCCCTCCCCGCAGACGCACCTGAGATTGAGTTCAGAATGTGAGCACGTTGGTTGGAGTCTGTGTGCCTCTGTGTGGGCGCGCGCCCCCCGACCCCGGAGCGAGAAGTCTGTCGAGCGTCTCTCCGTGAACCATCTTTTTATACGGCAATCAACTACTTGAGCCGGCTCGCCCGTCTGAGGGGGAGGCGGAGGTGGCAGCCGAGCGATTCCGAAGATCGCTTTCATACCTCTATCCTCGTCGCACTCATGGAGCACTACCATGGCCAGCACAGGGCACCGCTGTAGGTGCAACAAAGACGGTGAGATGAGAGCGATCTTCTGAATCAGTCGGCAGGGGACACATTACGCTACTCTTGACGTCGCCGCGCGCGGACCGGAAAGGCCAGAGGGTGCCGACTGAGATAGTGCACTCTAATGCACTCGCGACCAGCACCCGGGGGGTTGGTCCGTCCCAAAACCGAGTTTCACAGCGCAGAACGCTCGCGACCATTTTGCACAACGCAGGCACTCTGCAGACTCAATTGAGTGTCGTGGACAATTTTGCGCTTAATGGCGCCCCCACAATGGCCGTTACCGAGGCGGAACGCCTGCGACAAACTGGATAGGCCAACCCGCCAAGCACTCGTGTGGAGGTGGCGGCCTACCTTGAGAGCTCAAGCGCAGGGGGCAGCCGGTATTAAATTCCTGGTACCCAAAATTTCGTTCCGTCACCTCCCGATGAGTTGATTGTGGGGGTACCTTTCCTCGGGCCTCATTCGTTTCGGTCCCCCTAAATTCCGAGCCCAGTTGCGCGCGTCAGTGCGGTGCGGGGCCCGTAGCTACCGTGCTATTTATGTTTCCGCTGTTTTAAGTGTTTGGTCGTATTGCTCAATTATTACATCTACTTTCAGCTGACCGAAACGCCACTTTCCGACGGTTTTCTCTCAAACATGCTGGCGCGTGCGGGCGTCGAATGGGTTGCCTATCCACTAGACCAGATGACATTGAGTCAAAAATGTAAAAATACCAATAGAAACGTTTGAGTCAACGAAATGATCGGCTCACTGCATGTGGGGGTCCATGAAGCCTTCAAACGTGGAAAACAAGGTTTGCAGTCGCCTCACCTCTCTCTGGAATGTTGTTGGAATCTTGGGAACTAAGAAACCACTTGTAAGACACTTATTTATTTATCAATTTCATTTTATAATCTGATAAAATTGAAAAGGTATTTGATCGGAATTCTATGTTCATTATGCACAACAAAATGACTAGCCATCACAAAGCATTTTAACAATACTAATAACATAAATAGAATCACAGCTCAACTGTGTATAGACCAGAAAGAAACTGTATTTACACACAAGTCTTAAAGTAAGAAAAAGAGCTAAAACCTAAGGAAGTGGTCTAGTGACACACAGTCCAGATCATCACGTATCAATCACCTTTCATTAAGTGAGTAAAAAAAAAAACATGTCTCACACAATGTTCTAAGGTTACATCTATTAAAAAACAATGTCATTCAGACATGAACAGATTCAGACAAATAGGAAAAAAAGACAACGGGAATGTCTTATATCCCATGAAACAGATGATACAAGCATTCAACAATTAAAGAGATGAGGGTCTTGCACTGTATATAAATTTTCATGAAAAAGGAGACTCACAATCAAGCAATCATCTTGTTACCAGAACAAATTTATAATAAATTAAAATCTGATACAATACAGTATAATGTTTGATAGTTGTGACAATCACAGAAAAAAACTCAACATTACAAACAGTACGGAGTGGTTTAAGTTTATCTTCTTAGGAGATATGCAACTGATTCTGGAATAAAAGCAGTAAGACTGCATTTCAATATTACTTTTGACATTTTCCCTCACAGAATAGAGAAACTAAAAAGAAATAAAATTTGAACGTACAAGTTGTGTCCTTCAAAGGTCTATAATTTTACAGATTCATTGTTAAATCTCTATTGCCTTAGCATTACCTATTCTCTAAAGGCCAACTTCCATATTCTCAAAAAGTAAACAAAGGAAAAATAATTCCCAACAGAAAATTAAATGCAATTTTAAGGGGTCTAATATTTTGCGGATGATGGTGTGCCAGATGGCCCCTGATGCCCCATGAACATAATTTATATTGTCACTTATTTAAGAGAGATTGAAAGCTTACATTTCAGGGAATGGGTTAAAACTTCCTCATATTTCCTCCCGATTACAAAAAAAATAGAATTTGTAGCACAAACATAGTCTTGAAATTATTGTTTACTGGAGTTGTCACTTCACAAAGATTTACATTTATTGACTGCGCATATGACACTGATCAATGTCACACATTTTTCAAGTATTAAACACAGAGGCATCATAGTCTACCTAATACAAGCTTGTAAGTGAATAATATTTTTACAGAGTAAGAGAGACATTACACAGTAAATTAAAAAATAAAATCAAATAAATTTTAAAAAATTAAGAAGGAAAAAGAACTCTTTACCTATAACTAAGCCAATAATTAAGATAATTAAATATGAAGAATATAGCACAGCCCATGTAACATACAAGTTACTGCTTTCACTCCTCTCTACAGCAACAAAAAGTCCTTTGGTGCAAACAACCTAATCTTCTTGTGACCCTTGAGCTCTTCGCCTAGACCTTGAACGCCCACCTGCAAAAAAGTCATAAAGTAAGAGATCAAAATTTTCTTTCCTGGCATGGTAAATTAGACAACTTTAATAATTTTCCACTTTACCTCGTCTAATTTGATTCAAACATGCCACCATACGAATCATGAAAGAAGCTGGCACTGTGATAGTATCCCTGGTCTCCTCCAACATCAAGGCGTTTCTTTTGACGATCTGAAAGGGAAAGACAATTAAAGATGTTTTTATTAAAATAATGAATGCAGCGAACTTGACTTAATCGAATAAGTATTTTACCTCATCAGCCAAGTCTTGATCAAAAGAACAATCTTCCCCAACAGGGGCCCAAAGTTTAATATCATGATCAATTCCAGAAGTAGCGAGCAAAGGTTCAGAGGGATGAGGTTGCAGACAGTTTACAACATGTTGGTCAGCTTGCAAAAGCATCACAAGCTTTGCACTTGCCCGATCCCAAACAAAGACATGGCCACAATCTGAACCTGACATTACATAGTCAGTACCCCAAAACGTTGCTTCTTTTATCATGGTCCTGAAATGAAGAATGTTTACATTAAGCTTTTCGGTCGAAATGTAATTAATTTCAATGAGGTTGATGGTTGATATGTTTATCCAGCAATGCTATGTAAAAGGCTCAAACAGAAAACACAAAATACAAAATTCATTCTTCCACACCAGTTTCAAACAACTATATCCATTCCTATCGCTATGGGAGAAAAAAATATGTATGTAAAAGAAAAAGGAGGAAAAAGAAGAGGACTATAAAAATAAAGAACTCAGAAGTGAAACAGGATGTTCAGTCCTGGGGAACAGTTACACAAGGAGTAGAGGAAATTAGGGTTAACATTGCTTTGGTTCTATCACACATAGAATCCTATCTTGTTTTTATGTGTTAATCTGGTTATTCCAACAAGAGCAAAATCGTAACAGAGAGCAAACGTACATGCTTTAAAACTTATTGCACATGCTGAAGACAGAGTAGCTCACACATCGAGACAGTTTGGTTGACTTTGAACTATTGCCTGCAGCACATCAGAACTACCTCAGTGACTCAAAATTTTGAGGGACAGAGTCACATGGAAACAACATGTCTCCAAAAGTATTTCCAAGCTTCACATTTCATTTGGAACCAAAGAAACAAAAATATCACACTCAACATTGGCCAGTCAAAAATGCAAGTATTTGTGCCATCCCAGTATGCTACAAATCCGTTTCCGATATGCAATACAGTATCTAAAGTAAAAGCCTGTTATGACGGATTCGTATGAACAGCCGGAGCATTTAAGATTGTGCTGCTTTTATTCACTCAGCAAATTAACACAAACCCCAAATACTCACATCTCGGTTCTGATGAATGGCAGGAAAATAAAGAAAAAAAAGGTTTTAATGGGAGCAGGATATCAGATAACAACAAGGTAAAAAAAGGCAACAAAATGTGGAGGTGAAATTATACGACAGGTATTATTGCTTTTTAGAGATATGTTATTGTGATTTGCAAAATAAAATAAAAATTCTAGCTGGAGGTAAGTTTAGCAGAATTTCTAACATTTCCATAACTTTACGGAGCAGGCAGGCAGGTGCATGCTAACCTTTGAATTTAAAATCTCAAACTTCAAGGAAAATTAAGCTTATTATTTTTTTATATATGACGAGATGACATGAGTCTAAAAATTAAAGAGATGACACATGCCTACGAACACCAAAGCTGACAATGAGGACTGATGGACAGCACAGATAACAATACTGAACTGGTACCTGTTACAGATCCCCTTACATGTATTAGAGAACATGGAAAGAATCACTCACAAGAATAGTTTATGTGTGGAGGAACTAGCATTAAAGTAAGAAGTAAGAAACTATGTTGTATTTGTATTTGTAATACCTGTTATATACTAAAAAAAAAGAAAGCAAAATGGATGTGCTTAAGTTCTCAAAAACTATCTCTCTGGGTCATAATAATGATAAAGTTCTACTGAGTGGAGACAACAATAAGAACATCGTGGTAGAGATACAATGAAATAACCTTGGTTTGTTCAACCATGACAGAGTCAAAAAATGATTCAGTTTTAGAATACTTTTGGGTAGGCAAGTATAACAGGTTTTCCTACAACTCAACCCAGAGACCGCCCAGATGGAGAAGTAATACTATAACTGCAAGAAATAAGTCATGCATAGACTAACCTGGCATTGCGGTGACCAGAGTACTGTTGCTTGATTTCAGGAAAAGGTACTTCATGACCATTGCTTGAGAGATTTTCAAGGCCAGGCGGTGCAATGCGACTGAAAATTCAAATATTTTTGTTTTAAGAAAATTTTAATGCAAGCACTTCTATTTTGTCATGGTTAGTTTAGATGTTTGATACTCAAGTCAAAGTACCTTCGGAGTTCCCTTCGCAAATCCTGTTCATCTTCTTCACTATCATAGTCAAACATGGAACCTAAAATAACAATACAAGAAGTAAAAAGCATAGTCTCCACTACATAATCAGCATTCTAATTAAGATGGAATATCACAAATTTCATCAATAGAACTTAAATGCTGAAATTCCACTTGGATGAAAATAAACAGTCTTGCTGAAATTGAAATGGAGAGGAAATGAGTGCCATTTTCCTTGGGTAGCAAACCTACTCTTGGAGAGATCACAGCCAAGCTTCCGTGAATGCACCACGCCAACTGGAATAGTACTGAATGCTAACCAAGAGAAAGGGTGGCTGACAAATTTCCCTACATATTTAGCCGGCTTGCTCTAGTTATACATATTACAGTAAAATCCGCTTATAACGTATCCGCATATAACGTTTCTCCGCTTATAACGTTCAAACTCGTTTTACCCGAAAAAATCCCCATATACGTAACGTTAAAAAACTCCGCATATAACGTATCCGCATATAACGTTTCTCCGGATATAACGTAAGTTTTCGGGAGCATTTCATTCGCTTACAACGTTTTTTACAGCTCTAAAAGGGCGGTTTTTGGGCGAAATCACTCCAGGAGGGCTGCTAGACGTTCGCAACGCTATAAATCGTCCGTTTACCCCAAAATCCACCCACCCTCCACCCCCGAACCTACCCCAACCCTGTCCCCCACTTCGCGTCCAAAATTGGGAATTCGTTTGAGGCAAGCAGAGATGAGGAGTCTAGTCCTCCACAGCCAAAAATGAGTAGAGGGATTGCCCCATAATGGTCTCGTCGAAAAACTGCCCTAAAATGATAAAATGGTTAAAAATTTCAATTTTCGGATATAACGTTCTCCGGTTATAACGTTCGGAAAACTGCGCAACTGACGGAAACGTTATAAGCGGATTTTACTGTATTTGCAAAAAACGGAGAGGTATAGGGACAGAGACCTTGAGTAGTAAAACCTGTCAAGCTGCCAAGTCTGCTGCATTGTTCTGGCAAAGGTCATGGGCCTCTAGGCTATTTATAGCAGCAGAGCCAAAGCCAACAGTCTCACAGCAGTTATGGGGAGGGATAGGTTGGACAAAATACAATGATAAAAGACCAGAAACAATTCCAAAAACAAATAGGTTCCTAAGGAATTACCTTGATCAGAATCTGAAGATGAACCCAAATTTTGAGTGCTTGGACCAGGAGCAGGTTCTGGTACCTGGTGTGGATTCTACAACAAGCAACCATGTTTTAATAAGAGCCACTTTCTATGAAATTCTATTTCTAAAATTGAATTACTACATGAAAACATATTGTTTTGCTGTTTTACCTCATCAGTAAGATGGGACTGCTCTGAAACAACTAGACTTGGAGATGTCTCATCTGTAGAATGGATTTCACCCTCAGCAGCTCGATCAATTTCAGCACCATTATCAGAGTGCAGGGCTATAACACTTGAGTTTGTGCCTAGATGTGAGTAGCTGAGACTGACATCTGGCTCCACCCCATGCCTACTTGTAACACAAAATTCGCTTTTAAAACCAGCGCACCAAATTTGCAATTACTAACTTACTTACATACCTATAAGAAGGACTGATTCACTAACCTTTCGATATAGCCATCTCTCATATCAACTAATTGTGATTGCAAAGTATCTAGGTCATGTTCATGTATTCCAGCTTCAGCATACATTTCAGAGGGTTGACTATCAGTTTGTCTTACAACACCAGAAGAAGATGAAGACTCAGTAGGACTTTCACTGTCTACCTCAGTAACTCCAGAGGCTGCAAGTTGATCTCGATAGTGTGATATGTTTGCTTCTGATGATTCCAACTCATTAAAAATATTTGAAGATCTTTCCGTATTCCTGCAAACTGCACTCAAAACATCTGGACGGCCTTCTGGTTGGATTTCCTCCTGTCTTGAAGCACTTGAAGGTTGATTCAATTTAATAGATCCATTTTCATTACTATCTTTCTGGTCCTCAGGGTCTTTGAGAGGTGCAATTTTGTATTCTGTCTGTGGTTGAGATGCTGGAGGAGAGGGTGGACCACATAAATTTGCAGGCGATTCAGAGCACTCAGAGTTTTCTTCTTCTGAAAGAGCAGATATATTTTGTGAAATGGTAGCACTTGAAAAAGAATCATAGGAAGTACCAGGGGCTTCAAACAACTCATATTCCTGCAATGGCTGTTCATACACCTGTGGACCATTGTTTCTTGGAGAAGCAGTCCTTTGGTCATCTGACTCTTCTGCCACATCATTCCTTCTTGTGTCAGAATGTTCTTCAGGTGTGGAAGCATTCTCTGTTTCTTGAGAGTTTTCTAGACTTCCTGCTTCATCTACTCCACTTGTTAAAGCAGCACGGGTAGCCGGATCATTAAGCAATCGAGAGATTACATTGGTTAAATGTTGCATAAGTGGAGTATGAAGAGTTGGTCGAGCTTGAGCAATGTCTGTCGGTAAAATAATTGTGACTGTTATTGCGCCTGCTTGTTAAGTAACATTCAAAACATCTCACCACATCAGTTCAAGATCTGATCTTACATCATGTGAATTCATGATGATTCTATTATTATTATTTGGCAAAATATGTAAGTTAGCAGATCTACATAACTTGATAGTCGACTTTAATCAAAGTACTCACCCCCTCTCCCGCCAGTCTCTCGCTCTGGTCTAGCATCTGGTCCAGTATCTGACCAATCCCCTCTAAGCCGTAACCGGCGAACAGGGGTAGGATCCGAGGAAGAAAGTTTCAATTTTCCTTTTTTGCATAAAGCTGAGTTTGACTTTAGTTGCGTGCTCTCTTTGCCCTAGAACACAAAAACATACTTTTCAAAACAAACTAAAATCTAGAAAGGGTATTGTGATGCTCCAATCAATAGAAAACAAATTACCCTCAAGCTGAAGAGATACAAGTCATCTGAAGAATAGCTAACAAGAATTTCTTCTCCCTCAGGAGCAAAACAGAGTGAAGTTATGCGGTAAGCTCGCTTGAAGGATGGCACAGTAAAGGCACATAAGGGCTCTGCCTGCTTCCCAGTCATACCTGAAGCAAACAGATGTGAGAAGCAAAATTCTTAAGAAATTCTAGAGGAACAGCTTAGCCACATTTTAATGCAATCACACCTGTTGATTTGGTTCCAAGCATCCTCCGATCAAATAGTCGCACTGTGCTATCTGAGCATCCAATGGCTAATTCAAACGGAGCTGTCATATTGACAGACATAGCTGTAACTGCTCGCTGACACTGAATCATTACATCCTACAAAGATGAATTTTTTTAAAAATTATTTTAATTTTATTTCAAGTGACAAGATAATTTTCAACCATCATACACATATTTAGTCAGAGTATGTACATATAGTATCAGAATATATGCACATTCTTTCAGCAAAAGTTTGAAACAACAACATACCTCTTGGCAGTTTGTTTTGTTGCAATTGTCCTTTGTTCGAAGATCATACCATCGTACTGTTCCATCTTCACCACAGCTAAGAAAGGAATGTGGATCTAACGGCACGGTTGCTACCTCGTATGCAGTGCCACAGTGACAGTTAAATGATTTGTAGACTGGTTCACTGGACATGAGGTCTGTAAATTATAATACAAAAATTATAACAAGTCTTCAACTAAATATTACACTGACATTTTCAGAAAATTACCTGTGAACAACAGTATTCCATCACCTGAACACGATACAATTCTTGAGTCTCTTATGCAAGGTAAGAATTTGGCACTAAATATATTAGCCCGATGACTTGTTTTGAAGTCCTCTACAACCTAAAAAGAACATCCAAGTTACATTGACAGTGTCTGTTTACGAAGCTGAAGCCACCAAATAAGGCAAATAGCTGATGCAGCTTTTTCATACCACATCATTAAAACATCATAGCCAAGTTAAATTTCTCACCTTATGGGAAAAGGCATCTGATATTATAAGATGCTGATCATCAGAACCAGAGAGCAAATATACCCCTGTTTCATTCCAAGATATTGTGTTTACACATCCAGAATGCACGGCAAGATTTTTTATAAGGCCCATCCGTTGTAAAATTGCCAAATCACCTAAAACCCAAACATATAAGTTAGAATTTACATCGCTCATTCCACTGCAAGCAATACATTTAGCTGTACAGTAATTTAACAATAATAACAGAAAACATGATTTAGATAGAATTTAATAGATTGAGTCACCCCTCATTTGCACCAATAAATATTTGATGCTTTTATGAACAAAAGAAATAAGACAAAGGACGGAAATTACCAAAATTCAATCAATAGCAACACATTATATCTAAAACTGATATAGGGGTTATTGAATACTTAGAAACAAAGTTTTCATGATATTCCAGTAATACTTCGGGTAAGTGTGTGAATGCTGATTATCATGACACGGCAGTACAGTTCTAAATAAATAAAGAAATGCTAACCTTTACTACTGCGGTATATTTTCGCCCTGGACATCTCATCGTAAGGAAGGTTGTAGGCGGCATGAAAGAGGCTTTTCTCGTAAATCTTGCTCCTCTTCATTTTCCCCAAACAATTTAGCTCTTGTCAGACAGAATTTCTTTAGGAGTAAAATAGTGCACTTCAATTCATATTGAGTCCAGAGACAACTCCGGAGGAAAACGACACGAAACAGAGATGCAGTTCCAGCTGCTCCCTGCACGCAGCTAGCAGAAGACAACGTTGGTCATTCTTCTACGCAACACGGCACACGGCATCAACCCCACTGACTGCGCCGCTGCGGCCAAGGCGCCACTAGAGTCCTAGAGGGGAGAGAAACGCGATGGCTGTCCCACTGATCTGCCAGCAGAATTCCTCATACAGGGGCCCCAGGCCTGGAGTGGGAGGGGCCTCACGCCCATTGGCTAATCAGTAGGGAGTGGGGGGCGCCCCACGAGGCGCGCGGAATTTGACTGTGTGCAGAGCGGAGCGACGGGGACACTCATTTCTATTTTATTTAGAGACAATCACGTGAAAACATATTGGTACAATACTTTTTCGGGAAGGATCCTGTTCAAAGATTAACATGATACATGGTTTTCGGAATGACAATGTTAAGGTTTGCAGAGGGATGCTTTTCAAATTATATATTTTGATGCCCGTACCTCCGGTACAATTTAGATTGTGTTTTTTAAATACTCAACTATAGTAAGGCCCTGTACAGGAGTCCGCCCAATTTTTGGGAAGAGTTTAGGATTTGTATCGGGTATTTTCAAACTCCAACGCCACTTGTACTTAATAAGAACGATCCATATTCCTGCGAACATGCTCCCGCAACCTAACCTCTCTGCGCAGCAGCCGAGTCTCCGGGCCACGTGCTCGGGGCCTCGGGGTTTTCCGAAAGAGGGAGCGGTGCACGTTCTCTCTCGCATCTTACGGAGAAAAGAGAGAGCAACAAGGAACTGACGAACTATTGTTTCGGGAGTGGCCTCGCTGGGGCCCCGCGCGGCCCCGGGGCCTCATAGCCATTGGCCAATGAGAGCCAATGGGTATGAGGCCCCGGGCCCTCTGGATGGAGTGGGGGGAAGCCCGCGGGGGAGAGGCGGGGGCGCGCGGGGAAGGTATGAGGGATTTCTCGACGCATTTGAGGAGTTCGCGTTTCTCTCCCCATATAGGACTCTAGGCGCCACCACCTCGCTCGGGGTTGGGCTAGGCGCAAAAATAGCTCCGGCCGTCAGGGACCTTCCGCCCGTGCTTGTGTGCCTGCAGGCTGGGCTGGTTATGAATGGCACGAATCAGCTGTTCGTCTGACAGATGACCCCTGAGCTTGACCCCGCTGTGCGCGCTGTGCGCGCTGTGCGTGCTGTGCGCTATACGGCGAGAAAGAAAATGGACGTTGCCGCTCAAGTACTTTTCACCCTCTGCTATCCTTTCTAACGCAACAGAAATTTTGCGTCTTCGTCTTGGCTCGCGTCGGGTCGGGGGAAGCCATGGGTGGATCCGAAACAAATTGCCTCCAACTTAACGGGCCGTGTCGTCTTGAAATGCCTCGAATCCATATACTTCATACAATGTGGTAGACGGGGGAAGTGCAGACGTCAGTTGTTATGAGACATCTGATGTACTCATCTATAATGAGTTAGGTAGGGGTTGAGAACTACAGTGTTTTTGAGAGTGTACCGCTGCAGAACGTCAATGATTTTTTTTTGCTAGCGGGCCGCCTTGTCGTTTTATCGCGAGCAGCTCCGACCCGAAGAGTGCACCGTGATAACTGTTCTGCGAATACCGAAAGATGCCTTAACGGCCTTAACACCGCTGATCACATTCCGTAACGACATGACCACTATGTGATCACGATCTATAGCTGAATAAATGGATGTGTTGACAAATCACCTCTGGGCTCTCCCCTCGAATACAAACTGTCACGGGTCTAACTGCCCGCCTACCTCAAATAGCAGACCCTCCCCAGAGAAATTAAGTGAGAAGCAGTCAATGGAAATAAGTATGCCGAGTTTTATGTAGCATAAAGTTTATTTCAAAAGTGTGTCTACAATTAAATTCTGTTTACACATAACAAAAGGACTAGATGGCTTAGAGTAAACACAAACAAGGAAATAAAACTATAAAATGAGAATGTAAGAACTAAAAAAGAGCAATGAACTTTTACAAATAATCATATTATCAGATATTTTGAACAAATCAAAAATTTATAATGCAATTAAACTACCAGCACATACACGTAATGAGGTTCGATCTAGAGACCTGTTCTTTGCCTTGGTTTAAAGGGCTGAAATCAAAGCTTCGTATTTCATAAACACTAGAATGGTGTTTTGGTTGTGAATTTTCCCAATGTGCGTTAATGCTATACTATCTTTGTTACCAAAGACGCAAAACTTGAAAGAAAGTGATGTCATGTAAAATCTTCTATGTATTACAGGAAAATTAAAGTAGATATTTGCAGTGCATTAATCTATCTAGTGTTGAGGAAATACAATAGGCCAGGCCTCGGGCCTCTATTTGTTCTAAGAGGACTATCAAATGTAGTTCTCAAATTTTTTAGAAGCTGTACCAAAGGGAAGTTCCCAGATAGATAACATAATTATTTTGTTGCCAGCATTTGCAATACTATACACACAAGAGAAAAAGAAAACATAACAAATAACAACAGTCTTCTAATAGTTCTGCACTGTAATGATTATATATCACAGTAACAACAATTATAACCAAGTGTAATTGAAACAAAAGCATCAACATATTTCTTGGATTAACCCAAATCAAAACTTAGATCAATGCTTGGTTAATTTTTTTTTTTCTATTTTTCAAAGGAATAGAGAACGCATGGCACCCATATATTATGTTATTTTCTTCACTAGTTTCTCATTGGCACATATAAAACACTGGGCAAATACAGTTAGTGCAAAATTCACTCACTATGTAGCCTTGCAAACCCTTCCTCAACAGAAATGCACTATCTCACTTGAGTTAACTCAAAAGGCTGATTGAGAAAAAAAATGTGGAAGGGAGTTCCATATCATTACACAAGTAAGAATAGAACAGTGACACTAAAATTGGACTCTGTACTTGCTTGAAGTGGGTAAGGATCTCAAACCTGCATCTGACTGGTGAGAAGGTTTGGGAGTTTCCCGTTGTAAAGAGGAAGCTCTTTTACTATTTAAAACACGGCCTGTTGAAGTGGGTATAAGACGTAACTTGGATCCAGCAGAGTCTTCACTGGTACCAGAGTCCCGTATCCCTCCCTCTGAACTGATTCCTCCCCTCAATTTTCTCTCAGGATCACTTGACCTACTTGAATCACTAAGTTTCCGAGGCGTGGGTAAAAATCGAGCAGGAGAGTCTCGAGTTTTGGCAGTGATGTCAACAGAACCATCACTACTTGAATTAGTCGAGAGCTTTCCATAGTCACTTAGCTTACGAGGTGGTGGTAAAAAGGAGCGATTTGAAGACTCTTGAACTTTGCAGCTGTCAGTAGAATTAGAGGACATTTTGCGGCTAGGCTCACTGTCACTAAGCCTCCCATACTCGCCAAGCTTTCTTGGCATTGGCGGCAAGGAATCCCTGCCTTTACCTGTGTCGGCAAGTCCATCCAAGCTCGAATTGGTCGAAGTTTTGCGAGTGCTCTCCCCATCACTGAGACGACCGTACTCGCCGAGCCGACGGCTGCCATGCGAGCGCCGGGGCCGAGGGAGGGAGCTCGGAGGCAGGCTTCCAGAGCGGCTCTGGCTTCGCACATCCAAAGAGTCAGCCATCCTCTGCTGCTGACTGCTCAGGCCTTGCTTTTCCAAAAGTAACATTTCCTCGGGCCTAGCTGCTTCATAGCGAGACTGGGCCACGAGTCCTTGCCATACGCCTACACTTGCCAATAGTGGCTGGGGCACTTTTCCTTTTCTCGACGCAGAACTTGGATTAGAGAATCCTGGAAAACAGCACAGACCTCTCTGAAAGTGAAAGAGACAAAGGCCCAAGTGAGGTGTGTTTCTCACGGGAGAAAAATGGATTAGGAGTTAGCAACACGTCAACACACGTGCATGCTGAGGTGGTTGAATGGGTACTAGGATTGTGGATGAGGAAGGGATGTGAGAACACACTGACACAAAAAAACCACACTGAAGCTTCAAACATGGACGAAAACAGCATTAGCACACAAAGAATTACATTATTTCAAGTTGAGAAATCATTGCCCTAGAATAAATTGGAAGGCGGCTCCACACTGAACAAGTCCGTCATTTCCAGTGACTGGTTTTTTCTGTCAAGATTTAGGAAAATATGTTTAAATAAATAACAAGCAGTTTACATGCACTTGCGTGTAAAAATTATTTTTCAAAAATATTTCAAGGAAAGACTGAACATGGAAGACACATTCTGTGTGTGGCCACCTAAATTTAGAACCCTTACCATGCATTACTATTCATTAATATAGCACATGATTAGGTATAGAAGCACATTAGCTTGCTGACTAAAAGTGGTAGGAAATGCGCTCATTTGTCAGTAAGTGGGTATTATTAGGAATAGATATTAAGGGTAGATAATATATATAAGAGACTGCCAAATCATGTGGCTGATGACAAAATATAGAACCCATTAGAGATGAAAAACACTTTTTCAAAGTGTTATACTGCTTTAAAATATTAATTACCTCTGATTTCTGCATTTTTCTGACAAAGTCATATGGTACAAAGGAAAAATATAAAGAGCAGAAGAGCATAGAAAAAGAAAACACCACACATACCTTGCTCAACATTTTTGAGTCCAACTGACAGTCAAGCTGAGAGTCCAGTTCCTTCAATTCATCATCAAGGCTCTTTTTGGTCTGGTCAAAGCTTTGGCTTGCTCCGAACTTGGAGTAGCTACCAGATGCGGAGTGGTGGTACCCACCATCACCCACAGAGCTCGAATATGACTGGTTTGATGAATTGAATGCAGGACTACTTGAAGAGTACACTGGTCCTAGTCAAAACAAAATCATGCTTAAAATTTCTTGTTTTGATTCCACATTTTAACAATACAAACTACATGACAACTTGATCTCACCCAGCTCTTCTCTAGACACAGAACAACCCAATACTCCTAATTCAGCATTCAGGCTTGGGTGTGGAGTGTGGTGAGGTGATCGACCCAGTGATATGCTAGGATATGATGTTGAGGTTGATGCTTTTGAATCTTTGCATGTATGCTTCTGTAATACCCTGATCATGGCATCCCTTTCAGCAAGTTTGGACTCCAAATCCTTCAATCTGATAAAAAGAGCAAATTCACTGTTTAGAATAACCTTTACAATTTAAACGGCTGATCTGCATGTTTACATATTTACTTTACCTTGATTCAAGATCTGTAACTCTTTTCTGCGCTGCATGCACTTCATCCATATGGCGAATTTTTTCTGTACGAGCTTCAGCGATCAGCTTTTCTGTTTCTTGGCTTGTTTTCTCTAATGCTGCAATCTTGGCATCTCTGAAGATAAAAAAAAGGTATTGAATTGGTGAATGACAGATAGCACTGAAGACAGGAAGAGAAGAAAGTTGAAAACTTACTTGGGCAGACTAGCAGCATCAATAGCAGCTTGACGCATCGAGCTCTCCTCCAAGTATCGCTGCTCCCACTTCGCAACTTCTCCCTCAAGAAGCATTATCTTTCCTTCTCGTTCTCTCAGCTTCCTCTTCAGCTCAGCTGCTGTCTCACTGCCACTTGCACCTGAGACAAATATTACATATTATGTATCCAAAAATGCTTTTATAAATTTCATAAATGTTGTAAGATATAATGTTTTTTTTTTCACAAACCTAGTTCTTCAGTTGTGACTGCACCAGCAGCACGAGCTCGTTCGTTTCTTAACTCCCTTTCAAGCTGCATTCTAAGTTTTCTTTCCCCCTGTTCCCTTCGATCACTAGCAAGTTGCAAAGATGATAATACTCTCTGAAGTTGTGCAACCCTTTCCACATATAGTTGCTTCTTGCGGCACTGATAAAAATAAGAAACACCCCAGTAAGGAAAAATTTTAGAATTGGTGTAAAACAGGAACCAAAAAGTATGGAAGAAAGAAATATCAAACCTCTTCCTCAAGTCTAACAACATTGCTTTGAGCATTTTGTAGGGCTGTGTCAAGTATATTGATGTGTGTACGTTGCTCTTGGAGCGTTACTCTCTGAGCAGCAAGCTCAATTTCTTGACGTTCCTTAGCAGCCGACAATTCTTTGTCTACATAAAATTCCATACAATTAACATTTAGATGTTAGGTCAGAAAAATACATGAAGATGGATATGTTTTACTCACTCTGGGTAATTAGCTGAGCAATTAGAACCTCCCGTTTCCCTACATCTCTTTTCAGAGCTTCTACATTTGCAGTTTGGTCAGACTGAACTGATCCACTGGAGCCAGACATGTTGCGGCTGGCTGTCACCATCTCTAACTGTTCCCTCAAAGCTCTGTTCACCTCCTGGATCCGCCGGCAATCTGACTGCAGTCTTGCTCTTGCAACACGCTCCAGACGTTCTCTTCGCTCACAAGAAGCCACAAGCTCTTCTTGAGCTCGGTGAACTTTTTGTATTTCTTGTTCCAACTAAAAATTTGAAACTTCATTTTAAAAATACGATACAAAATTGCAATAAAATACCGTTGTTAATTAGCATTTAAGCTTTTTCATACCTTAATAGACCTTGCAACTTTCTGAGAGCACTCATTTAATTCATGTCTCAGGAAATTGTTTTCATGGATGAGCATATCTACCATTTCCACTGGGGCAGTGCGTTCTTCATCTCGTGCCGCAAGCCTTGAAAGTTTGTACATTTCAGTTGTAATTTTTTTTTTTTTTTTTTTAAATACAGCAAAGAAACAGCATTTAGAAATGATTTGTAAATGCAAAAAACAAGAGTTACCTATTGTTGGCGAGCCCGACAATATCTGCAGCTGAAAGTAGCTTTCCTTCCCCAATACGCGAAAGATCTGGTTGTGATCTTGAGAGAACCATTCTCTCCAAGGGATAGATTCCACCATTCTTCAGGTGCTTGGGCAGAGGTGGAACTGGCCATTCAGTATATTGGGAAGCTCCTGATGTTTCATCTTTCGTACTACTGGCACCTACATTTGAAGTGATTGGATTTGGAGCATTGCTTCCACGATGTTCCAAAGACAAGCGTTTCATGGGCTCTGTTGGACCTTGATGAGTTCTCTGATTGGTATCTGGAGATTGTCGGCTAATGACATTGCCAGCGGTTGAGCGATAAACTTTGACTTCCTTAGCCAAGTGTTTTAGGACCTTATAAAAACAAGGAAGATGAGATACACAAGTTTATGGGTGCTGAACTAGGTAATTTTTAACTCTTAAAAATCAACTCACCTGCGATTGACTTAGAAAATCATCTGGAATGTCAATAATTTCTCTGAGACTTGGACCATACCATTGCGCTGAGCGGTCCCTGTCCCTATCCAGATCCTTACTGCTGGCATTCCCACTGCCGCTGGATGGTGAAGATGATTCTTGATGGCCACCAGATCCATAAGATCCATATCCATTCTGGTCTTGAATATCCCGAATGCCAGAGAGACTGGATCAAAATTAAATTTGAAATAACATCATCACATAATTCAGGATTTTAAAGCACCTTTTCCAAAAATAATAAAGATAGAATTGTTCAATTAATTACCGTCCAGACCAGGAATCATCTAAAGTCCCGTGAATGATAAGAGTGTTGTATGATGAAGATGAAACATCAAGACTACTCCTATTGCTACTATTGTCAGGCCTATTTAAACTGCTTCTGTTACTTCCTGAACCATTCCCACCAGCCATTCCAGCTCCTTCCAGTTTGGCACTGAGACTGCTACGATTGCTATTAGGGCTACTTTGGCTGCTTGATAACATAGCCATATTTTCTTGACCTTGAGGTTCTTGTCTTGCAGTATGTCGAATAACGTATCGTTCTTCATGGCTAAGGTTTTCGTTCGATGTAGAAATATCCGTTTCACTCCCACTAAGACTTTGAGGAAAACCACCTGAAAATAATAGTAAAACTTTATTGAAGCTAAAACACAACAGGGGAATTGGCAACAAGACCCACTGTACAAACCTCATAACATCCTTGGCAAGCAAAGGCAAGATCATAAAAATATTTTAAAAACTAATTAGCAAATAAGGAAATAAAGATTCACGAAGAAAAATTAGATATCGAAACCTGGATTAGTCATTCTAAAATTTTCATTGAAATAAGGCACAGACAACTAGAATTTAGAGCATATTGTAAAGCAAAGGGTAGGCCGCAGTTGAAAAATGAACGTAACATAAGTTTAAGTCAAGAGGTTCATGGGGAGGGTAAAAATATAAATGAAGAAAAAGAAAGAGAGGATACACACCTGCCCCTAGTGGTTGCTGCTGAGCTAGCTGCTGTTGGGGCTGACTGTGAAGCAGATGTGCTTGTTGTTGCCGTTGAGCACTATTAGTGAAGGGGATATGTCGGTTCGATTGAAGAGAACTCATAGTGAATCTAGGCTGAATGTCTTCCAATAATCATTTATGTTAGCTCACAGTATCTGAAGAAAAAATACATAAGTTAAAACAAAATATAACATAAACTTCTAATGTGTAACTTGTTGCACAGCAAATACATTAAGTCTTTCCCAATGTTCTTTCACGGTGTGAGGGGCAGAAATGAAGACATGCCAATACAAACAGAATGGTTATTGGAAAGAATGAAAACAGCTCAAATCGTTCCGAAAGATTTGGTGATATGGTCCATTTCACAGTGAACCTTAACCTTGCACGCAAGTGTTCAAATGAGTAATTGGACTTCCAGCCAATTTTCACGAAAAATGAAAATTTGATGAGTTTTGGAAACAGTGGCTTATCACACTTACTTGTAGATGTAACGCAGAATGTTAGGGGTCATGCAGATTTCGACTTCTCACTTCTGAGGAATTTGCAGCAGCAGCGCAGAAAGATAGAGAGAGAGAAAGAGAGAGACAAAGAGAGGGGAAAGAGAGAAGAAGAGGGAAAGAGAGAGAGAGAGAAAGAGAGAGAGAGAGAGAGAGAGAGAGAGAGAGAGAGAGAGAGAGAGAGAGAGAGAGAGAGAGAGAGAGAGGGAGAGAGAGATGTGATCAAACAACAACAACATCCCACCATTAAAAAAAAAAAAGTTCAGTTTCTGACTATTCGCAGTCATGGTGGTGGTGGGCGTGGTGGGGGTGAACAGTTCGAACCAGTTTTTATTACCGAACGTATGGAAAATCAATCATATGTTAACGATTTGGGTGTGAGTGTGAGGAGATAGGGAAAAATGTAAACGAAACGCTCTGCACCCGAACAAGGGACGGAAACTGAAAAAAAAACAGCAACAGCAACAACATGCCTTTAGTATGAAAAACTCGGACGTCAGAACTTTGCCTTCTGCTTGTTTTATCGTATTGTTGTTGTGTTGTGAGTCACGTATCTTGTCAAAAAGTGGCTTTCGTTCTGCTTACTATTTTGCTCTGACCGTAAGTAAGTTAGTCGCTTTTAACAAAAACAAAGTATGGCAGCTGCGGCGGATCCAAATGATAAAAATGCAGAGCGTCGTAAAAGGGTAAGTTTTAAATGTGTCATGAGCCTATTACCAATATCAAAAATAGAAACATTGAGTTGGAAGGTAACTTTAAAGCACTATATTCCAAGTCGATGGCAGATCCACTCATTTGTAAACAATTCCATGAAGAAATTGTAAAACACATTTGTGAAAAGTCGATTGTTCCCAACCCCATTTCAACTTGTTATGTAACAATACAACACTCTCATAATTATTGAAAATATTAGGATTACCCTATTAAGTAATCAGTTTTCAGCCTCTTTGAAAAGACGTGTGTGCATCGCCTTTTGTAACTTTTGCAGGTGTTCTTGGGCTCACTCCCACCAGACTTCCTCAGAGTCGCTGCACCAGCAGGTAACCAGCAGCAGGAGGCCGCAGACCGACAGGCAGCATTAGCGCTTCATCAGCAACAGCTAGCAGCCATGGGAGGGGTTCAACCAACTCATCAGATGGGGCGTCTTAATATCACAATCGCCCAAGCTAAGCTGGCAAAAAATTATGGATTGGCTCGAATGGACCCTTATGTTAGATTGAGGATAGGTCATTTTGTGCTGGAAACACATACAGATCCAAATGGGGGCAAAAACCCTCGATGGAACAAAATTGTTCAATGGTGAGGAGAGATTTCTTTTTATCTTCTAAGTACATCCATAGTTTAATTTTGAATTAACAGGATTTTCTCTGTTCAGCCCTCTTCCTCCAGGTATCAATAGTATAGTTTTAGAAATATTTGATGAATGCTCTTTCACTATGGATGAGTTAATAGCATGGGCCGAGATTCCCATCACTGAAGCTGTGTTGTGCGGCGAGACTCACGAGGACTGGTATCCTCTGAGTGGTAAGCAGGGAGAAGGCATGGAGGGCATGATAAATCTGGTTCTGAGCTACGCAGTAAGTGGCAAAATACAATTTGCTTTTTCACCAGCTGCCAGGAAAAGAGAGCGAACTAATTTAATTTCTTGCAAATTAACAGACTGCACCCATAGCTACCACACCGTATGCAATGCCGGGAACACCTGGCGTGATGATGGTACCTACTCCAGCAGGATTTGGAACACGAGCCTTCCAATCAGTGCCTGTGTATACCCAAGCCCCTCAGGCTGCTCAGCCCCCTCAACTCACAGAAGATGACCTAAAGCAGGTTTGTGTTTCATTCAATATTTTCTGAGATCTTGTTGAAGTTTTCCATTCTGGTATGTTTTTTTTCCTCTTCTTCCAGATTAGTGAAATGTTCCCAAATATGGACAAAGAAGTAATCAAATCTGTTGCTGAAGCAAATCAGGGAAACAAAACCGCCACTGTCAACTCACTCCTTCAAATGGCTGAATAGTTTTGGGGTCATGAAGTTCATGCTTTGTTTCATGCATTTTTCTCTTTATTACCATTGTGTGTAGTGGGGAGGTTTTATCTAATGTTGAAATAGACAACTCATAATTATCATGAAATTTGGTGCCATATTCTGCCCTATTTGCTTTTCTCTCCTTCTGCTGGTTTTTCTTCTTCCCTTGACTTTTCCCCACTGTGATAAAGTTGTGAGTACTGGTGGGTTATTAATGAGTTTGAGCTTCACTTCCAGGTATGGGATGGGGCACATTTATTTATGAAGCATTTAGCTGTGTATTGTGATATCCAACAACTTAAATCTGCGGCTACTTTACCTGCAAAATTTTCATGAAACTCTATTTAAGGGATTATAATAATGTAGAAATTAACTTTAAGTTTAATCAATAAAAGCTTTAATAAATCAACAGACAGTAATTTCATTGAAATGCATTACATCACACCATCTGTAACACACTTAAAAAAAAAAAAAAAAAAAAAAAAAAAAACTTTAATGCACTGATTCTAAACACAATTAATGAGAGGTTTACATTGCATGAAAGCCATTAAGTTAATACATAGCTAAATAGTGATACATACAACTTGTCTTATACTTTACAAACCCTCAGGCATAGAGCAAAGGAGAATTATTGGCCACATGACTTTTGAGGTCGTTTCTGAGCCATATTAATTTTGTCTCCCAGGCTTAATGCCATTCCCTGTGAAACAGAGAAAATAATATTACATTTGGTGAAAACCAAACAAACAGGAAGAACTTACAAGGTGACACAAACTTACCTGACTCTTAGCCCTAATTCTTATATGACCGGTGACAGGGGCATCTGGCTTGTTGTACGGCTTCTCTATGCTAAGGTTTGCTAGAGCATCCTCACCAAAAATTGAACGAGCATACATATTTGCAGCCATAAATCCACATTGTCCAGACAAGGCCTTATATAAAAAATGTGAAACACAGCATAAGAGAAAATAAGCTAAGCTGCAAATAACATTAACAGGGTGGGATCACATACCTTAACAGGTGTAAGACATTTCATATTGGTACTCTTCAGAAGATGGTTAAGATATTCATGGAGGTCTGTGAGGTTGGTATAAACCGATACCTGTAATGGCAAATGCAGCATTACGTATAATACTTCAACATATTCATGTTTCAGAAAGATGGTATGAAATGTGATGTCTACCTTGTTTTCCCATTCAAACTCAGCCCACATTTGTCTGAATTCTGTATCAGTGCATGAGGCTGGCACGATATAATCCATGATATCAATGTGGATATCATTTAAGACTACTACATAACGATCTGAGGCTGCACCACTAACATCATAGACTAAGGACAAAAAATTTGTTTAAATATGTAAGATTAGATTTATAAGGTGGATATTTTTTTTGGTGCCTTCATCGTCACTTACCAATATTGCCAAAAATGATTCCATTCTCAGTTGACGCAACTTTTACATTGGCTTTGATGTTACAAAAATCTTTAGGTGCCAGAACAACTGGTTGTGGTCTTTCCACTAATTTCAGGTCGCCCAAAGTTGCTAGCTCCAGAGTACAATTTTGCAATGTAGATGCTAGAAATTATAATGAATGACTTACTCACCAAGTAAAGAAGTTAGAGCTATAACCAAAACACAGGAAGCAGGAGTTCAATAACTTACCTGTTTGGTTTACAATAAGGACATCAAGAACTATGTCATACTGATTAACATGAACATAGGCTTCAGCATACACAGGATCTGAAAACCCTGTAAGTTGTGTAACCTTGTTCAGCTTTGTGGCACCACTCATACCAAACTCTTTGCTGTTCCCTAGAAACAATATTAATCAGTTAATCAAGTAAAATCAGTTTAACTCTGAGAAATTCAGATTGATTAAAACTGACTAACCATCTCTTCTTGAGCCTGCAAGAGCCTGGCTTAAACTCAACTCAAAAACATTCTCTGTGGCTTGGTCACCTCGTTGAGAGGACAGTTGTAGGAAGCTAATAGGATCATCAGCCTGAACCTCATTGCCAGGCTTTTCTTTGGCCTGCAAAGCCACAAATTAATCAAATTTATTACGGTGCTCAATGGACCTGACAATCTTTCTAATCAGAATATGAATAATTTACCTTGTTAATTGACGCTTCTTCCTCAGCCTTGGCTGAGAGCATGATTGATAATGCATTGCGACAATGTTGACTAAAAATGGAAATGATTTCAGGTGAACGGTCCGAGAGGACATGTAGGCAAAGAAACAGACGATCAGCATCATCATTGGTTATCGGCTTGGAGGGTAAACCTTCAAAACAAAAAATAAATCAATGGATGTCAACAAATATAATGGCTACATTGGCAGATAGCCTTAATAATTTTCATCATACCAGACTTCCCAAGATGTAGAACTGAAGTGATGATAAGCATGGCTTCAGCACAAAAACGATTCTGCCTTACAGAGTCAGAAACCAAAGAAATATATCGCAAAGCAAGTTTTACAAGAGTGGTGCCAAGCGATGCTCCCATAAAGAAATCTCCATCCATAAGGTATTGACGAAGTGGCGGCCTTGCTTCAGCCTTCTTTATATTGCTAGACAGAAAAAAAGAAAAGAATAAAAAATGGTACACTGGAACTGATTGATAACTTCATTGGAATGCTTGAGTTATTCTCTTCTGAAGTTAATGACACTTACATGGATGCACTAAAAGCAGATTGGCTGGCATAAGTTCCATCAGATGTTACCAACTTTTGAACAGTTCCAACACTTGAAGAGTTGGCATCTTCTTCAGTTTTCTCACCAGAAGCCTTTCTCAGCTCATCTTCCACCAGAGGTAGCTTTAAAATGGTACAAATAAATTACAACAGAAAGATACATGTGCAGTAAAATATAGAATCCCCATAGTTTTGATAGGCCCAACTTTCAGAAAGAAAATTTTTATTAAAGAAATTTTTTGGGAGCAAAGGGGAGACCAAAGGGACTATGGGTTTTGATACATTCTTTACAACTCACCTCCCCAAGAGTTTGCCTGATCTGAGACATGACAGTTTGAATGTCATCAGCAGTGACAGCATACTCTCCCAGAATCCACAAAGCTGCACGATGCACCTTGACAGACTTTATACTTGCAAAGGCGTCCAACAAACGCTAAATAATTAACAAAGAAAAAACATTAACACAGTGAAAGAAATCAAATGATATTTACAATACTATCATAGTATTATGTACACTGACCTCAATAATGAGTGGTCGAAGATTATCAAACTTTTGAATAGCTTCTCTTACAAACACAAGAACATCAGATGCTGCAAGCTCATTGGTATCTGATAAGAATTCCAGTAATACAGGGATTACAGTTGCAGCCACATCAGGAAACTGTAAAGTAATGTAAGAATTCATACTGGTGCTGCACTATAATACTGTAGTTACTCTGGAAAGTAAGTACACATAACAGTATAACTCCTTACCTTAATGCAACAAGTGTGTAATGTTCGAACAAGTAATTGTCTGTATTTTCCTGTATCCTCATGCTCTACTAAATTGTGCGTCTTGGCAACTTCTTTCTTCAAAACGAGAACCATTTCCTGTATGTTACGGGATGAGACCAGCTCAAGAGCTACAAAACAAAAAAGGGGAAAACATAAGACACTTAATGAGATCATGAGGCCTTCAAAAATGGAAACCAAATTAAAGAAAACACAACCCATAACTTACATAAAGACAATGTCTTTCGCCTAACTTCGATGTCAGGACTTGCCAGGACACGAAGAATATCCATAACGAGGTCCTGGAGAACTCTTTCATGAGTGGGATGTTCCTTAAGTGCTATTAGTCTATCCAGAACAATCAGCTTCACATTGTTGTCACTTTCTTTGATGATGAGGTCAATGTAACAAGATGCTGCAGCCTAAAATAAGATTTGGTTAAAACTGCAATAGAGAAATGGTCCAATCTTGTTTGCAGCAATGATTTTAAGGCTTACCTTTATTGCAGTAGGGGCACTAGAGAGAGTCACTAGAGTACCAGCTGCTTCATAACGGACAGCTGCACTTGTTGAGTTCAGAAGGTTGTAGATACAGCGAATAAACCGAGACCGCTCAGATGGGTTAGCATGACACACCTATGGGCAACAATTACTTTTTTATGACCAATGAAGTGAAGTGTGGTCAAACAAGTTCATAAGAACACGTAGATAAAACTTTTGTATTTTTTACATTGACAGTAGATTATAGTAATAACTTACCTTGTAAATGAGCTCCACAATGACCAGCTGCAAAATATCTCCAAATGATGAAACCTGATCTAGGCAAGAGGCAAGATAGGCCAAAGCACGTTCTTGATCAGCATGTAACAGCATTAGGAAGGCATTTCTCTTGCAAGACATGTCTTGTTCAATGTCCAGGAAGTTTGCGACAAGTTCAGGGGCATCAGGTATAAGAAACTCAAAATTCCTAGGGAAATATAATCAGTTAAATAATAGAACAGGACAAAAAAGTAATGTAATGTTTACTACTTTCCCGAGGAGAAAACTTACTTGAAAATTGTGAAAATAGCAAGAACTGCATTTCTTCGAACATATGAATGTCTATGCTCTAAACAGGCTCTGATTGCTGGCATGATAGGCTCTAAAAGTTCTGGTTCTTTCAGCTTACAAAGGAACCTCAATGTTGAACCACGTACAAATTCATTAGGGTGCTGAAGATCCTGTGAAAATAAAGCAGCAAGTGTAATCAAAATGTAAGTTGTCAAACTGAGTCTGGTGTTATTTTGGAGAAAAAAACAGGGAGAGCACATAAATACCTTTCTGTAGGCATCACAAACAAGGATCATCTCATGCAGTAGTTTTCCGTCACCTGTGGTCTTGGGGACAATTTCCCAAAAGATAAGAAGCAGTTTCTTTACAGTATGGTCTTGCAGAGGAAGAACAAAACGGATGATTGTCATTAAAACTCCAGGTATCCTTTCACCCGCCAATATCATGTGAATAACCTTCTTCAAAGCTTCAATTTTTATTTTCACATCACCCTTTTCTGAAAAGTCAGAGAACATCATTAGGATCACAAAATCATACAAGATAAAATCAAAATGTTTCTAATTACTGACCAAGATCCATTTTAAGCTGCAATTCATTGTAACTTTCTGACTCCGACGTTGCATTGATCAAAGTATAACACGGCTGCTCAATGCTGCTTGCCATGGTGACTTCAATGGACTGCCACTACTGTAAATTAGGAGTAATAATCACTAAAAACAATATTTCAGAGGATTTGAGATAGGAAGCCTCCTTTAATTTCAAAGGAACCAAGATTTTTGATTAAATATCTGTCAGTACAAGCATTGGGCACTGATTCATACTAGTATTAGTATATTGGGAAAAGTAATGAGCTAAAAAAACAAAAAGGGGAGGGGTAAATTCGTTTCAACGAACAAGATTTCGGGTTTTAGCGCGATATTTTCAATTACTGGTGAGAAAACAGGAAAAATGAGAAATAAAGTGACAATAGGTTGCGGGTTAGTACATGTGAACAAGAAATAAAGATACATGAACAATGTTGCTATAAAATTCTTCGATATTATTTCAGTATTGTCTGAGCTCAAAAAAGTTATTTCAATAGCGATACAATCCATAATCAGGAAATAACAACATCGGCCGGTGAAGGAGACTACGACATAACCAAACACAAAGTGAGCAGCTTGTAACATACTGGCTGCGAGCGAAATCGAGCGCCGCTGAGGCCATATGTTTGAAATAATTTCTCGTACCTTCAATGGATATATATATTATTCTCGAACCCAGCTCACTCAATGTTGTTTTCGTCACAAACATTAAAGTTAGCGACGTGTCAAAAGCATTTCCAAAACACGAAGAACGTCTTCTCCTGGCTCCAACTCCAACTCCCATTCTAGCTCCAACTTTGGTGGTGGGGGGTATAGTGCGCTCGCCCCTATGCTATGAAAAACTAAGCGGCAAGCGGTTCTCTACCTGACGAAAGTTGAGAAGGCTGTGAGTTGAGCAGAACACAAGTGTTTATTTACACTTTATACCTAGTGGTGACTGGAACCTTAAACTAGGTAAAGCTAACGCTTAAGGCTGAGCTGAAAATTTCACTTTACAGATAGAAATTGAGTTATTTTAGTCTCAGCTTTCTGACGGAAGGTGATAAAAAGTACCTTTTCTCTCGAATGTGGGTAAAATTATTTCGCGTAAAACTTTTCTGCTTTACGGAACTTTGCTTTGATAAGAGAGCTTCTCGTTTTTGTGGCCTCTTCTAGAAGTCAGCCAGGCAGGACGTCAGGCGCGTTGCTTAAAGGCGGAGCCCCGGATTGGCCCGCAGCAGAGCCGAGACCGCCGGAAGCGCTGCGCCAGGGTGGTGAAGGATTCCCGCCAGGGAAGGCGGGACGTCCTGGTCTTCTAGGAGAGCCGTGAATTCGACCCGGTCGACGAAGAGGCAAGAGTCTATGAAATGCGCCGCGTCCGCGAAGTCCGCCCCGCACCAGGGGCAGAGTGGCGGGAGGCCGAGGAAACGTGCGAGACCCAAGGAGAACAAAAAAGTCAAAAGGACGTCAAAATGACGTTCTGGCGAGTTCACTGCCCGTAGGTCATCTTGACGTCTAAGTACGGGTGTACAAGGACGGTTTTTTGACGTCAAAAAGATGTCAAAATGAGGTCTTTTTGAGTTTGGCCAAAAGATAGTCACTTTGACATCTCCATCACCTGCATAGTGTCCAGCAATTACTCAGAAAAGTCTTAGTTTTCTTTCATCATTTCATTTGGACAAGGTAATAGTTCTCAAACAGAAGCTTTATTTGTCGGAATGTGCCAAATAATTAGTCGTTAGTCTTCGCACTCCGATGAATGGAAGTGCAACCTAAGTCGGCTGTGCATTTAAAAGTCTTGTAGGCATGAAGGTAATGCATTGCATTACTCGATGATGTTTCCATGATGATGTGCACTTCAGAACAGCTAGTCGCCGGACACTATATATGCACGAGTCACGAGTGGTCAGCGAGAACGGATATAAAACTCACGAACAATGTTAGGTGCGTTAAAAACTAAAAAAAAACAATTGTGCAGGCACATCGAGAAAACCATGTTCTACCCTAACGTCAATATTTCCGAAGTCGAAATTCAGAAATTTAGTGGATAATTTACATTTTAACGAAAACGTAACAGGTACAAGGTCCATACGCCATCTGTTGCCAAACAATGGAAGTACACTTGACTGTACAACACATGTTCCGATTGAGTGATCATTATTTTACAATTTTGAGTCACAAAATTACAAACGTTTCATACCCGCCCACCCGCCACGAAGGCTGCCCTCCTCGACGGCCACCAGCGACCTACCGACGTCCACCCCCGTCTTTTCGACGGCCATCCCGACCTCCTCGTCGCCCACCCTCCACGACGGCCAGCCCCGCCTCCTCGTCCTCGTCGCCCACCCTCCACGACGGCCATCCCGACCTCCTCGTCGCCCACCCTCCACGACGGCCAGCCCCGCCTCCTCGTCGCCCACACTCCACGACGGCCATCCCGACCTCCTCGTCGCCCACCCTCCACGACGGCCAGCCCCGCCTCCTCGTCGCCCACCCTCCACGACGGCCACCCCACCTCCTCGTCGCCCACCCTCCACGACAGCCACCCCCACCTAAGATTAGGGTTGAGAGGGTTGAGAACTCAAAGGCACGTCAATATAATTTTCATTATACATAGACGTATCCAAGTCTTTTGTCTCTGCCGTCACTTTGACGTCATACTGACGTGTAACAAATTTTGTGCGTTTTACTAAAACTATCGAAAATTTGTAACCTCTGCATATCTGATAATGTTCTTCTTTCGGTTATTTGTCAACTCAAGCTTTTATAGAGTGTCACGTCAAAAGTACGTCAATCTTAGGTCTTGAAATGGACGTGACCATTTCAAGACTTCTGAGAGATCGAATTGACGTCAAAATGACCTCTCTCTGACTTTCTGTTCTCCTTGGGCGATGTGCGGGCGTGGCGGTGTGTCCAATACGCAGACGAATCAACGACGTGACGACTCTGCGGTGACCGACGGCACGTCGGAACCACGGGGCCGAGGGCGGCGTGGGGCACAGAGCCCGGAGGTGTTTTCCGGGGCCCGGTTCGTGGGCCACCCTCTCCCAGGCGGCAGCGCGGATATCCAGCTACGAAGAGCAGCTATTTCTCTTTTCTTCTCTTCTGCTTGTCCATTCATCAATCTATCAGTGTCATGAAGATCTCCAACAAAATGCCTCCTTAAAGTTAAATGGTAATGAACAGCAATTACTTGTATCTTTCTTGAAGAAAGTAATGGATTTTGGAGAGCAGTTGACGAGAGATGAGCTTTTATCCTGCGTCCCTTCAGGTCAAGGTAAAAGAATTCAAAATAGTTTTTGATGCCATTTTTTTTTCACATTCTAATCCCTTGTTTTCTTTGGCAGTTCGGATATCTATATCAAGTGCAAGTGATTCTCCAAGGTCTGCTCCTCATGCTCAGAAAAGAGCAAGTGGAGCTCTTGCTGATTTTCTTTCGGTATGCAATCTTCAAATTGAAATTGATTGTTAAAGAAACAATATCCCTCCTTTCTTTCTATTAAAAAAATATTTTTCTATTTCCTTGCAGTCTCCTCTCGTGAAACGTCGGTCACAACTTTTCAGAGAGCGCATCAATTCATTAAGGAGTGATGTTGAACATGAACAAATAGAAAATCTTGAGTTGCAAGAAAAGATCGACCAGCAAGGTATCAAGATAGCTAAATTAGGTCTGTGAATTTTTGCGAATTGCTACATTTCATGTTGAACAAGATTAACTGGATTGAATCATTTAACTGAAACTTTTACATTTTAGAACGGAAGCTGAAAGAAAAGAACTGTGAGATAGAATCTCTTCAGAAAACATTGCAAAATGCAGAAGAGGGAAGGGTTGCTTTAAGTGAGATACTGAAGATCAGAAAGCTGAAACGCGCAGCCTTCGAAAGCAATTAAATGAATCTGAAAATAATGCCAGAAAACTACAGGATGAAATTGATTCATTGCACACTGAGACGTCCTCGTCCAGGGCGCCGTCGGGGGCGGTGTCCGCGGCCGAGGGGCTGGTTGGAGGGGGGCTGCGGGCCGGTTGGTTCCCCTCGCTGACGACGACATATTTTTGCTGCTCGTCGTCCCAGCGGAAAATGGTGTAGGGGAGGTCCGCCGGGGCAGGGGGAAGGGTTGCGCTCCTGGAGGCCGCGGCCGGGGAGGGCGCGACCGTTGGTGGCGCAGAGCGGTGTTCCAGGCGCGCGCGGACCTCCTCGTCGTCCACCTCTTCCCACCGCGTCGGGGGCGGCCCGCCGAAGAAGAGGAACTCCCGGCGCTGCTTGGTGTAGCGCTTCTTCATCCGGCTTGTGAAATGGCCTGGAAACCGGCTGGCCCCCGGCAGCGGCGCGCTGGCGGCGCGCGGCTCGGGTCCTGGGGACGGCGGCGTCGGGGCCCGGTCGGGCACCACGGCGCCACCGCCGCGGTGGGGTGGCCGGCGCCAACCAGCTGGTGAGACGCTGCGCCGGCGTGGTGCTGGGGCTTGTCTGGGCCTTGACGGCCCGGCGGCGCGGTCCGGGCTGGGCGGTGGGGTGCGGAGGATTCGCACCCGCAGGAAGCGTTCCCTGGGGGGCTCATCCTCGCTGCTGGAGCTGTCCGCGCGCCGGCGTGGTGGAGTTGGAGGGCCTCGGGCCTCCCTGAGGACCGGAGAGGGGGCCGCGCGGGCCGAGGGCGGCACCGGCAGGATGCGGCGGCGCAGCTGCTGCTGGGCCCGATGTTGGACACGGTCCTGAAACATGCCCGCAGCAGGTGTTACTAAAAAATCACGCTGGCCCAGCGTCGCCTGTACTTGCCCGGGGGCCCAACGAACTTTATTGTCAGGTCCGTAGGTCCTAAACCAGACGGGCTGATTGGGGTGGAACTTTGGGGGTGGGGGAGCGCATGTTGGCGCGGAGGGCGGCCGCGCCGACCGGGGGTTGAGCTGGTGCAAGAGGGTGCGCGGCGCGCGGCCGAGCAAGCGCTGCGCCGGCGACAGCCCGTCCGCCCCCGGCGTGGTGCGGTGCGCGGCGAGGGCGGCCGTGAGCCGCTCCTCGTCATCGCCGCGCAGCCTTCCCAGCATGTCCTTCATGGTTTGCACGGCCTTCTCGGCCACCCCATTGGCTTGTGGGTGATATGGCGCCGCGTACACACGAGCCACCCCCAAGTCGTCCAGGAAACGACAGTAACGCTCACTGTGGAAGCAGGTGGCGTTGTCGCTCACAATCGTGTCACACAGCCCGTGAGTGGAAAACGCGCGAGCAAGGCACCGCACGACGGCCTGCGCCGACGGGCCTGGTGTCCAGTACGCGTCGATATAGTTCGTCGCGGAGTCCACCAAGACAAAGAGGAAGTGCTTGTTTGTGGGCTCTGCGAAATCGACGTGTACTCTACCCCATGGCCGCGCCGTCGGCCAGGGCGCCGGCTGCGGGGCCGGGGGGTCCGGTCGCTGAGTTTGGCAGTCCGTGCACAAAGCCACGTAACGGTCAATGTCACTGCTCAGGCCTGGCCACCACACTATGGTGCGTGCCAACCGTTTGGCGCGCACGATGCCGTTGTGCCCGGCGCCGTGCAGGCTGCCTAGCACCCCCTGGCGGAGCTCGCTCGGCACCACCACCCGGTCGCCAAAAAGCAAGCACCCGCTATGAGTGGAGAGCGTGTCACGGCGGGCGTAATATTCCCGCAGCTGGCCGTCTACGCCTTCTGCTGGCCAGCCCTGAGTTGTGTACTGCCACACTTTGGCCAGTACGGGGTCGCGCTCCGTGGCTTCCGCGACCGCGGCCACGGAAAATTTTCGCGACCCTGTGCGCTGCACTTGTGCGCAATATGCTATTTGCACGTCAGGGCCGGCCTCTGCGTCCATTCGTCCGCAGGGAAGGCGAGACAGTCCGTCTGCGTTCGCATTGTCTTTCCCGGCCCTGTACGTGAGCGTGAAGTGATAGCCGCCTAGCGTGAGCAGGCCGCGCAGGACTCGGGGACTGAGTACCTGGGCGGCTGCGTTCGCGACCAAGCCCAGGAGGGGCTTGTGATCTGTGACGATCTCAAACTTCCTTCCGCTCACGTATTGGTGAAACTTCCTCACCCCGAACAGCACCGCCTGAAATTCTTTGTCGAGTTGACTGTAATTTCGTTGTGCTGGTGTCAGGGTGCAGGATGCGTAACCGACGGGCCGCTCGGCCCCGTCCGGGAAACGGTGGGCCAGGACGGCTCCAAACCCGTACGGCGAGGCGTCGACCGCAAGCACTACTGGCAGGTGTAATGAATAATGACATAACAGTTGGTTGCTGCACAGGAGGCTTTTCGCCGTCTGGAACGCGGCCTCATGCTCTGGGGTCCACGTCCAGGGTGCATCCTTAGCCAGTAGGGCGTACAGCGGGGCGCACACCGCGGCACGGTTGGGGATGAAACGGTCGTAAAACGCCATTTTTCCCAGGAAGGAGAGGAGCTGGAGCTGACACTGGGGGCTCGGCGCGTCCATCAGGTCCTGGACGCGGGCTGGCAAAGGGCTCAGCCCCGCGGCCGAAATTTTGTGCCCCAGGTAAGTGACGGCCGTCAGGCCGAATTCGCACTTCGCGAATTTTAGTCTGAGGCCGGCCTCACTCAGTCGCGTCAGCACCATCTCCACCGAGGTGTTAAGTGCCTCGGGGTTAGGGCCGGCGATCAGGATGTCGTCCAGCAGGACGACGACTCTCGGTATGCCCTTGAGTAGGTCGTCAATCAGGCGCTGGAAAATCGCCGGCGCCGTTGACACCCCGAACGCAAGTCTGTTCACCCTGAACAACCCCTTCGACGTGGTGACCGTCAACAGGTCGGCTGTCTCTGCCGTCACGGGCAGTTGTGCGTAAGCCATGGCCAAGTCGAGCTTCGTGAAACACGAGCCGCCTGCCAGCTGGGCGAACGCCTCGTCGAGTGTTGTGACGGGGTACGGGTCCGGCTGCAGGGCCTTGTTGACCGTGAGCCGGTAGTCCCCGCACAGGCGTGGTGACCCGTCTTGTTTTGTCACTATGACGAGGGGTGTCTGCCAGTGGCTTGCCGTGACGGGGGTGAATGTCCCCTCCTGGACGAGGCGGTCTATCTCTTTCTCAACCCCTTCCCGGCGCGCGTACGGCACCGGCCGTGCCCGGAACCGGATCGGGGGACACTCTGGGTCGACTGACAGGTGCACAGGGGGGGCCGTTGTATCGTCCCCAACCCGCTCTTGAAGCACGCAAAACGCTGCAAATATTGCTGCGCGTTTACCACGCCCGCACCCGCGGCCCCGCCGGGGCTCGTCCGGTGCTGCAGCTGGTCCGGCCGGCTAGCCGGGACTTGGGCCCAATTCAGCTCTGTGACCCAGTCGGGTACGGCTCCGTGCACAACTCGGAAACCCAAAAGCCAAAACCAATCCCGGCCCAGGAGTGTGGGCCCTTTACCGCGTCCTACGTGGATGGAGACCTGGGCCGTCACGCCCCCGAACGCGGCCGTGACCATGACCTGGCCCACGACTGGGACGGCTGTGCCATTCCATGCCCGCAGCCGGAGAGGGCTCGGCTGCAAGGGAATGTTGGGCCAATGTTGGCGCAACGTGTGTTCGTCTATGATTGACACACCCGCCCCCGTGTCGATCTCCATCTCGACCACGTCCCCGTTGATGCGCACCGGCACTTTGATGGGCCGGCGCGGCCGCGGCTGCGGCCCGGCCGGGCCACCCTGGACTTGTCCCTGAGGGACGGCCTGGAACTGGAACAGGCAGTCCCAGTCCGTGTCGTGCTGTTGACCCCCTCCCTCCTGCGTGTGGTACATGTCCTCGCTTGTGCCCTGCCAGGGCCTATCAGGCACCTGGGCGGGCTCTGCGCGCCACGCAGCTGAGGGGCCCGCTATCTCACTCACCCCGTGGGTCGGCACGTTGTCGACTCCCGTATACAGTGCTGACATTTCAAAGGGGTAATCGGACCCGAGGGGTGGGGGGGGCGGGGGGGTAGTCCCCCGGGTTGACGTAGTTCAGGTTACGGGGCCGCTGTGCGTATGCCCCTTGTTGGGATGGTCCCGGCCGCGGTTGGCCCTGCGGCTTGGATCGGCAGGCCCGTGCAATGTGCCCGGTGCGCTGGCACGCGTGGCAAGTAGTGTTTTTGAACGGGCAATCGGCCCGTTCATGCTTGCCTTTGCAATTAGGGCACTCGCGGTGGGGCATCCTGGCCTGCCGCCACTGGAACGCGAACACGTCGACGTCCAAGTCGGGGGCCGTGTTGGCCGGGTCGGGGGGGTCGTCGCAGGGGCCCGGTGGGGCACACCATGCCGTCGGACGAAACCCGTCCCTGCCGCCTGCAACCCAAGGGCTGGGCTCAGGGTGGCTTGGGCCGGGCTGCGTCCAAAATTGTCCGCTAGCCGCCGGTCGGGCCGGCTGCGTCCAAAACTGACTGCCTGCTGGCGTTTGGTCCGGGCCGCCCGTGCTCCATGGGTCTGCCTGCATGGCAGGTGCACGGGGGCCTTCGCCGTACGCATCGCGTTTGCGCGTGTCCCACGCCATTAAGAACGCGATCACCTGTTCGAGCGACCAATCGTCTTTCCGCATCAACTTGAACCGGGCCTCCGGGTCGGCGGCTCCGCGAATCAGCTGAGCTTTGAGACGGCCCTTGTAGCTGTCTCTGAACTCGCACCGTGCGGCCAGGCGGCGCAGCTCACTGATCCATTCAGTGACTGGTTCGCCTGGTCGCTGCTTGCGATCAACAAACCACATTTCGGAGATCGCGGGTGAGGGATCGAGTGCCCCATAGCGCTCCTCCAGCGCACCGAGTACCATGCGGTACGTGACCTGGTTGTCGGTCACCTTGCGTGGGTGCACACTCCCCGCGATGCCCTCGTATTGGTCTGAAGTGCAGATCGACAAGAACGCATACTTCCTATCACTCGCATCCACGAATTGCTGCGAGGTCAGGGCGAGTTCAAGCCGGTCTAAATAGGTGGCCCAACGTTCCTTTCCGGGCTGGAAAGGTTCGAAGCGAAACCTTTTAGTCGCCATCCTCTACCCTACCGTCGTCCAGCGCGAACGGCCCAAACCCACCGTTGTCAAAAACAGTAAAATACCCCGCCGGCCGACCGTGTCGATCCGGCAATATCACAGGGCTGAGTACGGCACACGCGCCCGCACGTGGCCGGTCAGTAAACAAAATAAAACGGGGCGTTAAAAACAGTGTGAGACACTCAAACACTTACGGTGGGAGCCGGTCGCCGTCGCTGAGTCCAACGTGCACTCATCCTCGTCGCCAATGCTGGATCCGACGGGAGGAGGAGGAAGAATGGAGAACGATTGCTGGTGATAGTTTATTCACAACTGATACCTTATACACTAGACTGACCCGAAGGTAGACGACGCACAGTAAACTACTGACGTAACACACAAACTAATCACACACGGCAACACAATGGTCGGAAGGTCCGGCAACCGGCGGCAGCACACTGGAACAAGTGGCTGGTGCTGGTTGACGGAGACGGAGTGACGATGAATGAACGACGGCTCGCGGCGGGGCCGGAGCTCGGCGCCCCGGCGCGACCGTGGCTCGCCCTAGCGGAGCGATGGTGCACCGCCTGGAGCGGCTGGCGGCACGCCCTCAGGCGGCCGGTCCGCGCACCGCCACGGGGGCGGGGCGGGGGCCGGACACGGCAGTGTTCTATTTGGCCCTTGTTTGAGAACTCTTAACAAAATTTGCCTGTTTTCGTTCTAAGTCGATAGAGCAGTGCCACACAACGAACCTGCATCTCGTAACACGAAGCACGTACACGCATGACAATACTACCATTCGAAAATTCATCTGCTAGTATTACAGGCTGCAAGGAAGATTGTTTAAGTCTAATATTAATATTTTGAGAACTCTGAACAGATTTCACAAGTTTTCTGAGTCTAAGTCCCGTTTCCCGCAGCCATTGCTGCTGCTATAGTGCTGCCATCTGTAAAACAATTGCTGGTTGCTGGCGGCTATAAATTCGTATTCGTATCGATTGACGCGGAACGTCCCGAAAACTGAAGCGCGTCTTTTTGAAAGCGTTGACTTTTCCAACAACGCTCTTGTGCCCTGAAGGGAATACCCAGAATAGCGTCATCAGTGACAAAACTATCAGCATTTCCAGTTTCATATAGTTTACATTTAATGACAATTAGCATTGGCCATGTAAAGAACGAGTACCAGTATTAGCACAAAATTAATTTTGTGATTTTCTTTTCTGCTTGTTTTTACTTAATGTTTAAAATTTTTAGAAAATATTTATTTTAATTTACTTAAACTGCCTATATTAATAACTACTTGATTCTCCAATATTCTCTAAGCAATTGAACTCTTACATATTCATCAACAAACTCAACTCAAAACTTCATTAATAACACAAGATTTAGTAAGAAAATCCAGTCCCAAGTAAAGCAGGAACGGGTGGCTGTTGTCATGGTAAATCAAACATGTTCATTCATAAATTTGATTTTCTTTAAATTTTCTTCGTAAACTGAATGTTGTCTGGGAATATTGTTAACTTTACAGTAAATAATTACTACCTGAATGCACGCGAAAAAGTACGTATCTCCAAACCTGTAACCTGCAACTTAAAATTATCATTTTCTCATATTTCTAACAAAGTGGAAAAACACTTCATAGTATTTCTACTTAGTGGATTATGTTCTTTTCAGAGATCTTTTTGGTTTCATGATGCATATTCTACATTCAGAGATGAACCCGGTCATCACGTTACAGTAGCACAATTCTCGTTCTGAACACAGTAGCTGCTAAGACTTAAAAATCTTGCCCGTACTAATTTTGGTATTTGACATTCTAGGATTCTCGATTCTAGGATTCTTTCGACCCTCATCGTTATGGATGACGCAGGCTCTGCTCCAGGCGCTCCCCTCCCTGCCGGCGCTCCGCACCCTCAAGGTGGAGCTGGACGAGCACTGCGCGCACGAGGCGCTGCACATGGCGCCTGTGCAGCAGCTCCTGGCCTCGAACCCCGCGCTCCGCCTGGTCATCTTGGCGCGGCCCTGGTGGTACGAGAAGTGCGACTGGTGCAAAGTGGGCTGCCACCCAGAGATAAGCTGTGACGGTCACGATTATCAAGAGATCACTATCCCTCGATATGAAAATGTACAATTATCTCTTCCATGATGATTTCTTTTTATTTATTATTCACTGACATTCAAAATGGGGAAAACACGCCATTTTAACATTGGCATATAATTTTATCTTGCCTGAATTCTTTAAATTTGTACTAATGTGAAAATATTACCTCATCTTAAGCAGTTTTTGAGGGAATCATCTTGTAACATCCAAGTACAAATATAAGTCAGTGTGCATTGTTAACTTATCAGCTCAGGGTGTTTCTCGTAAGGATGTACACCGTAATAGATAGGCCTCGTCTAGCCGATCATTTTTACTCGTTCTTTACCTTTTCCACTTCTCCCTTAACATAGAGGTGAAAGAACGAGTATTGTGCTCAGTGCGGTGTAAGTTAGACCCCATTTTCAGCGAAGAAATGGTAATACTTACGGTTATGTCTGTGTAAGCAAATTGTAGCTTTTTACCCAGTAATGAGTCCATAATAGAGGTTTTTTTCGAGTTACTAAGCAAAATTTTAAGAAATTAAGAATCTAAATTTCGAACAGAGACGTCCGACTGCTCGCCGCGAGACCACTTTTATCCCGTACGCATTACGACTTAATTACGGACGGACATACAACCAAACTACACTATTTGCCAAATAAAGTTATCACGAAACGTATCAACAATTTTCAACATTCTGCAGTTTCTAATTAAAAAGTAAACATTACATTCATTTGTGTTTATCAACATTGAGAGTATCAATATCAACACAACCGATATGGGTTGTGCGCATGCGCGAGTAGAGCAACGCCTTCTATTGAGATATTCTGTAATCATTTAAAGTTTGTCTCAAAAAGAAAACAAATGCCGCGAAAGGTTTGAACGTGGAAAGTGGAAAGCCGTGACTGACAACAAAGTGTCGTGTGTTATGGACTCACTATCCTGCTGTTGACTTACCATTTCTAGTTGAAAGCTAACATTATTAAAGTTAAGGGTAAAGAGGTAAAGAACGAGGTTTTTCTTTTTGTATCAAACGTGTTTGATGCGCTTACAATCTACTTGTTTAATAAGGAAGTAGGCGTTGCTATGCCCTTTGTAAGTTGCCGCACCCTTCCGCCGTAAGGTAGGCAACACACTCGTCATGCCACGCTCCGGCACTGCTGCGCACGCCCGCACCAGCACTGCGCTACTCCCGTGGTCATCCCCCGCCCGCAGATCAGCGGCCGTCCCCGCGATCATCCTCCGCGGTTCCGCGAGGACCCGCGCCAACCCCGCCGCTAAGCCCGGCTGCAATTTCGCGAGAGGTCACGGCCTGAGGGGGCCTCAACTCCTGAAATCATGTGTACACGGACCCTGAATTCCTTTCGAAATCCTTTAAAATCCAGTGAAATCATCCAAAATCTGGCGAAATCATTCGAAATCTGTAAAATCATTTGAAATCCGCCAAAATCTCTAAAATCCTCCGAAATCACATGAAATCCTCTGAAATCACACGAAATCCTCCGAAATCATGCGAAATCCTTCGAAATCATTCGAAATCCAGCACACGAATCCGCCGAAATCACATGAAATTCACCGAAATCGGCAGAAATCATGCGAAATCCACTACACCCTGATACGGAAATCCCGCAATCGCCCCCTATGCCAGAGCACATCCTTCCCTCGGCCTGAAAGCCCGGATGTGACATATCGATGAAAAATCGTCATCATTGAAAGTGTGTCTGTGAAACCTTTATGAAAAGGTAAAGGGATAAATTTCCGTCATTTAATATCCAGTAATATTTTTCGTAGGTCTGATAGATTTACCGCAAACGTTATTTTAAAAGAACGGGGTAGCGCGTGTGGCGGATTGCCTACCCACCCTTCCCCTAAGGCGCCATGCATATATGTCATTTGACATGTCAGTGAAGAACGACGAACTTCAGGGATTTTAATCGGTTGGAGATTTTGTATAAATGTTAACTCTTTGTTTGTGACCAGGTTTCGTCTTTTTGGAGGGTTTGCTATATTAGGTAGACTTGATTTCTGGTATGGAGCGCTAGACTCCGTTCTGCCTTGAAATGATGAATGTCCTAATTCCGTCAGCATATAAGTTAGAAGCCTGAATCACATATATTTGCATCAAGCCAGAATCACATATATTCACACCAATAAAATATGAAGGAGCACAATGAAACTATTGATAACGAGCGATGGTGGTGTAATGGTATGATCCCAGTTTCTTATGTAAGCTATGTCACTAGTTTCCCGTAAGCTATTCTAAATAGGATAGTTTAATCCCTTAGATCATTTCAGAATGTGTTACAAGAAACTGATATAGATGCATTTAATTTTTTCTTTCAGGGATAGAATGGGTTTTTCTCAACCTTTTTATTTCTGTCCATTCAGTTGTATTTGCAAGAAGGTCCCCAACCATTACAAAATAAGGCCAAGTGTTAAATGTGAGGATTTTCAAATCGGAATTAACTCAGACAATTATTCAAGAGGCAAAAATCAACTGTCCAAGTGCTGCTATGTAATTTCTGACTCTCTTTAGACTTTGCGGCAAAGGAGTTAATCTCAAATAAGTGGGCTCAACAAACTCTCTCAGACAATTATTCAAGAGGCATGTTCTTTTCTGTATCAACCCCCAAGTATGGAGCTATTAGCTCTTGGGGTGTATTGTTGCAAATAAATAAAATCAACTGTCCAAGTGCTGCTATGTAATTTCTGACTCTCTGTAGACTTTGCGGCAAAGGAGTTAATCTCAAATAAGTGGGCTCAACAAACTCTCTCAATTCCATAGCTTCACAATGGATTCTCAAAACTTTGAAATCTTCGGAAGTTATTTGATGGCTCTTGACAGCTCTGGAGACTTATCTGTTTTACTTGCGCAATTCCACAAATAGATTTCAAAAGAGAAATATTTTACATGGCGCTTTAAAAATAGATTTTATCTCTAAAGATTGCTGATTTAATATCAAATGAAATTGATGATTTTAATAAGGTTGAAGCTACCTCCTCTCACACTAACCTGACGTTCAAACAAGTAAGGACAAAAATTTGGTTTCTAACTAGTATGAGCAGAAATTTGATAAATATTGAGACGCAAAAGGAATGTATTGCCACTATTGTAGATGACATGATCTCAACCGTCCAGTCTTGACAGCGCCTGGTCTTTAACAAAATCGTCTGCTTGCATCTGAGCGTCTGCTTCTATTTCTCTGCCTCTGCCTCTCGCGAATTTTTCATACGAATCAAGCTGCTGGCATACTATACCTGAAAACTGGTGGTGGGGGAAGTTGGAGCCAGAATGGGAGTTGGAGTTGGAGCCACGGGAAGACGTGCCACTGCCTGCGAAAGCTCAGCTCAGCTCAGCAGTTTGTCCAACACCCGCACAAAAACGAACACGATGCGCTGCCTGCGCCTGCGCCATGACATATGTTCCGTTCTAGTACGTTTAACTGTAAATGTGGATGTATACTTTTATGTTTAATATTGAGTAATCATCACGAGCTCCGTGTTGTAGAAAGATATGCAATACATCAAAAGTTCGTGATGAAAATACTTGAGGAGTTCGGCGGGCTGCCTATCCACCAGGTGGACGTACCAGGGCAGTAAGTGGAACTTCCCCACGGACAAGACGAATGTTGAATCCCGTACTGACTACCGTGGTATCTAAGGCTATTCGTGCTTTCATTACCTCTTAGGTTCACTTCGGTAGGAATACCCTTCGTCCGGAAAGAATAGCTTGGAGCAAAAAAGAGGGATATGAGCTAGCTGTATTCATCTCTCTTTCCAGTATTTTTTCCCTCAATTTTTGTATCTATACTGCTATCCATGGGCATCTTGCCCCACAAGAGTACATGCTTCTCATTTTTGTTGAGTAGATATAGTCTTTAGTCGGTTGGAATTGTTTGTGGGCGCACCACAACTTTGTTTCCAGAAACAAAATTTAAAAAGTTGTTTTGTCAAGAGTACCTAATGAGGGCTATTTTACTAGCCCTGAACCAGAACAATGACTATGGTCAAGATGACAGAATTAAATTTACCAAGTGTTTTGTGTGGCTTTGGTCAAATTTAATATGCAAAATTGATACATTGGCACATTTAAATTTTTTATCAGTTAGAACATAATTCTTGATTTTGTAAGATATTTATATTTTAAGATGATGGATGTATGTGTGTATGCTGTTTTGCCTTTCAATATCTGATAGATGTGTCAAGCCAGTTCAGCTCACGCCAATCTTACAGTAACTTCTCTTTTTTCTTTTTCTTTCAAAACCTGATATGATTAATTCAAGGAAAAGAAAGCAAACAGTGCGAAGTCCCCTTGCTGCTATAGTCTGATTTAGGAAAGACAAGAACCACTGACCGGACAGCTCGCTTGAATCAAAGGAGGATTCAAATAGTCTTGACATAGGACCTAAATCCTACTTGGAGCCAATAGCTGCTTGTAGTCTGCGCACCTAAAGGTATATCATAATTTATTGATGGTTGTAAAACATATTATAGTTAAAGAAATTTTGAACACGTGTACAGTTCACATTTTTTCAAAATGGATTCACCTGTTCAGTTAGCTGCCTTTCTTTCAAAGCTGCTCTTTCCAGTAAAATCTTAACTTTACCTAGCAGCAGAGATTTCTGACTCAATTCGGTTTGCAACGCAGCAATCTTTGTGTGGTCTGGAAAAGAAGCCAATGTAGTTTAAAGCCATGAAGTAACAACTGTATCTTTGAAGAAAGGTGCATTAGACAAATTAAGGAACTAGGAAGGCTGGAAGAAAACAGGAAAGCAAGCCACCCGCACTTGCCGCTTCATATCCCTTCTTTACAATTGAAAGTCACAGAACTTACCTGAAATATTTTCAGGGCTCTGTAAACGCTGATTTGCCGCCTCAAGTTGTGCAGAGAGATGCTTAACCATATTGTGTAGACCTTTGTTTTCCTGATTCAAAAAGAATTAAAATCCATATACTACTTCAAATGTAGCACATTTGAAAACACCACTCAAACTTTTGGTTAATACAGAACCAAGAAATTTTTCACTGAACCCTTGTACTACCAGTCAAACTTAGCTTAAGATATTTACCATCTCTAGAGTATCTGAAAAAGTCATTGATGAGGGTTCTACAGCTTGGTGGTCATGAACTTCACTCAGAAGCCTGTGAATCATAACAAATTTTCATATACCACATCCTCTCTAGGTTTAAGAGTGCCGCAGATAAGTACGTAATAATAAATATTTTCTAGCATAAGTGACTTTACCTTTCCAGATGAGCAACTCTATTACGCAAACATGGCAATTCAGATCGCAGCTTTTCTGCCTCTAATTTTAATTCCAAATTTTGACATTCCAATTCAAGATTCGCCTTCAGTATATTAGCTCTGTCCCTTTCCGTAGCATTACTAGTGTGAAGCTCCTGAAAATAAAATACAGCAAGCAAGGAAAAAATGACTTGAAGCAACCTTATTTGTGAAATACATACACTATCTATTCACAATTCAAAAACAAAAAAAGCAAAATATAACTAACCATTGTTTCTTTATCCTTAGTGATATCCTTTTTGTGCAATTTCTTTTTTGTGTAGATTTTAGATTGTTGTGAATCTCTCAAATTCGATGAGGGCTGTGAGTTTTCTACTTTCAGATCCTTTGCCTTTAATGTCTGAACCTCTCTCAGCAATCGATCTCGATCTTGCTGCAAATCTTCTAACAAGCAAGGAGTAATTTGATTACCTGTACAGGCAAATTTTACATGTATTACCACTATTCTGATTGATTTATTGATTGGGGAAATAGACAAGGGATAGGAGAACATACTTTCTAAATTTTTAAGGCGTTCTTCCAGCATAGCTTTTTCTTGATAAAAACTTTTTAACTGATGCTCTAAAGACAATTTTTCTTTTTCCAGGCGGTGTACAGTAATATGCATCCGATCAATTTTATCAAGGAGAAGAGCTGTTTCATCAGTTTGTTCTTGGAGGCAAGATTTCAGTCTTTCAATTTGAATTTGATGTTTCTTTTGTTCATCCCATCGAGCAACATTTTCTGCAGACTAGAGGAATTTTGAGTTTTAAAGCAGAGTTTCACTTAAAGCTGTAATTATTAAAAACCAATCTACCTTGATCTTTTTTGCATGTTGTTGACTTATTTGCAACAAAGTTTTCTCGTGGTCTGAGATAAGTCGCTCTGCCTGCTGCTCTAGCGTCCGTATCTTTTTCAGTAATTCCCTTTCTCGCTCAGGTAAAATTGTTTCTGCTTGAGACTGGTGTACTCTGTTCATAAATTGTGCTTTAAATTAGATTTACAATACAAATAAAGTTGAATACAAATATGTTTCAGGACTTACCGTCTAGAATAAATAGGTATTTGGTCTTTCAAACGTTGAATTTCATTTTTATGTTTCAATTCTTGCTCTTCCATTTGTTGAATTTTATTCCTTAATTCAGTCACTTCAGAACTGACTTGCAGTTGTATTTGGCTTTCAGTAACTTTGGAATATCCTTCACTGACTCTGGATCTCTTGAAATTCTGGAACAGTTGTGATATTAGAAAAGGTTCTGACACCATTTCTACTCTCACGATGTAGAGTTTAAGTACCTTTTTCTCAATATCAGTTTTAATAGGCAAAATTGATAAATTTGTGCTTTTGAGGGGATTTTGCATTGACATTCCTCCACTTGATACAGAAGGTGGTGGTCGCTTTTCACCTTTGCCACAATCTGAAAGTCTAAATATCTTAATAATACAGAGAAAAATAAACTAGGGCAAAAGGGTAATTATCATTAAAATACAAATTTGAAACCTGTTGTTTAAGTCCTCGATTGTGCCTAAATGTTGCTGAGAAGCAGATTTCCAATATGAAGCTTCTTGCTGTTTTTGCTGAAGTTCGGACGACAGTGTCAGTACTTTAGATTTAAGAAGGGATACCTCGTCTTCAAGCTCATTGCTTCGTATAAGATGAAGGTTTAATGTTTCCTTGCAATTATTCTCTCCATTTATATTAAGTGTTAACTGACGCATAGAAATCTTTAGCCTGGTAATTAGAAGACATCAATCTAAATGAGTTCTCAGAGAAATATGATAATTTTAACAGTTGTATAATTCTTACCGGACATATGCTTGCTCCAGTGCAGTAAGATCAGCCTGTTGTAAGCGTAAGTGCTCCTGTAAATTTGATATGATTCTTCCATCTTCTTCTCGAATGTCTTGGAGAAACTTCTGATAACGAGAAATTGTGTCCTCCTTTTGCACAATAATGGTTTGGAGACTGTCAACTGTAGCCTGTTGCAAGTTTGTTGGGAGTGAGATATTAATGTTATCACACACTTAGCTAGCCCTGTATTTGAAATGAGCTTGGCATTATGTTACAACCTGCAATGCAACTTTCTCTTGATTTGTAGAACCAATATCACCTCTCTCAGATATTTTATCGTAAATATCCGGAAGCTGATCCATTCTTGGGAGAGGAACTTCATTTTTCACAAGAGATTGCTGCAAGTCCCTTAAGGTATTCCTCTCTGACTCCAACTCCGATTCCTTATCTCTTAAACAGTTACTAAGTTTCAACACCTCCTCTTGGTATCTTCTGATTTGCTGCTTCAGATGCTCTTCTTCACCCTATATTGACATATGGACATTGCACATTTGCTTTGATTTAAGTGAGCACAAACCAAGTATTTTGCAACATAGGTACCTACACATTTAATGGTTGATTTGGCTTCATGTGTATCACCGATTTGATAAATCACAGCTGCTTCTTTCTGAGGTGTTGAAGCCATTTTGTTGACATCATCTTTTGGCTCAGATTCCTTTTCCTTTGGTTCAAGTATATTTGATGTGGTTTGGATATTAATTTCTGTAGGTGGTCTCCTCCTTTCAGGAACAATTCCCATTGTGTCTTTATCAGCAATTGTGCTCTTTTTCTGTAAAAAATTAGGAGGGTTACAGTAGGAGACAGAATACAAAGATTTACATCTTAAAATCACAATGCTGAAGTGAGTGTGACAAGATGCATCATATCATCAACAATGAATTGATTTCTTACCTGTATATCATACAATAGTACTTGCTGCTCCAATGAGGAGAGAAGTGTTTCTCGCTTCTGTAACCTCTCATAAGCCTGCATTAAATTTGATTCTAATGTTTCCAACTGGCGTGAGCTTCTTAGAGCCTGAAATTTTGTTTTCCATTAGACTCAGAAAATACATGACAAGAGCATGAAACATAGCAGGCTTTATAAATAAAAGAACCTTTATCTTCAGCTCAGACACTTCAGCTGACCATGACTCCAATTGATGCTGGCAGTCAACATCTGAATGAGCTGTTTGAATGGCTTTTTGGAGTTCAAGTGACTGCTGACAGGACACTTTCTCTATCTCCAAATCAGTCTTCAGAGTAGCCAACTCTTTGTTTTTGTCTAGCAAGCACTGCCACAAGTTTCTATTCTCTGCTGAACATTGGGTGTAAGCCGTAACAACAAGATAGAAGAAAGCTAAGGGTAACATGTCTGAATTTACCCGTAAAGTAATTATTTCTTCCTGCATTTTTCTAAAATAATAATAAAAAACATGAAAAAATAAAAGTAAAAATTGTTAACAGTGAAAAGATAATAAATGATCTCTACTGACCTAAATTGTTGTAGAAACTGCTGCTTTTCCATATTAAATTTACTCTGTAATTCTGCAATTTCTTTATCTTGCATTTCTTTTGCTGCAAGAATTTCATAGTTCCGCTTTTCAAGACTTGATATCTGGTTCCATGCAGACATCTCACTTACTTGAGATGCACATAATTCTTCAGTCAAACGAACTGTGGAAGTAAAATGAATGCAGCAAATCAAATACAAAAAAAAGAATTTAGAGAAAAAAAATGTTTGCCTAACATAACACTTATAGCACAATTGACATAACAAACCTAATTCAGACTTAAGATCATTTTCACTTTGAAGCTTGTATAAGACTTGGCGCAATGAGTCAAGTTGCAGTTCAGACCTTTCATGGAGTTGGTCAAGCATTTGAACTTGTGCCTGAGATATGTTAGCCAGTTCCTGTAAGGTCTCACGTGAAGCCTGAAGCTCCATCTGTTAGACAAAACAACAACGTAAAACAGTGGAGAAAAGATCCCACTTTTTATCTTTTATAGTTAATTGTACATTTTACAAGCTAAATCATACGCACCACCTCAGCTTTTGCCTTTGATAACTGATACTCTGAACAATTTTCGTCACTTGATTTATTTCTAAATAGGCATCCCGAACAGAGGAATGTATTTTTCTCCATTTTTCCTTCATTAGCATTAAGAAGAGTCAGAACTTCCTCTTCAAGTGCTGAACAGCGTTCCGAAAGTTGTTTCATCTCAGCTGGCACAAATATAAGCACAGGGAAAGTTCAAAGAAACAACATTAAAAAAAAAACATGACTCAATTGTTTCCCATAAATTTAATTTGAATCACATACTTTTGATAATTTCAGCCATTTTTTCAGCATGCTGGGCTTGCTGCTTGTTGCGCAAGGATTCAGCTTCAGTTCTAGCCAAGAGTGAACTCTAGATACACAATAATAAAAAAAATATACATGTAATCATTAAAATACAGTGATTTCATTACAATATCATAACAGTCTTCAAGATTTTAACAATTACCAATTCTTGTGAGGAATCATTGCTTTCATATTTTCTTAATGAGAGCATTTTGCTCATATCTTCTAGTCTTCTTGCTAGATCATGTTTCTCATTTCTCTCTAGTTCAAGCTCACTTATCAATTGTTTTAAATCAATACTCGACTTATTTTCCTAAATAAATGTAAAATACACAGTTAGATCAATATGGAGTTCCAGTTAGGCTTCGTTTTATTTAGGAGCAAGAGTATACTCACGCTTATTTCAAACTGTCTGAGAAGCTGGTTATACTTAATGGAAACTTCTTCTCTTTGTTTATTGGCAGCTATCAAGCTTGCAAGAGGCACACTATTTACTAACAAAGTTTGCAAGTCAGTCATATGAAGAAGCGATACTTTCTAAAATGTTAGCAAGAACACACATTTATGAATAGTAGCCTCAAAAATGAATGTTGTATTATGCCTTTGCAATATGATGATTGTTGTTTGATACAAACCTTAAATTGCAATAGGTCCCCAATTTGTTTAATTAGATTTTCTTTGCTTATATTCCACTCTGTTCTGATAACTTTGCTCTGTTTCTTTGTATTCTGTGCAAATTGCAAGGCTGACTGGGCAATTCTACTGTATTTTTCCTTTTCTGCCAAGAGGTCAACTATGCTGTAAATATCTCTCACCATTTCTCTTTTGATTTCATCCTAAAACAAACATAAGATTAAAGATTTTGTAGGCAGCAAGTGAATTAGAATCTCATATGGATGCAAAAGTTCAAAAGAAATCACCTGAGAAGAAAAGGTATCCCATAAACTTTTTAAGTGAGAAACTTGTGTTTCAGCAAAAGTGAGTTTTGCTTCCATTGAAATTACATCATCTTCAAGTTTAGATCTTTCTTCCTCCAACTTCAGCTTTTCAATATTTTGTTGATTGATGGTCAGAGTAAAATGCGAAACCAAATCCTCAAGGTGGAGCTGGAGCTCTTTCTGCATCTTCACTGTCTCAGAAACTTGTGATTTTTCAACTTCATTTTCCTGCAAACACAAAAAATAAGCAACACAACCTTTCTGCATACAAAATTGTAATTCCCCATCTTGAGTTTCAAGTGACCTTAGAAAATGCAACCTTTCAAAAATCTTCTGAAACAGAACTCAAGATGTCAAAGGCAAAAAATTGGGCTCTAAAAAGTGAAAATCTAAATAGCTAAATGCAATTTAAAACTCACATGTAGCACTTGTAGAAGATGGTTATTTATTTTTGAAAGCAGATCACATCCTTCAGGGGATAGCTGTACCGGGAGGCTAAATGGTAGAGAGACTTTGTTTTGTTCGAGTTGTGGACTGCAAGGCTCACATACAGTCTGTGAAGGTATCTTTGCTTCCATAATGTTCCCTTCCAATTCTGCAATGTGCAGTTTGGCCCGTTGCAACTCATCTTGTATTTTCAACTCCTCCTCTCTATTTACAGCAGTTGGGAAGAAAAAAAGGAGAAAAAGGCCAGTGTAATGTGATAGATTTCAATTAGAAAAATAAGAAGTGAGAAACTTTGAACCTCATGCTGTGCAGCTGCTCACGAAGTGCTTCATTACTTCCTTCGACTGCATTTACTTTTGCCTGTATTCTCATAGCAGGATGGTACCACCCACTTATGTGACGGCTATCTAAAGCCTGTAGTAAATGTTCTAAGATCTTTGACTCTAGGCGAACATTACTTTTCCCTAAAAAATGTTTACATACATTTAGATATGAACACAGTAATACTTGGACAAGCCAAAATTGTAATTGACATACCATCTTGATGGTGAACACTGTCCAAAATATCATGCAATCCTTGCCTCAAAGCCTCATTTTCTTCAATTAAAGTTTGATGCTCAATATCTAGTTGATATTGTTTCTGTTGAAGAACTCTGATCTTCCTCGCTGCTACTCTGTCATCAGCTTGATGTCTACTTTGTTGCCTGACACCTATTCAAAACATAGTGTTACAAGAAGTGTTTGTTCAACCATCTTCTTTCACAGTTGTTTTCCATATAATCTTCAGCAACATTTTTTAGGTCAATGCCACAACATATACGTATTATTAAAAAAAAACATGCAATAAGTCAACATGCATCATGTACCTGGTTTTTGAGTATCTTGAGGATATTTCTCAAGCTCAGCGATTTTATTTTTGAGAACTAAAATTTGCTGACTTAAAGTACGCCTCTAACGAAGCAAACAATAAAAGAAAAGTATCAGAAAATATTAGTATGTCAGCTTGTAGGTTTCAGTTTTTGAAAGTTATGTCAATTTGTACAACACTTGCAACGAGATCAATAATTTAAAGATTAAGAGTATGACAGGCCAAAGAAAATAGAACTAACATCCATCTTTGCACTTAATAAATCCTCTTCTAGGCGGTCAATATGTTGCTGTTGAGTTTTATAAACATTTTGTTCCTTGCTTTTTAATACAACAGCACTAGTGAGTACTTGCTCCTCAGGGGAAATATGCAGTCGTTCCCTTAAAAATTTAGGGGCAATTTTAGAATTTAAAAATAAACCAAGTAGATAAATAAAATAAAAATTAATTTTCTGGCCAGTTAAAAGAGAACACATTTTACCTTAGCGTGAGGTTTTCTTCTTGCAAGCAATCACAGGTGTGTTGCAAAGAGTTAGCTGTCTCCACTAGTTGCTCAATATGTTTGTCACGGATAGTCTTTTGTTGAGATAAATCTTTGATCTGTGCAAGAGCTTCGGAGAGACCAAATTCTCCTGCTTCGTAACTTCTCAATTGTATGATTAACTTAGTGATCTGAAAGATGGCAATGGCAAATGGTCAGCATGTTGTGTTAGAGAAAATGGTTCAATTCAATTCATCTGAGGCTAGGCAGAGTGCACAGTAGCTTAAAAGTATATGTCTCAGAAAACCTTTCGAGCGCAATTTGAGTAAACATGACAACTTCATTCTTAATTAGCAGCTTCACAAGAAATATAATAGGGCATCTAGGCTGACTGGCAGTGAATCCATCTTTGTATATTATGATGCATTTGTCATGAGACACTCCAACCGCAGGTCTTCATGTAATCAAAAGTCACTGTAACTTCTGGTGCAATAATTTCTTTGGTAAAATAAAAACAGGTCCACAAGAAAAATACCTCCTCAGATTTGCCAACAGCGTCATTTTCTGCATCTTGCAACTTTTCCTCAAGGATCCTAATCCTTTCCTCAGTGGCTACCAATTGTTTTTCTGTTACTTCAACATTAGGTGGATAAAGGCCAGCCTGCGATCTGTTCAAATAGAGACAAAATTTTGGAAATATTCACGGAGTACAAGTTTGGTTTAGCAGCAACAAATTGTTTCCACAGCTTACATTTCAGACGCCCGGTGCATGTTCTCGAGAAGTGAAGTTGTTTCAGTGAGATCTTTTGTGGCTTGAGAAAGTTGAGATTGGAGTTCATCAATCTGTGACTCTCTTTTTTGCAAAGTCTAAAAACCAACAAAAAAATAATGGGTTGAAGACAAATAAAGCAAACAACAGGTAGAGCAGCAATTATCAGAGTAATTACCTGTGACAAGAGAAATATCTGTTCTGATTCACAATCCTTCATTATGTACTGCCCTTTAAGACTCTGATGAGTCAGTTGTTCTTTTAAATCACTCAATTCTTCTTCTTTTGATGCAACAATTTCCTTAAATGAGGTAGACACACCATAGGGTTAAGATTGAAATTATCAAGCATGTTCCAACAAATGGTTCACACTACCAACCTTCCATTCTTGAATACGGACATCAACTTCTTGCTGGAAAGCTTCAAGCTCAGCATCTCTTTTTTCTTTCTCCCCAACAAGATCTTGAATTTGATTTGTTAATGCTTTGCACATTTGTTCTGAATGGTGCAATTTTTCTAAACACACATGAAAAATAAAATTTTAATGAAAAAGTGAAGATATATTACACTGGTTCATGTTCACTCCTTGACAAACCTAAAAGTTCTTCCTTGGTGATTTGGAGGGTAACTATATCTCCTGTGATATGCATAATATTTTTGGTGGCTTCAGCAAGTTCTATCTTTACACTAGTGAGCTTCTCTCTTAGAACTATATTTTCTTTCTCCGACATCTAATGATATTTATGGTAATAAAATTAAAAATACATCATTAAAAGACAAAGGACTCAATGTCTTACTGGCTTGGTTCCTACCTCAATATCATTCAAGAGATGAGACAAGTGCTTGTTTTTCTTCCTCAAAGACTCAACAAGCTGCTGTTCTTTCCTGAGCGGCTCTAGCATGCCAGTTTCCTCTTCCTTCTGCTGATCATGTATTTCTTCTTTCAAAGCAGATAACTCACGCTGGAGCTGCAGCCTGTCACTTTCAACAGCAGCAAGCTGGCTTTCCAGCTAAAAATCATAGAAACAGAAAAATAAAGGATATACAAGTTGCACTAATCAACAAATATTAATGCGGTGATAAAAAAAACCTTTTCAATTTCAATTTTATTGGATAATTGCTCCTGTTCTTGGGCTTGCACCTCAGCGAGCAATTGTTGAGCATTAAGCTCCGATACATGTAGGAGTCGCCTGATGTCCTCTTCAGAATCAATTTCTGTAACTTTAAATAAAATAAAATTTTAAAAAGAGCTGGCTTGACAGTAAGTTTGAAAATAGAAGGAAACCAACCATTTTTAATGCTTTTTAGAGAGCTCTCATCAAGTTGTGCTTTCAGATTGTTAATTTCTTGAATTAGTTGAGCCTCTTCTGCACCTTGCTTGGATGCTAGCTCATCCAATTCCAAACCGAGGTTGATGACCTGCATTTAAATTGGTCTACATAAATATTGAGAAAAATAAAATACTCAACGATGACAATATTTCAGGGGCGCCTGAAATTACCTGTTCTACTTTGAATCCTAAACATTTTTGCAAAAGCTTAACACAACTTTTTAATTGGCTAATGTCATTTGATTTATCCAAATTTTCTTTGGGTAGGGACGAGGCAATTTCATCCTTTTCATCATCAGTTAGATCATCAAAATTTACGTTCAAAGGAAATTTCAGATCCATTGGCACTTGGCAAAGTGTACTATTTAATACTGCAAACACAGAATGTCCTCAGCCAATCCCTGGGCAGTGGCAGATTCTGCCAGGCAGAACAGGCATCAGTGTGTGTTGTGTGTTGTGACAGTTGCCGGTTGCTATGAACGGTAGTGGTTGCTAAGGAAAATAACAAACCGAAAGTAGAAGTTAGCAAATACATCAAGGCGTGTCAGATAATTTATTACCTTGGACATGACCGGTTTCTCGGTTTTAAATCTAGCTCTCAGTATAAAATCCTGGTCCAACCGTCGGGACGCGAAATACACGGGACAATGAATGACATGACACAGTGAACCTTAACCTGCATGCAGCAGCGGACGACCAAACCAAAACAAACAACAACATGATGATGACGTCGGACGGGACGTCAACAAACAACAACAACAACACAGCTGCCCGCTCTGCTCTCATAACGTTTTACGTAACGGTCGGGAGAGGGCGCGCGCAGCACGGTGCAAAGCGTAGCGCTCAGCACCTGTCAAAGGAGAGGAAAAGATTTCTTGCACTCGTGCTGAGCTGGAACAGGGCCGGCGCAGCGGGTCGAGTGCATTGTGATACCCTTGTCCCGTTCCGCGAGGATCGCCATCGCCAGGTAAATCCTTTGGGTAGCTCAGGCGCCGCCCTTCTCGCGCCTGTGCATCGTTTGTGAAAGGCAAAAGTGGTGAGGAGATCTGATTGGGGTGATTGTGTGCGTGCGGGCGTGTGTGTGTGTGTGTGTATATACGCGAAGTCAGAAGAAGTCGATTAGAAATCTGCACAGATGATGCCTATGGCTTGTGCGAGGTGGAATATTCAAAGATGGACACTTTGTTTTTTTTTAATTTAGTTCTGAACATCTGATAAAAAGGTCCTACTTTCGAAGTAAAATTTTGGAGGTGCATCGTAGGCCTAATGTGAAGTCAGTTTTCTCGTCCAAGGCGAAGGCGTTTAGCTTTGCCAGGGCAGGGGCAGATGTTTACATCCCTCGTTATGCAGCTGGCACAGTAAACCCTTCTTCTTAAGGAAACGCATGTGGCGAGCAGAAAGTATTCGATTTCCATAGCTAAATTTGGTTTTCATCATTGTTTTTCGTTGTTATTTTTTTATGTATCTATTTATTTGTTTATTGTTCAATCTGCCTCTGAGCCTGCCAAGCGCGCGCAGCTGAGGTGCTGGGATAAGGCCAGCCCAGCCCGTCCCTAGCCTGGACAAACCTCTCGCGGTTAAATGTTGACGATGTACCCAATGTTTTGTCGCCCGCCAGTGTTTTTACTTCAGTCTTTTAATGAGCCTTGCTGTTGAAACCAAAGCATTAGTCATTGCTACTAACACTTAGAGTACCTATTCAGGACAGGATACTAATGTAATTGCCTCAATCGCTAGGTCTTGCAATTTTAAGCTCTTTAGTTGTGAAACTGGAAAATAACTGCTTGATAATTTTCTTTAGGTGAAACATGACTGTGGGCCCTGGAACTTATGCCCATCGGTATATTCCAAAACGAAATGCTTTGAAGAATGCCCCCGCTCAAAGCACTAGCTCTGCAAGCACATCAGGCCACCCTTACAAGCGGACTCATGCCAGTTTATCTACTTCCCCCGACCTACCCGGAAATATTGGATCTAATGTTTCTGTAAGTATCATGTATTTTTTTTCCCTCATTACAAATTTAAATAAGCATTCATGAAAAGATTATTGCGCAACCTTTCAGTCTAGTAATGTTTATAAACTTGTTGCCTATAGTTTGAAAACAATTTATACATATACATGTATATGACTGGAATTCATAAACTCAAAATACGTGATACCATTTTTAAAAAGAAAATTCCAATCTAAAGATCAAAATTTTAAAAATTAACATTTTAAAAATCCAGCTGACGACTGAGAACGGCTGATATCTGAGCTTGAAATGTTAAACTTCTATTTTTCTTCAATTAACCAGGAGGTTTTTCAGAATCATTTTAAATCTTACTACATACTATTATTATTTTAGATGGAACACTGATTAATAAATTTTATTTCCTGTATACTTCATATACCTACAGTGTAATAGAGTGTGTTTTAAATGTGATTTTCTTAATCACTTAAGTTTTCCTTTGTTTCTAAAAATTAAAAGCTATTATTATAACGTAAACGTATTAGTATTAAAAAGTTTCTTGCTCTGTTCAACAATTTAAAAAAATCAAGGATACCTTCTCTCTAGACTAAAACTAGAAAAACATTGGTATCTTAATGTATCACTTAACTCAGATTTGTTGAGTGTTTGGTGGATTACAAACAACATTTTCAGATTATCAACCATGTGATTGTCACCATTGTTAGTGGCAGCATTTTTACTACATTTCTTGTAAAGAATGTGTTCTTATTAATTTCAAATGCTTTGAAACTCAATACCTTCCTTTATGTTTTTAATTTTGCAACTCTTTGCTTTTTGCCTGAAGAAGTTCTCTGATATATTCTTTTACTGTGTTTTAGAATTCAACAAAAATTGGTGAGATGGCTCCAGTCCTAGTTCCAGCGCGTCGGCCTCACGCAGTTGTTCAAGGTGCTCAAAACCCAGGGGCCCTTGGTCCTCCCAACCCAAGAGCTGAGAAAAGGCGTTTCATCCAACAGCATCTGGTTTTGATCTTGCACGCCTTTCAGTGTAGACGCAAGCAGCTTCATGAATTCGTAAGTTATTGAAAATGACGAAAATGACGTGAGTGTTTTGTTATCATTTGTGTAATACTTGTTGTTTTCTCTTCAGTGTCAGCTTCCGCACTGCGCCACGTTCAGAGAAGTACTGGGGCACATGAGCTCATGCCAGCAAGACTTAGCATGTCATTTTCCTCATTGTACGTCCTCCAAACAAATCTATCGCCATTGGAAGACTTGCCACAGGGCCGACTGTTCCATATGTGTTCCTATAAGATTGGCTGATCGCTTAGAACGAAATCACTATTGAGATGCTTAGTACAAATTCTTGAATTGAAATAATTTTGATCTGTTACACTTTAGAATATCAGCTACTCTCACTCTGTATTTGGCGGAAACATTTCTTGACTGAATTCTTGTTCTCATTTCATTGCCTACTAGTTCCCTTTGTTCATACCATCTCATTCTGTTCTGTTCTTGAAGGTTGGCAACTTTTGCTGTGGATTTTTGACTAATATTGTCTTTTTTCATATTTGTCCCTGTTTCAATCTGCCATCTTTCATTTTCGCCATTTCTGTTTTTAAATTATATATTTTCCTCCTTTTTATTTTTGGTTTGTTTGTTTGTTTGTTTTGAATGTTAATTTTATTTGAACAACTTGTTTCAATTTTTATGTATACTGTATTTATGCCCTACTTCTCTGCTTTATAATGATTTACATTATATTCTATAATGGTCAAGTTCTCAAGTATTCTTTTGATCATTTCAAGTTAACTTTGTGCCTGAAGTAGTGGTTGGATAAAGCAATATTTAAATGCTGAATCACCTACAAGTATGCAACCTTACAGTTTCGTTTGATTCTATTATTACTGTAAACGTAAAACTCAAAATACTAAAAGTCTGGCAATTGGATTCTAATTATTGATATGCCTTCTTTTGTAGATTGTGTTTAAAGTATGTAGTATGGTAGGGGCATTCATGCCTGTTTCCTGTGTGATGGTCCAAATGGTGGATTGGATTGTAGCAAAGTCAAAGTCACCATTTTGAGGGAAAAGGACATATGTGGGCTTACATTGCCCGGTAGTGTCAGTGCATTGATGCAAACTGTGTATAGAAGCGCCACATTTTTGACATTTGTTTGTATTAATGCACTGTGTCTGAATGTAATGGGTAATAAATGCACAAATCCTGTGGCACTTTAAATGCCCATTCAGATGGCCTTGCGGTTTTGTATATGTGTTGGCGCTACTAGGGTTACTGGATCATTTGCAGCCTAGGTACATTTTACTAACATTGCACTGAAAGTCTTAAATCAATTTTAAACGTAAGTTACTGTTGTTTCTCATTCATTACTAAATACAATGTCTGCATTCTCACAGGTTTTTAATCTCTGTTGTTTTTAGTTTCTAATCAAATCCAGTCACTCAAGTCTGGCACTTGAAATGTGAGTGACTCTATCATTATATCATTGGCATGCTTTTGTTTTAATCTTAAAGAAGTAATATCCTGTCTTATAGTGCGCTGTCTTGTATGAATGTTGTGTTTTTTTTTAAGAAAGAAATCAACTAAAAGTTACTTTTTTATGATTTTGGTTACGAAGGGGAAAGTCAAAAGAATGCATGATATAATTAAAACCGTTTGTACATATGTCTAGAAATAGTACTGCAAGTTTGCAAATGAAGAGAAATTTTGTATATAGTACAATGTAAACGTTCTTATCTGATATCTGTGATGTTTCTTCTATTATCATGGCTGAAGTTCTTTTTACATTTCACTTGACTGGTTAAATTTTTTCATACTACTTACGCATGAGGTAAATCAGTCAAATATGAGCAAGCCTTGCAATCTCTAGCATATACACATGTTTTGCAAGTTTGATCTCGCCTGCTAAACAGTAATTGTTCTTTAAACTAATTTTAGAAAATTTTGACTAGCATTGAATGTGTAAAAGTAACCCAATTTCTGTGTGTTTGCCTGTGTTAAGTTTACTTGTTCTGTGGCCACAGTGAATTTATGGAGGGATCCTGAAGCTGGTATGGAACTTGATAATTTCTTTTACTATAAATTGTATTTCTGGTAAGTTGGGCATGATCAGGTGATGACTTATTCCCTTCTAGGTTATTCTATTTTCTTGTCTAGTCACTGTCTCATGATGGTTGTGCTCCTGATTAGTTGTGACCTTTGTGTTGTACAAGTTAACTGAAACACGTGAATCAAGTTTTATGACTTTGTATCTAGTTGAAGAAATTACTAGAGCTGCGACTTCATTCACTCCTTTTGATTATATGGTAGACTCACTATCCTCCTTGTGAATTGTTGTTTACAAATGAAATTGTCTTGTTTAAATTGAGTTTTACAAATAATGTTTTTTACTTAAATTGCTTCAAAGAATGCAACTTTTAATTAAATTGTTTATTTGTACTACATATTTAGATTGGTATCCTGTTGGAAGTCTCTCTCTTACTAAAGGTGAGCAAAGAGGAATCTTGAAATTATTTAGAGCAGTCACAAGTCTGAAGGCTGCTGGAAATATTCCTACTAAAGAGGGGAAGTGAATTCCAACACTATCCTATTCATTGTAGACTGGTTAGATGGGTTATGAAATTTTTGAGGTGCATCAGAGCTTTCCCTTTGAGGTTTGAAATTAAGAGTCAGTATTCATTATCCATTTTTCAGAAGTATCAGAAAATGTGTTTTTATTGATTGGTTTTTTAATAATTGCTCTTTGCAAACACATTTTGCAAATATTTTGATTGCCTTGACTAAGAAAAACTGTTGCTCAGTATGAGGAATGTTTTTTTTAAAGAATCATGCCAATGCATTTAATGCATACTATCCCCAAGGGTCTTAGATTTTCATAAAGCAATTCAGTTGATTTTTATTTAGTCTTGCCAAAACTATGAAATGTGTTCAATCCAAAGCGGTCATCTTTGGACTTTGTACTTGTGTTCATCTTATAGCTTAGATGGTTTTTGATGTTTTGGGGATATTTAAAGCTCTTGATCTCAATGGATTCTTAGGAATGTTGATGCTTAGTAACATTTGACATTTACCTGTTACTTGTCATTCATTTGGAGATAAATAGATTCAATAAACCTACATATTCTGTGTTTTATCTTAGTTTGATTGCTTCTTCAGAACTTGAACTCGAACATTCCTCCATGGGTGCGAAAAAATAAAAATGAAAGTTGTCTTGGGCTATCATGCATTTGGCTGTGCAGTTTTTTCTTTTCTTTTAGATTTGAACGTAGCTGAGTAAAAAATTGATTTTATAAAGCAAAGACGTTGTTCAAATCTAAAAACTTTATTATTTAAGCAGTTACCACCTATTGCTTCAGGGAAAACAGCTTTGAAACATACTTTTTGCCCCACCTCTGAGGGCTCATAATTAGTTATTTTGACATCATGTGGGGCTTGCTTATTACAGCAGAGATATGCTTAGTCCAGTCTGGCCGACAGCCTTTTAACGTTTTTTTTTTTTAAATTGTAAACCCCAATGCACGAATATGCACATGCAGTACACAATTTTCAAGTAAAAATTAATTTGCCAGTAAAATTTTAGGCAGACAGGGTGAACAGAGTGGGCATGTCAATTGCTGGGCCTCGCCTCCGTCCTTGTCGCACCCGTGGGGCCCTGCCAAAAGGACGAAGGCAGAGTGATCAGATGGCTGGCTGTGCTAACTGCGTCCCACAAGTGGATCAAGGGGCGGCAAACTCGACAAATCGTGTACACAGAAATACTCGCGTATTTCTAAGAAAATACAAGAAATACCCGAAAAATACCTGATAATATCTTAAACAAAATCATCAAAATACTTACCAAAAATACAAGAAAAATACCGAAAAATACATGAGAAAAACAGAAATACAAAGTAAGTGTTCACCGTAATACATTAGTTGGCAGCCCTAAAGACGGTCACTGGGGTGCGCTGCATAGTGCATAGGTCTCTCGCATCGACACGGTGCAAACCCGACGAGTGCGAGAGAGACAGAGCGAGGAGAGCAGTCTTCTTGGATCAGTCTACTGGGGTAGGCAGCGCGCCCGCGGCACCGGTGTACGGCGGGACGGCGTACCCCAGCGCGCCCCGTAGCCGACCAATACCGAAGAGCGCTCTCATCGCGCCGTCTCTCTCGCACCTGCACGGCGAAGCCAATGAGTGCGATAGAGACAGGGCGAGGAGAGCGCTCTTCGGATCAAGTCGGCTGCGGCTTGTGGGACAGTGGGACTGAGCGAATCTCTCGCGCGCGCAACCGCGTGAACGTAGGGCGACCCATTCCCTAGGAACAATACCATTTAGAAAATACCCAGACACTAAACCCTTATGCACAATTTTATACAACCATTGCTATGCACAAAATTTTATGCATAACTATGTTACACATTGTGCATAATTCTGCACAAATTTGTGCATAAGGAACAAAGTTCAGCATAGTTCTGCAGGAAAAATTGTGCATAACTATGGTTGTGTAAAATCCTGCAAGGCTTATGCACAAAAAAAGTGCATAAGGGTTTAGTGTGCACATAATTAGCTGAACAAATTCAACAATATCTCCCCCTCCCCCCCCCCAAAAAAACACACACACACACACACACACACACACACACACATACGAGAACGACGAGGTTTTCATTTCAGCTGCTTTATGCAAAAGAATGCGCGGGCGGGCGGCGGAGCGTAGCTCTCTGTCCGAGCCTGATTACGTTCGTGGAGAGGCTCGAGTTGAAGCCTGTGAAACACACATCATCGCCCCCCCCCCGCCCCGGCTCACCCCCAAGGCACGGGGGGCCCTGTCAGCGCACGAGAGGGAATCCATCCCGCCAATGTGCCAGGGGCGGCAGTGGGCAGCGGGGAGGGGGGGGGGGATGGCGTCCGAATCGCGCTGCCATCCGCGCCGGATCCTCACCGCCGATCGCAGTCTCTCTTCCCCCTTTCCTACACATACGAGAATGTGGGCTCCTGCCGTCTGATTCCGAAAGATCGCCTTCGTACCGCCGTCCTTGTCGCACCTATGGCGGTCCCCTGTGCTGGGAATGGCAGGACCCTAAAAGTGCGACAAGGAGGGAGGAGCGAGAGCGATATTCCGGAATCAGACTTGAGGGATGAGCGGGGTGGCGGCACGAGGCTCAGGCTCCCGCGCGGATGCAGCCCGCGCGCTTCTGCTTTGGATAGGAAGGCGCCCCCGGGCCCCGGGCCGGGCTGCAGGGAGGGCGGGGCGAGGTGATGACCTGCCAGCCTCTCGTGCGGGGCAAAGTAGGGCCGGCGGGGCGGGGCGGGGCGGGGCGGGGCGGGGCGGGGCGGGGCGGGGCAGACCGTGTGGTCCGGCCCGTGCAGGCCAGGCAGTGCCCCCCCGTCGTGCGGGAGCGGCAGTGCACCGGCCACCGGCGACCGAAAAAGTACTCACCACTCGAGAAAGGTGAGAATAAGCGATAGAAACCTGGTCCGTTACAAATGCATCACTAAGAAAGAAAAAAAAAGAAAGCTGTGCCAGAAACTTGCCCCACGATGGAGTCGTGGTTGTCGTGTTGTGAAGGAGCTTAATGTCCGTGCGGTTTTTGTTTTTCGCGACTGGAAGGTCCTTAGAGAGCTCCCAGCGTTTTCACTTTCGATTCTGATTGGTTACAAAATATCAGTGTTTTGCTTGAAAAAGGTAAACAAAAACCTTGATATTTTAAGGACAGTATCTGAGATCAAGACCGGAAGTGAGAAAACCTGGGCTCTCTAATGACCCTCCTGGAGGGTAATTAGGGAGTTCCCCACGATAGTCTCGAACGGGCAACTTCCGGGTCGACTCTCGCTGGTTCGAGTCCAAAATCCCGTACATATAGATATAGTTACTAATAAATGCGTCTCGAACTCGGACCATTTATTTCCGCTGGTTCTCGCACTCCACGCTGCCCGGGAGCATGCCGACCTCTCGCGGTCAAGGGTCAGCCGTCTGATGCCGAAGATTGCTCTCGCGCCTCCGTCCTTGTCGCACCTGTTGCGGTGCCCCTATGCTGGCCATGGTAGTGCTCCATGAGTGCGACGAGGACAGATAGAGGTATGAAAGCGATCTTCGGAGTCGCTCGGCTGTTGTTTCTGCCGCTCGCGCACCCCGAGCAGAACCCCTTCGCTCTTAGCGGGTGAGAGGAGAGCGGATCAAAGTCCGCGGTCGGCTCGGCTCGGCTCGGCCCGCGGATCGCTCGCACACACAAAAGGGCTTTTGTGCGGCGGCGGCGGCGGCGGCGGCGGCAGGCAGCTCCAAGGGCGCCTCCAGGAGTGGCTCTGCTCTGTAGGGTGATTCCGCACACCAGTTTCGTCGCTCTTTCCTTGTCGCTCTCACAAGGCATGGCCATAGGGAGCAAGAGAGAGGGCAATATAAAACGGTGTTCGGAATCGCCTTGCTGGCTCTGCGTGCTCTGCTGCGGCGGGGTTGTGCGGCTCGGCTCGGTTCCAGGCGCTCGCGTAGCCGCAGGGCCGCAGGGCCGCAGGGCCGCACGAGACCTCCGCGCGGGTTATGGTTTCTCCCACATGCGAACCCACGACGCGCCGCACCGTCTCGTCTTACATTTCGGAAAGCACCTCAGCAGCAGCAGCAGCACCAGCACCAGCAGGTCTTTAATGAGGAACAAGGTGAAGTGGGGGCGAGGTGTAAGGGAGGGTGGGGATAGCACTTGCACCAGCGCGCCCGCCCGCCCGCAAACTAGAGAGAGTGAAACGGGACTCTTGCTTGCTGGGCCGAGGCCGGCCTCGATCTCAGCACGGTGGACCGAGAAGGATGGAATAAGGCGCCCGCTACATCTTCATTTTGAGCTGGCTGGATTTTGTCTTGTTTTTTTTTTTCAGATGGCTGTGCAGCTGGGGCAGCTGGCGCAGGTGGCACTGCTGCTGCTCGGGGCGGGGGCGTGCACCGCCGGCAGCGCGGCCATGCTCAGGCTCCCGCAGGACTTCATGCTGGGCGTGGGCACGTCCGCCTACCAGACGGAGGGCGCGTGGAACGTGAGCGGTGAGTCCAGTGCATGCAGTCGTTCATCCATAAATACTCTAATCAATCAATCAATCAATCAATCAATCAATCAATCAATCAATTCCTTGACTAACAATTCAATAAATTAATAGTTCTATTTATCCATCCATCCATTCATCCATCCATCCATCCATCCATCCATCCATCTATCCATCCATCCATCCATCCATCCATCCATCCATCCATCCATCCATCCATCCATCCATCCATCTATCCTGTCCTCCCTCAGGGAAAGGCGTGAGCACGCTGGACAGGGCGTACGGCGGACGGAGCGATGGCGGCGGCAACGTGGCCACCAACTCGTACTCACGTTATAAAGAGGACATCGCCATGCTCAAGCTGATGGGCGTGAGTACAAACAAACAAGCAAACAAACAAACAGGCAAACATTTAAAAGTACGAAAAAGAAAAGTTACCAGTGAGTGTTACAACCTTAAGTTCCAGTAAAGCACTCTGATGCAAAGTAGCTAGCTTACGGTGAAAATCCACCATCAGCTTACAGGGTTTCCAGGGCTCAATTGATCTCACAGTGAAGTTCGCCGTACTGTTCGAGTGCCGTGCCCGCCCCTCCACCGCTCTGACTCGGTGCTACTTGTTGCGCAGGTGAGCTACTACCGCTTCTCCATCGCCTGGGCGCGCCTGCTGCCCACCGGGGAGGCCGACAACGTCAACCCGGACGGCGTCCGCTCCTACAACGCAGTCCTGGACGAGCTGAAGGCCGCCGGCATCGAGCCCCTGGTCAGTAGGTGGCACAGGGTCGTTGTACTTATCGTCTTCTCCTCCCTCTCCTCTCTTTTTTTTTTTGAGGGGGCAAGACTGCTTTGCTTTGGACCCTCTTTCTCCTCACCCCGCGCTGTACGCACTTTTCGTGTGTTTGGTCGGGACAGAGGAGCGCCGCAGCGGGTCGGGCGCGGCCTCTGGTTAAGTGTCGAGGATAATTTGCGCCGAGTTGCCCGTAACTTTTGGCAGTCCTATCAGGAATGCATGAGCACGTGAGCGGGGAGCGGCGCGGGTGCGTGTGAGGCAGGGCGGGGCGGGGCGGGGCGGCGCGGGGCGGGGCGGGGCGGGGAAACTTTACGCGTGCCATACTAATACTAACCGCCCAGCCGAGCCGGCCGCGGTGCCTGAGAGGGAGGACAGGGGCGGGGCGGGGTTGGAGAGGGGAGGGGGGGGGGGTGAAGGGCCACGGGCCACCCTGGTGGAGGTGATGGTGGTGGTGGTGCTTGAACCTGTGTGCTGGTGCTGGTCTTCGTAGTTGAAGAGTTGTTCCGCAGGAGTTGGACGCGGACACTCAAGGAAGGCAAGCGATGTACGGTGGGCAGTCTTGCGCCTTACTCCCCACCCCCGCCCTTTACACTCCTCCCCCCCCACCCCCACCCCTTACACTCCCCCCCTACCCCCGCCCCTTACACTCCTCGGCCCTTATGCTGACTCCCGCTCCCAGTGAAGGAGAGCGGCCTGCCCTTTGAATCGGCCCCCCTCCTGTCTGTGTTCAACAAGGTGACGCTGTTCCACATGGACTTCCCCGCCGTCCTGGACGACCGCTTTGGCGGCTGGATCAGCCCACTGATGGTGGACTACTTCGAGACGTACGCAGTCACGGCGTTCAAGCTCTTCGGCGACAAGGTTTAGTATAAGCGTGGGGTCAACGGCTCCTCAGCCACCGCACAAAATTCAGAATAACAAGGGAAAAAAACTAAGCAATACAGCAATTAAAAATATATAGAGAGAGTGATTCAAGGCTGTTTAGAGCTTAAAAATCCCCCCCCCCAAAAAAAAATGACGCACCTATGCAATTTGTTCATACGCATTCTGAATAGCCTTCATCTCAAGAAGTTAGCGTCACATCCGCAAAAACACTATTGGCATAGAACAACAACACGCAACAACGACAACAGCAACCCACAATCATCGACAGCAGCAACAACGATGACAGCCCTGAAAAATCGAACAAATAAACAAACAAAAACTTCTTTTTTAAAAAAATCTATTTCCTGCAGGTGAGGTACTGGGTGACGCTCAACGAGCCCTACATGCTGTGCGTGTACGGGCACGGTCACGGGCGGCTGGGTGCCACCCGAGTGGAGCCCGGCATCACCGAGTACCTCTGCGGACACCACATGGTGCTCGCCCACGCGCGCGCCTACCGCGCCTACAAGAAGGGCTTCTCGCACCAGGGTGGTGAGTAGCCTACAGAGTCCGCCCACAACCAAAGTTGTGCCTTAGGATCAAGTTAACTGGGGTCACAACGCATCACCTGGTACCTTGGGATCAAGTTTAAAAAGGCATCGTTTGAGAGTTGGGCTTTGTTTTTCTTAGAAGTTGGTAATACCAGGTGGCTGACGGCCGCCGGGCACTTTTTGTACTATGCAACCCGCCCGCACCGCTCCATCCGGGACTGCATACCCATCAGGCGCCGGGGACCGGCTACAAGCCCGGACGCTCCGCTCCGCCACTGTTGTTGCAGCTAGGGATGGGCATTTAATGCGAAAAAGAAACCGAAATAATGCGGCGAAAATTGGGTCTTTTATGCGATAATAATGCGGTTAAATTGCGACATTAATGCGGTCATTATGTGTCAAAAATTGCTAAAAATGCGAATAGAATTCAAAGAAAGGACAAAAACTGCTTTAAAATGCGAAAAAATTGCGAAAAAAAGACACAAATTGCAAAATGAACGATTTTACTTTTTATGTAAAAATGAGCCAATTGTCATAGCCTAAAAGTCACCATTTTCCTCTTTTATATCACCATTTTGATGTCGAATTATGTCTTTTGATGTCAAAATGGCATCAAAGGTGGCCACCAAAATGACTAAAATTTGTCAAATGACATCAAATGATGCCAATTTGACAAAATCCTGTGAACTGGGTTGGGTTTTCAGCTCGAAGCATACTGACAATGTCTGCAGGTCAGATCGGGCTGACGCTGGAGGACTTCCACACGCGGCCGCACGGCGCGGCTGGCGGCGCGGCCTCGCCGGCGGACGAGCGCGCCGCCGAGGTGCACCAGCAGTTCAGCCTGGGCTGGTACCTGGACCCGCTGGTGGGCCGCGGCGGCCGCGGCGGCGAGTACCCGGAGCTCATGAGGACGCTGGTGGACGCCAACAGCGCGCGCGAAAACAGGGCGCGCTCCAGGCTGCCGACCTTCACCGAGGAGGAGCGCGCGCTCCTGGCCGGTGCGTGCGGCGCGTGCGGCACGCTCTGCACAGCGCGCACGAAAAGTCTTTCACGACTGCGCACTTGTTAGTGTTCGACTCGGTAGTTGTGCACGAAAAAAAAAAAAGAATAATTTAAAAAAAAGTTTGCCCCCCAGCACGGTTTTTCGTTCTCGAACAAAAAAATTACCCCGTATAGACTCAGCCACTTTATTCAGCACTGGTGCAAATTTTTGGCTACAGCTAACTGCTATTTGAATAAAAACAAATCCCACTCAGCTGTACTGCTATTTTTTGTCCCTAAAGCCAAGTTTTTAGCTCGGGTGCTAAATTAGCCCAGTTAAGTCGACTAACACCAAACCGGTTTTTTTTTCCTTTTTTGCCTGTGCACATTTAAGTTTTCAACTGCGCTGGAAAACACTTCCCATGTTGAACACTTCCAAGTGTAGAACAACTGTCGAGTTGAACGCTTACAAGAGTAAAAGTAACGAGTTAGACACTCGCAATTTCTTAACTCTGGGGTGAACACTTGTATACCGGGTGTTTCTTTGAATGCGTAACAGTGTTGCGGGTTTGCCTACCCCATTCGCCCGTAAGGCGCCATGGCCCCTGAAGCCTTATGGCGATTATGCAATCCCGCAACACTGTTACGCATTCAAAGAAACACCCCCTGGTACAAGTAAAACTGGGAGTTGCACCCTTGGTTCCACAGTGGTGTACGCACCTCTAACCTGCGCCTCTTCACCCCCTCCAGGCGCGCTGGACTTCCTCGGGCTGAACGTGTACTTCGGCTGGCACGCGCGTCACGGCGTCCCGGACGGCGCGGGCGACCCCTCGCTGGAGAGGGACGCCGGCTACACCATCGTCGGCACCCACGATCAGTTCCTGCCCCCCGGGCCCTTCCGCGTCAGTAGGGGGGGGGGGGGCTAGGCAATAAACCGCCCGATACACGCTCAGATCTCTAATAACTGACTTTTTTCACTGTAATGTGTAAGGACAATGAAATTTGTCTGCAGATGATAGATATTCGTTTTTAGACATTTTTAGCTAAAGACAAAAACGTCAAGATCTAGAAATTAAAATGACGTAATGTATATGGACTAAAATGTTTATTCTAGGGTAGTACAGTTTTCTTTTTTTTAAAATAAAGAAAACTGTACTACCCTAAAATAAACATTTTTGTCCATTTAGATTACATTTTTCTGTATAGCTACGACTTTTTTCTCACTAGAAAATAAGCTCTGTCAACAACGTCAACAACGAAGACAAATTTCATCACAAACCTATGGATATTCCACTCTGTAGTGAAAATAGTCCATTTCAAGTCTGAGAGTGTACACCTGTGCGTAACGGGACTGTATCTCCGCCTGCCTACCAGGCAACATTTGAGCACGAGTGCAGCAGCACGGGAGTTGGCTGGTGGGCAGGCGGCGAGGGGGAAATAACCGCTGAATTTGGTGTACAAATTTCGTGAATTGGATGTGAATTATTGCCTTGAATTAGCTGTAAATTGGCTGTGAATTGGCTTGAATTGCCTATGAATTGAACTGAATTAGTGTGTGAATTGGCTTGAATTGGGTTTGCATTGCTTGAATTGGGTTTGGATTGGCTTGAAATGAATTTAGATTTGAATTAGGTTCAATTGGCTTGAATTTGTTTGAATTGGACTGAATTCATGGAGTTAGTAGTGTCCACCAAAGTCCGAGGTTATTTCCCCCTCGGCAGGCGGGGATACCCCACCACCTGCAAATTGCGCGTTATTTTGCCTAACTTTTCTGGCAACACTGCCGGCCGTTTGCGACGTGCGCACACGGGCACTAGTTAGTACACTATAATACAAACAGTATAATAATAAGCTTTTATCAGCGCTTGCGTTGCGTTTCTTGGCGCCGGTAGGAAGAAGAGAGTCACTCTCGAGGGGGTTATCACTTATACAAAACGTAGATAAACAATCATTTTTTCTTTAAAACTTCAGATTTTTTCTGATTTTTTTATTCTATATTTTGGTTTGATTTTTTTTTTTTGATTCCTCAATAGGATTATGAAAAACTTGTAAAAAAATATGTTTTTCTCCCTATTTTTGACTTTTTTTATTTGTTTTCAGTTTTTTTCTCTCTGAAACTTGCTTTCTATTATTTAATGTGATTTTTGATAGTTTTTTTTCTTTTAAATGATGTTTACACTGTAAAAAAAAGCTACAGCAAATCCAGTTAATTTTTATGCCAGCCTTTACTGTAGTTTTTTTTTACTGGATTTACTGTACTTCCTGACAGGATTTGCTGTGCTTTCCGAGGCAGTGTACAGCGTTTGCCGTACACTGTATTTAGAAGCACAGCGAATCCCGTTAGAAAGTACAGTAAATCCAGTTGAATAAAGTACGGTAAATGCTGTCATCAGAATTACTTGGATTAGCTGTAGTTTTTTCTTACAGTGTAGTGGGCCCTTACTGACTTTTCGAAGTGATTCCTCGGTGACTCTCGTGATACTGCAGTTCTGCTCGTGACTAGAGTTGCAAATATAGGAAAATTTTCCTAGATAAACCCTGCCTACCAGGCAACCTACCACACAGTGGTGTCCGAATGTTGCCTAGTAGGCAGGGTTTGTCTAGGAAAACTTTCCTAGATTTGCAACTCTTCTCGTGACCTGCCCCCTCCCCTCCTCCCCGCAGAGCACGCCCTGGGTGCTGCGCGCCAGCCTCGACTGGCTCCGGCGGCGCTACGGCGGCGAGCTGCCCGTCATCATCACCGAGAACGGCTTCGGCGACAGCGGCGCCGAGGGGCTCCAGGACACCAGCCGCGTCGAGTACCTGAGGGTGGGTCACACCGCTGTCTGGTCTCTCTCTCTCTCTCTCTCTCTCTCTCTCTCTCTCTCTCTCTCTCTCTCTCTCTCTCTCTCTCTCTCTCTCTCTTTCTCTCTCTCTCTCTCTCTCTCTCTCTCTCTCTCTCTCTCTCTCTCTCTCTCTCTCTCTCTCTCTCTCTCTCTCTCTCTCGCCCAGTAAAAAGCGATTTGTCGACTTTGTCGATTTTCTGCGTCTATACCTGGACAAAATCGACATCGGTTTGGGCTGCTCAAAATTGAAGCGTTTATCTCAAATTTAGAATCGAATCGATATCGTTTTGAGTACTCAGCAATCGATTTTAAATTTTAGATCGATGAAACATTGGAGTCGGCGATGCCGAATCGACGCGGTATAAATGAATCATTTTTAGCAGGGTCGCCTGACTGCCTGGGCCGTGCCGTGCAGGCAAGTGACCGTTGAATTCCTCCCCTCCCATGTTTCACCATCGAGGGTAAAACCACTCTGATTTTTGGTGCACAAATTTTGTGAACTTTCGCAAATTTTTCTGAATTTAAAAAAAAATTGTGATCAGTGATTTGTTTGAATTATTGCTTGAATTTTACCTAATTCCTTGTAAATTTTCGGAAATTTAGCTAATTTTTTTCTGAATTTCCCTGATTTTTTTTATGATTTCCTTCCAAATTCTGAATTACGAGGCGTACAAAAATTTCAGAGTTGTTTCCGAGGATGTTTCGTCTACGCGCCATGCTATCCCCGGCTCTTTGTCTTGTGCAGGCCCACCTTTCCGAGCTGATGCAGGCGGTGCTCGTGGACCGGCACAACGTCAAAGGCTACTTCGCGTGGTGCTTGCTGGACGACTTCGAGTGGGGCGCCGGATACAAGTAAGAAACGGGGAGAAAAAGAACAGGAAAAAAAACTTCGTCTAGGTTTTCAGGCAGCCGGGATTTCTTTCTGCGGTTTTCGTTAAACCTACTCCTGAAGATGTGTTTCTCCGTGCGCCGCGCACGGAAACAACTGGATTCACTCAAGCAGCTAATCAATTCGCTTTTGATTCCCTTTCGTGAGAACATTAGCTCGTCCAGCTAATTGCTTTGCTGAAAGAGCTAAAATATTAGCCCTCACAGCTATCTACACAAAAACATTACCTACCACCTGTTAAGGCTAATATCTTAGCCAAGATCTTAGCTCTTCCACCTCACAATTAGCTGCAAGAGCTAAAATTCTCACCTAAGGTAAATACAGCGAATACAGATTCCAGATTCAGATTCCAGATTCGGTGAATCAATTTGTTTCCGTGCTCGCGCCGCCCGGCTCGCCTCTCTTCATTTCCTTCCGCTTCCGGTCCAGGTCCAAGTTCGGCCTGGTGCACGTGGACTTCACTTCCGGCTCGCTCAAGCGCACCCCGAAGGCGTCGCTGTTCTTCTATAGGCAGTTCATCCAGCAGCGGGGGCTCCCCGTCGACACCGCTACCGTGCCGGTCCCGGGGCCGGCCTGGAAGTCCGAGTCCCAGTCCACGGCCGCGGCCCCGGCCCCGGACACGGCCTCGCGCTCGCTCGTCGCGGGCCTCGGCGCCCTGCCGCTAATCCTGGCGCTCTGGAGGAGGGCCTGAGGAGAGAGAGAGGACCACGAACACTCTCCCCATTGCACTCACCCTCTCCCCTACGCTCGCTCGCGTTCTCTCTCTCTCTCTCTCTCCGCCACGGGCACGGTGGAGGGGTGGGGGCTGCACAGCACACCACCCCCGCCCTGCTGCTGCCACTTGTTGGCGCCCGGAGCCGTGCGGAGCCGTGCTGCCCCCTGCCGACCAGAGTCCATACCTCTGGCGTCCTTGTCGCACGACTCTCAGCAGGCGGGCGCGACTAGACAAGGAGAACTGTGAGGTGTGCACTCCTCAGACCGCTATAGACAGTTATTTTTTCTATTTTGTTAAAAAAAGTATTTTCTTGTTATAAGCTAGGTATGCGCTAGCATAATATAGAAAACATTTTTCTCTGTACGTGGGGATCTTTTCGGTATAGTTATGTACCGGGTGTTTCTTTGAATGCGTAAGAGTGTTGCGAGTTTACCTACCCCATTCACCCGTAAGGCGCAATGGCCCCTGCAGCGCTGGTGAGTATGCAATCCCGCAACTCTGTTACGCATTCAAAGAAACACCCGGTACATTTTTTGAAAAGTTTATAAAATTATGGAGGTGTAGACAAGTCTGCCGTGTTATGCTGTTTGATATACGATACGTATCTAATCTATTCCAAAACTGTCTATGGCGGTCTGGGAGGAGTGTGAACGTTCGATCCCGATTAAACTTGATACATTTGAAGCGAGGGGTCGACCACTTGAAATTTTTGTGTACATGGAATATATTCCACTTGGAATATCTGGAATATTTTTGGAATATCTGGAATATTTTTTTGGAATATGTGGAATATTTTTTGGAATATGTGGAATATTTTGGGAATATCGCGAATATGTTGGAATATTTGGAATATTTTTGGAAATATTTAATCGATTTATTTTTCTGTGCAATGGAAAGGGTGGCGTGAAAATATAGAAAATTTTTGCGGCAGTAAACCTCCCGAAGGAGGTTGCGGTTCCCGCCAGGCACAGGGCTTTAACCCCCTGTGGCAGCCAACTGCTTCGGTGTTCCATGGGAACCGGCGCTTTGCTGACTGCGATCCTATCGCGCAATTCGACAGATTTGATCCCCGTACCACCATTGGCCTACCCCTAGAGGTACGAGCGGTGTCAAGGGCGTTAGACTTCCTGATCCCAGTTTCAGAGGCCTTACCTCAGAGGGGTACGCGGGATTCGAACCCACAACCCCGAGTGCCGACACATAGCCAGAACTGGAAGCGACCCAACGCCCAAAGCCACCGAGCCAACGGCGGTGAGACGTGTTTAACTTTTATTTGACCTGCCATCCAACAGCGGCCAAAGGGAATGTCAAGCGTGAAAAACACTTTTCCGAGTGGGAGTCGAACTTGCGACCACTCGGTCCGATGCAGCGCGCTCTACCAACTGAGCCACGGCGCCTCGATGACGTACTGTGCGACCGGTTCGAGTCGTGTTTGCCGCATCCTGCAGCCTCCAGCCAAGAGGACAGGACAAATACGACTCGAACCCGTCGTACTGTACAGTCATCGAGGCGTCGTGGCTCAGTTGGTAGAGCACGCTTCACCAGACCGAGTGGTCGCAAGTTCGACTCCCACTCGGAAAAGTGTTTTTCGCGCTTGACATTCCCTTTGGCCGCTGTTGGATGGCATGGCAGGTCAAATAAAAGTTAAACACGTCTCACTGCCGTTGGCTCGGTGGCTTTGGGCGTTGGGTCGCTTCCAGTTCTGGCTATGTGTCGGCACTCGGGGTTGTGGGTTCGAATCCCGCGTACCCCTCTGAGGTAAGGCCTCTGAAACTGGGATCTGGAAGTCTAACGCCCTTGACACCGCTCGTACCTTTAGGGGTAGGCCAATGGTGGTACGGGGATCAAATCTGTCGAATTGCGCGATAGGATCGCAGTCAGCAAAGCGCCGGTTCCCATGGAACACCGAAGCAGTTGGCTGCCACAGGGGGTTAAAGCCCTGTGCCTGGCGGGAACCGCAACCTCCTTCGGGAGGTTTACTGCCGCAAAAATTTTCCATGTTTTCACGCCACCCTTTCCATTGCACAGAAAAATGAAAAAAAAATCGATTAAATCTGTAAAGTATTTTTTGCGACCCTTTTTATTGGATTAAATAGAATCCGGAAAATCGGAGTATGTGGAGCAGGAATATGTGGAATATTACTGGAATATGTCTGGAATATTCGGAATATTTGGAAGGGAAACGTCCGGAAGTCCCCCCTCCGGGAGGTCCCCCCCGGATTATTTTATTATTTTTTTCGAATAAATCTATTGAGGAATTAAAATATAATAAAATATTCTAAAATATTCCAATATATTAAAAATATTATGTAAGCGCGCTGAGCGATTTCCCATGCCGTGTCCGACACGGCATTCGTGAATCCCGCCGTCCCAGCGCGATATTTGAAAATCGAGATGAGCAACCAAGCATTCGAAGCATGTGTGGTAGGTTACTTTTAAAAAATTAATTAAATTATTGTTGCCATCCTAACCGTCTGAACAGTGATCTGTCGTTCTATTGCTTCCCTCCGTCCAGGTAAGAGCACTTCTTTTAGAAACAAAAAATGTGTGTTGGTACACTTGATGTATAGAAAGCTACAATGAGCTAGCTAGTCAATTTTTTTTCTCTCATTTAATACCAAGGCTACATTTTTTGTATTCCTTCAGGACTTGGGGATTGCACCCTTTATCTTTATCGTGGAGCTCTTCATCAGAGTAACAAAGTACGTCTTTCGTGCTTAGCACGACTTAGCTTTCTCAGTTTATCAAATCAATAAACAGTTGCACTAAATCTCGTCTCTCTTTACGACCTGCATTCCCACATAAATGTACTGATGTCGTGTTCACTGGGTGATATGGACAACTGAATAACTGAACTGTCCTCGTTCGCCACGATGCTGTGCTGTGATTTTAATAAATGTTATGAACGAGTCATAAGTATTCTGTTCTTTGAAGGAACCGACACCTTATAGCTCAAATTTTTAGTTGGCCTTCCTTCCTCCCTCGCCCTTTTGTACTTTTGATGTCTCTTCTCATCCAGACTGATCAGTTGTCCATATCACCCTGTGAACACATCAGTCTATATTTGTGAGAGTGCACGTCATAAAGGGAGACAGTGGCGGTCTTAGGTTGGACTGAAAAGGGGGAAGGGGGGTGGCGGCCGCCGGAGAAGCACTTCAGGTTGCCTACATACGGGGATGTTGACGGGCAATTTGCCTACTGTTCAGGAGGCTATCTCGAGACCGATGGAGGGGGAAGGGGGCATACCCCCGGTGCCCTCATTCCCCCCCAGAACCGCCCCTGAAGGGAGATGAGTTTTAGTGGAATTGTTTATTGATTTGATAAACTGAAAGAGCTAAGTCGTGTTAAGCAGGAGAAATGTACTTTGTTACTCTGATACAGAGCTTCACGATGAGGGGTTCGATCAGCGGGTCCTAAAAGAATGATAAAGAAAAATATATAATTAAAGAATCTGTCTCCTTGGTACGAAATGAGAAAAAATCAACCAGCCAGCTCATTGTATTGTAGCTTTCTGTCAAGTCAACCACTGACAATGGAGGAGTCGCCTTATTTGTCGCTCTTAGGAGAGCGACTTTTCTGTACCAAATTTTCATGCTCCTGGGAGAGCGAGATGGATTAACATCGCTCTATTACAGTCACTAAGATGACTCTTTTTGAGTCAAATCACCACACGTCACTCTTCTAGAGCGATTTCAAAATACCGAAAAAGACTCGATTTGAGTCGTTTTAGCGAACGTCACTTTAACTGAGCGGTGAAAAAACGCTCCGCTCATTACGGGCGATAAATGTGACTATTATATTTCCAGTGAACCAACGCGCATTTTTTGTTTTTATAAGGAGTGCTCTTACCTGGATGGAGGGACGCAATAGAACGGCAAAGAGATCACTGCTGAGACGGTTAGGATAGTAACAATAATTATATTAAATTTTTGAAAAGTATACTTCCACACATGATTGGTTGCCCATCTCGATTTTCAAATATCGCGCTGGGACGGCGGGATACACGAACCAACGAAAGCCGTGTCGGAAATGGTATGAGAAGTCGCTCGGCACGCTAAGATAATATTTTTAATATATTGGAATATTTTAGAATTTTTTATTATATTTTAATGCCTCAATAGATTTATTCGAAAAAAATAATAAAATATTCAGGGGGGGGGGGGACCTCCCGGAGGGGGGACTTCCCGCATTGACCCATTTGGAAAACTTGGAATATTTTTTGAATATTTGGAATATTTTAGAATATCTGGAATATGTTGGAATATCTGGAATATTTTTGGAATGTTTGGAATATTATTGGAATATTTTTCAATGTGTACATGGTATATCCAAGTGGTCGACCCCTCGATTTGAAGGTTGTCTAAATAGAAAGTTCGATAGCGTTCGAAACTTTTGGTGAACCTTCCAAATCATTAAGAGGTCCACTTAAGCCCTGCTTCGAATTCTTTGAAATTTCAAAAACAATATTTTTTGGGCAGGTTCACTTGAGCCCTTACGCTTAGATAACAATCACTCTTATACTCTTACAAAGAAAATTCTTGTATATTACAAAGTATTCTGTGCAACCGTAATATGAGCCAAATTTTCTTTGAATTACAAATAAAATAGCTTTGTCATGCAAAGAAAATTTTTTATAATACAGAGAAATTTTCCGCATATTACGGTTGCACAGAATTCTTTGTATGATGCGAAAAAATTATGTTGTATTCTTTTTAGAGTCTTCAAATTTTTCGAGATTTCATAGTAATTGGAAACATGCAGCTTAAAACTTTCCCCAGCAGCGACTCTGCGGAGGCGTCTCTAACCGGCCCGAGGCCCTTATTGA
>JAHWGI010001107.1:0-227500 GCA_029379305.1 Frankliniella fusca | reverse complement strand
CAATTATGGGAGTTCCTCTAAATTTTTTCCGTGTTCCTCAAAAAGTCAGACATCGTTTTTATCGCGTGCATTCTTAAAAGATTACGGTGCATCACCGTAGCTTACGTGAAATCCACCGTTAGCATTTATTAGTGTGCAGCGTATCGGATTTCATCACCGTAGTCTCGACCCTAGCTTCTTGTAGTGAAATACACCGTAAGCTTGTATAAGTGTTTCTAACAAAAACCCATTGGCAACGCCCTGTTTCTATAGAAACCCCAGCATGTTTTCAAAGAGGAGGGGGGGGGGATGTTTTGGTGAATAGATGACTCAGGATAAAGAATTATCGAACAGCAGACAACGCCGTAGCGCATTATAAGACGAGCCGCGCTGAGCGTGAATAGGGTTTCGCGCTGCGAATAAAGGGGAACGACACAAACAGGCGAGGAGGGGCGCAGCGGTGAAAATAACGCTAAAAAAGAAGTGGGGGAGCCGGAGAGACTGCACTGAGCAGGGCAGGGCGAGGTGTGGCCCAGCGCGTGTACTGTACAGCCCCCCGAACAGCCACATAGACATGCTAGCACTGCCTGCCATGGCACAGCCAGCACGGCGCCCCCCCCCCCCCCCCTCTTCCTACACAGTCATCAGCCCCACACGACTTGTTGACTCTGCGCCACCCCTCCCCTCGAACGACAGTCTTGCGTAAGACCTCACACTGATATATGCCCCCCCAGCAGAAGTCAACCGTCATATTGCCCTAAAGTCTCTCTCTCTCTCTCTCTCTCTCTCTCTCTCTCTCTCTCTCTCTCTCTCTCTCTCTCTCTCTCTCACACACACACACACACACACACAGCCTACATTGTAGACGCTTAAAGGTCACAGAAGGTTTAGACAACATCTTCGGAACTTAGCAGAGGCAACAAATAATTTCACCTGTGGCTACAGTTTTTTAGGCACGAAGTAGCCTTATGGTTTTGTCTCAGGATCCGATTTTTTTTATTAGCACGGCCCCTTACCTAAATCCTGATTTTTCTATAGGATTTTGATAAGACTTGGCAGAGAGGTAGAACTCAATCTCCTTAGTTCACTGCTGAATTGCCAGCCCAAAGTTGGTGGCCAATTTTGAGAAATTTCGATCTAAAATCGTTGTTTCTATGGTAATACTCGACTTGTCTCGGGAAAACAGCGTGGAAAGGGGAGCCGAGCCGAGTCGCCATTGTTGAGGCTGCTCGACCCCTCGGCGCGGCGCGCAGGGGAGGAGGACCGGCGGGGCCGGGGACTTGTTGATTCTACTCATGCACAGTAGTTCAAAAAATTAAATTTCGAACGACATTTTAGAATAAAAATGTGAAAGCAGTGTTCGAATGCCCACTGCACAACGAGCCTACAGCTCAAAAATCAAGCTGATCGGACGATTTTTACTGAGAGACTAACTACTAAATCGTTTCAGCTAGAAAGCTGGAATTTGGCATGTGACCCTGAGATAAAAGAAATTCAGTAACATGACCCATAAGGCTAGAATTTTTTAAGTAAATTTCTTTATAAACCATCTTATACCGAGGAATTTAGTGAAACAAAAACATTAATTTACTTCGTGCCTTCCAGGATTTCCTGAAATCGTATTTTTTTTTCTTCTTTTCTATTTTTCTTTTCTTTTCCGTGTCGATGGCTGAAATGTCACACACTGTGAAAAATTTCTTTTTATATTTACAACATATTTTGTGATTTAGAACTTACGAAACATGTTGTAAATTTATGACAACCCATTCTTGCTCGTAATTGAATTTCAAATCCATAGGTAGTGCTTGTAATTTTACGATTTGCAATCGTAATTTCACCACTCCCTTTCGTGGAAAATTTTTACGTAAACCTAAGATTATTTTTCACAGTGATCACTGTAAGAAAAAAACCACACTCTGGAAATCCAAGTGTACGAATGTCGCACACTTGTAGGTGTGCGAGGATTCGTTCGTACACTTGGCCACTCAAACGTGTGAATATCCTAGGAAAATTCCGAGGGGTAAATAACTCCGAATTTTGATGTACACCACTAATTCAAAATTCACACTAATTCAAACTAATTCACGCGAATTCAAAACGAGTTCAAAACAAATTCAAGCGAATTTAAGGAATGGCCTCAGAAAATACACGCACATCTGATCCAAATTATTCTCTCAATTACATGATGAAATAGGATTTTTAGTAAATTATTGTGAATGATTTCTATTTATTCCAAATTATTAGAAATTAACTTGGAACTGCGCAAAATAATCACAATTATTTTAATTAATTTTTTAAAAAAATCAGAAGCAAATTTTGCTCTGCAATTGAAAGGGTGGCGTGAAAACATGGAAAATTTTTGCGGCAGTAAACCTCCCGAAGGAGGTTGCGGTTCCCGCCAGGCACAGGGCTTTTACCCCCTGTGGCAGCCAACTGCTTCGGTGTTCCATGGGAACCGGCGCTTTGCTGACTGCGATCCTATCGCGCAATTCGACAGATTTGATCCCCGTACCACCATTGGCCTACCCGCTAGAGGTACGAGCGGTGTCAAGAGCGTTAGACTTCCTGATCCCAGTTTCAGAGGCCTTACCTCAGAGGGGTACGCGGGATTCGAACCCACAACCCCGAGTGCCGACACGTAGCCAGAACAGGAAGCGACCCAACGCCCAGAGCCACCGAGCCAACGGCGGTGAGACGTGTTTAACTTCTATTTGACCTGCCATCCAGCTGCGGCCAAAGGGAATGTCAAGCGCGAAAAACACTTTCCCAAGTGGGAGTGGAACTTCGGACCACTCGGTTCGGTGTTGCGCGCTCTACCAACTGAGCCACGACGCCACGATGACTGTACAGTGCGACGGGTTCGAGTCGTATTTGCCGTATCCTGCAGCCTCCATCCAGGAGGACAGGGCACATACAACTCGAACCCGTCGCACTGTACAGTCATCGTGGCGTCGTGGCTCAGTTGGTAGAGCGCGCAACACCGAACCGAGTGGTCCGAAGTTCGATTCCCACTCGGGAAAGTGTTTTTCGCGCTTGACATTCCCTTTGGCCGCAGCTGGATGGCAGGTCAAATAGAAGTTAAACACGTCTCACCGCCGTTGGCTCGGTGGCTCTGGGCGTTGGGTCGCTTCCTGTTCTGGCTACGTGTCGGCACTCGGGGTTGTGGGTTCGAATCCCGCGTACCCCTCTGAGGTAAGGCCTCTGAAACTGGGATCAGGAAGTCTAACGCTCTTGACACCGCTCGTACCTCTAGGGGTAGGCCAATGGTGGTACGGGGATCAAATCTGTCGAATTGCGCGATAGGATCGCAGTCAGCAAAGCGCCGGTTCCCATGGAACACCGAAGCAGTTGGCTGCCACAGGGGGTAAAAGCCCTGTGCCTGGCGGGAACCGCAACCTCCTTCGGGAGGTTTACTGCCGCAAAAATTTTCCATGTTTTCACGCCACCCTTTCAATTGCAGAGCAAAATTTGCTTCTGATTTTTTTAAAAAATTAATTAAAATAATTGTGATTATTTTGCGCAGTTCCAAGTTAATTTCTAATAATTTGGAATAAATAGAAATCATTCACAATAATTTACTAAAAATCCTATTTCATCATGTAATTGAGAGAATAATTTGGATCAGATGTGCGTGTATTTTCTGGGGCATCCCCGAATTTAAAACGCATTCAAGTAAATTCACAAAAAGATCACAAAAATTTCAAAAAAAAACTTCGCAATAAATTCAAAAAATTCAAAGCTAATTCAAAACGAATTCAAAACGAATTCAATTCAATTCAGACAAATTCAATTCAGATTCACGAAATTTGTACACCGAATTCAGAGTTGTTTACCCCTCGGAAAATTCACACGTTTAAGTGGCCAAGTGTACGAATGAATCCTCGCACACCTACAAGAGTGCGACATTCGTACACTTGGATTTCCAGTGCAGTGTTTGGTATGGTAAAAGATGGCCAACAAATTGCCTAATCAGGTTGTACCTGATCGAGTACGGTCTTTGAAGTACGGTTCTTTTTTTTAGAAGAGGGTCGGCCTAGAACTCAGCCTACCGACGGACCGGAAAGAGACAAAGTCTATGCTAGAAACAAGATTCCTCTCAGATTTCCCCACCCAGTAGAAGGGTTCGCACGGCTGTGGTATGACATGATTCTGACGCGTCGGAAGGAAAAACAACAAAATAAAAAACAAATATAAAGAGAGATGCGTGAAGCTTTTAGCTTCTTGTCTCGGTGAGACAGTCAGGAGCTAAGAGCGCAGGTAATGTCACGTCATGTCAGCGAGCCGTCAGCGCGCGGCGCAGACAATACGGTGCGTGTGTGCGGCACCTGACTAGCGTCGAGCCTTCCGAGAGCCGCACAGCACTGACTCACTGAGTGCCAGCGCCAGTCTCTCTCTCTCTCTCTCTCTCTCTCTCTCTCTCTCTCTCTCTCTCTCTCTCTCTCTCTCTCTCTGTCACCTCTCTTTCTCTTCGTGTATCGGTGGAAACCCTTTTCCTGAAAGCGCTGCTGCGGCCGAGTTGTCCTCCCACGAACACAGGTCGATGGTAAAGGCCGTGAGAAAGTGTCACATAGTGATGAGGATCCCGCCATTCATGAGCGGAACAGGACATCGCAACACGCTGTATATGCGCCGTGAGTGGGAGTGGAGAGCCCATATGATACTAAGAAAAATTAAGGAAATAGAGAATAGATATCGTTTCGGCTCGGCAGAAAAAAAAATCTCATTTTTTTAAATGTGTGTCTATTATTTTTCATAGTAATTTTGTACGAATCGCGTCGGCACGATCGTCTGATTCCGTAAAGGACCATCGTCAAGTATAAATTTTTTTTTTTAAAAAAAAAAACCTCACGGGCGTAAACAATAGGCTTCTAACGGGACAAAACAAGAGGAGATTCGCGAAAATTTACCTCCAAATTCAGAATCGAGATCCATGTTTCCTACTTTTTCTTTCTTTTTTTTTTTCCCCCGTTGATGCAGTGATGGGTCAAGTCTATCTGCAACTGGAGCGGCCTGAGGCGGGGCGGGCTGTGCGGTGCGGTGTTCCCAATGGCTCCGGGCCGGGAACCATGGGTCGCGGCGGATCTTGGCGCCTCGAGGCTCGAGGTGGTGGCAGCAGGGTGGGGAGGGGTGAGGTGGGGGTGACCGTCTGACAGCGGAGTCGAGCAGGGGCAGGGCGAGGCGTGGCGTGGCTGAGCGTGGTGGGGCGGGGCGGGGCGGGGATGGAGATTCATGGAGAAGGCCTCCGGCGAAAGGGGGGAAGAGAAAGACAGACTTCCCGACCCACAAATCCCGTAACGCCAGTCGAGCGTAGGCACTGCCGGGCGTGCCGGGCGGGGCGTGGCGGGGCGTGGCGGGGCGCTGCATGGTCACTCAGGCGCGAGAGAGGGATGATCATTAGCCCCGCCCCGCCTCGCCCCGCCTCGCCCCGCCTCGCCCCGCCTCGCCCCGCCTCGCCCCGCCCCAGCCTTTTTCTTTCCTCCGACGGAAGGTGAGATCGGAGAAGATTGGGGCTGAGAACTGTCAAATAACACCGACCGACCGCATGGATGGTCAAATTACATTCGTATGGATTTAAAGTACTCCTCTACGGTCGAGGCCCTTTCGTTGTATACCACTCTTTCTAAAGGCACCATACACTATCTTCTTCCCTAAATTGAATAAAGTCAGGAATTCCATGATTCAAATTGATTTCCCCGCCCCCCTTTTTCAGAACCTGAAAAAGCTTGCGGCAGGGTATTTTGTCGGACAGGCGGCTATTACGCCCGGTCCGTGCCACCCCGGCGAGCACGATGCGCAGCTCGCCCGCCAGTCCGAATGGATTGCTCGGGCAATCATAAAAAGTGTCGGTGGCCGTGCGTGCCTGTGTGTGTGTGTAGGTGTGTGTAGGTGTGTGTGTGTGTGCTCGTGCACGTGTATAGGTGTGCGGCGCGCGGCGTTGACATGGTAAACACGAGGGGTGTGGTTGTGGAGTGTCGCACCCCGAGGGGCTTAAACTCGCAGCAAAGCGTCCACCACCATCCCTCAGCTCACACACACACACACACACACACACACACACACACACACACACGCTCGCATACACATAGGCTCTCTCACACACAGGGGCACCATGTGTTCATCTGCGGGAAGTATTGAGGAACACACAATTTTGTTGACGACTAAGAACAAATTTGTTCGTATTTGGTCACAACATTTCTTTACGGACATTACAGTGGACGGTTTGGCATTAATTTTGCAGACAGTCTACAGACATTTTTGAACCTTACCAGCTATGGACAAATTAAAATTCTATCCAATTGTACCAAAAATTGTCTACTCTGGTAATCCAAGTGTGCGAATGTCGCACACTTGTAGGTGTGCGAGGATTCATTCGTACACTTAGCCACTCAAACGTGTGAATATTCTAGGAAAATTCACACGTTTAAGCGGCCAAGTGTACTAATGAATCCTCGCACACCTACAAGTGTGCGACATTCACACACTTGGGCTTCCAGTGTATAACTGTGGATAAATTGTCCATATCTGTACGCAAATTTGTCACCAGCTCATGGTCATGCTCAAACTTGTCCATAGAAAAGTCCATAGACATTTAGTGTGACGGCAGGGTGGTACCGGTATACAAGGGGAAGAGGGAAAGAGAGAGTGAGAGAGAGAGAGACGGTTTATCTCTTTTGTGTGAGATAAGCTCTGCGTCGCGAGAGCTCCTCCGGTCGGTCAGGAGCGTCGTCGTAAAAAGAAGAAGAAGAAGAAGCCTGGCACGCCCCCCCCCCTCTGCCCCACGGCCGCTTACGGGGGCGTTCCTGGGCGCGGGCGACGTTTTGCCGCCCATTTGGGCGCGGGTGCACCGCTTGTCCAGGGCGTTGGGCCGGCCGCAAACGGCCTCACGATACGGCCGCCAGGGCGCGCCACAAACGGGCTTTTTATCAGGTGCTTGGCGGGGCCCGGTGGTGGGGACCCGCGGAGGCGCCCAATCGCGGACCAATCAGCGCGCTCATACCGGCTGTTTTAGCACCGCTGGGCCCCCAAGGGGGCGTCGGGGGCCCCCGCGCAGGCACTCGTGCGCCCCACTGCGGCCACGCAAAGCGACGATGTCGTGCCCACTTCCCGTGGTACTTCAGCTTTAGAATCTACAAATAAATGACGTAATTTTCGAAAAAGAAAGAAAAAGAAAAAAAACAACTCTCGATCTTCTTAAGATAAAGTTCACCTGGTTTTCCGAAATGCGCGTTCATTCGTCTCGCAAAGATTTTAAGCAAAAGAGTTGAAACTTAAAGAGTTCAATGAACGTCACACGTTGAAACGTTCGAAGTTGACTCGTTAAAAAGTTATTCGTTAAGAGTTCGACGTCAAAAGTCATCACCTGGATTGTCTCTCACGTTAGCGTTAACTTGTGGTTGTCGTTTGTTGTTGTTGTTGTTGTTGTTGTTGTTGTTGTTGTTCTCTTTACATCGTCAAAATGTGGGGAGAGAGAGTCAGGATAGTGGCTATCCTTCAATTGAAGTTTCCCGCGCCTCTAAAAGTCTGATCGTCCAATGTAATTCCTAGAAACAATTTTCACCTTTCCAAAACCTCTACGGTGGCTTCCTCGGGTTTCCCTAAATCTCTCAGTGCCGCATTACCTTAATACGTATTATTGTTATTATATTTCCTCCCACTGCTCTCCCTCCTTGCGGGAGGGTAAGAAATAATATCGCGAGGAACCCGCGGCCTCCCCTCCTCTCCACGCGGAAAACTTTTTCACCTTGTTCCTGTCGAGGTGCTTGTATTTCCTTCCCCCGCATTTTCCTTGTGGCACGCTCTCCGAAACATATTTTTAGTCAGTCGTTTTATTTTCTTTCTATTTTTGCCTTGAGCATATAATTTTCTCACCGAGTCCCACTCTCCTATATAGATATCTCCCTGCACGCTGCTGCTCTCGCCCCGCCCACCCTCGACTTCCAGGTCCTCGCAGTGGCAATCTTGATGCTTTGTTTTATTCTTTGTATCCGGTGGGCGGACACTCAGGGCGGCTGGGTTGGAGGGGAAGCTCGTGCGGAGAAGGGTGTAAGCAATCTCTCTTCCTCCCTCTCCTCGCTAACTCTCTCTCTCTCCCTCTCTCTCTCTCTCTCTCTCTTACGCACCGGAGGGTCGTGCTAATGACCTCCTGGAGGGTAGGCAACCTTGCGGTCCTAACACCCCGCCCCGCCCCTCGTTACTGTCCGTCAGATAAGGACCGCAGCGATCATCTCTACGCGAGGGGATGCTGCGTGACGTCACACGGCCCGCAGCCCGGACCAATCGCCCATGGGCGCTTCAGTACAGAGCCCTGTACACCGCGCCCGCACTTGACGTCCGAAAAGCGACTTGTGGGAGTGAAACACTGTTGAAAGTTTTCGTCATTTTACAACATATTTTGTGACAATTCATGTTGTGTTTATGACAAATGATCTGTTTATGTGACAACATACTTGTTGAAATTTTTTTTTGTCTTTACTCTATGACAAGGAAATTGTCTGTCTATGACTAGTTTTTTTGTCTGATACATGACAAAACATTTATCTTTTGACAAGAAAATTATCAAAATCGATTGATTTTAGACGACGAATTTACCGTCATCGGCAAATGACAGATAATTTTTAAGCTCATTACGACAAATTTATCATGTTCCATAATAATTGTCACATGACAGTCAAAAATTTTACAGTGAATGCCCGCCAAGAGTAAGGCATCGTCGCTCGCGTAGCACAGCCGACTGATTCAGAAGATCGCTCTCATTCCTCCGTCCTTGTCGCACCTACAGCGGCGCTCTATGCTGGCCATGGTAGTGCTCCACTAGTGCGACGAGGACAGAGTAATGAAAGCGATCTTCGGAATCGTTCGGCAGGGGGTACAGGCCTCTGCCGGGCTCGGGCGGTGCTGTATCATCTGCTGCCGTAGACTTTTTGCGGCATTTGACGGGCGCCGGGCGCGGGCGGCCAGTTCCACGCAGAGATGCGTTGCGGTTTTGGATTCGAGGGTCGGCGTCGATAGCGAGGCAAGGGAGCGGAGGGGGGAGGGGGGGGGCATTGCGGGTGCGACTCAGAAGTGACTCAGAAGAAGAAGGTTTTACGAGCGGGCAGCAGCAGAGCCCCTTCGCAGCCAGCAGGCGGATTCAGGGTATCGTTCTGTAATGTCCTCTCTCTCGCTCCTTGCGGGCCAGCCCCCTGAGTGCGACAAGGACAGAGGGACGAAGTGGCCGTGCGGAATCGCCCTGCTGCGTGGCATTCGGCGTCAGCGCAGGTCAAAACATTGACCGCCAGCGCCCCGCACTCTCAGATTCTTACTAGACCTTTTTCACTACAGGCGTTAAGACATTTGCAAATATCCATAATACATACCTTTTTCTCTCTAGCTATTGTCATGAAGAATTAGCTTGTATATAGGTTACAGAGAAAAATGTGGGTAATCAAATTATAAAAAGGTTGGCATTATAGTTGCACAAACCGCTTAGTAAGCAGAGTAGAAATTCGTCAACAGACCGATATAAATTTATCCATAGAGGACTGAGGGTGCGGGGCTACCCCCGGCACGCCCCGGCACGGCTGAGCAAAGACGGCTCCAGTCGGAGTCGAACGAGTCGAACCGGGCGGGGCGGGGCGGGGCGGGGCGGGGCGGGGCGGGGCGGGGCGGATGGGCCGGGGAGAGCAGGAGGGTGGGGAAGGGGGGGGGGAGGAGTGAGAGGGAGAGAGACGAAATTTGTAGAGCCGTCAGCACTGGGAAATAAAGTAGGGGCCCTTGGCGGTGGTGGGAGTGATGGATAAGCTGTAGGGGAGAGAGAAAGAGAGGACGGATAGAGAGAGAGAAAAGAGGAGAGAGGGGGGGGGGGGGTAGAAAACAAGGGTAGGTAAGGGGAAGGGGTACAGGCGGCGGTGGAATGGCAGGCAGAACGGTGTGGCTTCCGCAGAAGCGACCGACTGGCAAACATGACCGCGAGCACGCGAGGAAACGTCTGTAGGACAAGCTTGTGTTCCGCGCCCTCAGACTTGCCAGGAATAAAGTCTCTCTATCTCTATCCCTTCTTCTGCTGCTCCTCCTGCTATACGCCGCCTGCTGGTTCGGCGTGCTTTTGCTAGCGCCAAAATGCAAAACACCACCCTCGAAATGCAATCCAACGCTCTTGGCGGGGCGGGGTAGTAGAGGGCTGGCCTGGCGGGCCTCTCCCGCGCCGCGCGCTCTAACGCGATATCTCACAATGCTATTCGAGAGGGGAATGTGTTTGGAGCCGCACCTCTTCCTATACACCCCCTATACGCGCCCCGCGCCGCCCCGCGCCGCCCCGCGCCGCCCCGCGCCGCCCCGCGCCGCCCCGCGCCGCCCCGCGCCGCCCCGCGCCGCCCCGCGCCGCCCCGCGCCGCCCCGCGCCGCCCCGCGCCGCCCCGCGCCGCCCCGCGCCGCCCCGCGCCGCCCCGCGCCGCCCCGCGCCGCCCCGCCCCGCCCCGCGCCGCTCCATCCCATATGTGGGGGCGGTGGGGACGAGGGTGGACATTGCAAGGAGATGGTATCTACCGGGCCTGCCGTGTGATTAGCTCCGGAAGGGCTTGCAGTGTGCTCCTGGACCAAGCATCCCGAGAGGAGATGATATTTCTGAATGCCTGACTTACAAGATATTATTTTTTTCATTTTTCTTTCTTTGACAAAAAGTAAAGTATCCATACTTTCATTTATTTTTTTGCCATTCAAATTTAATCGCTTAGCTCCTAATGATTGAAAAATAAGAAATGAAAGCCTAGTTGGCATTTACATTTTTTAAAAAATTTTGGTAAATATTTTCACGTTAACAGTTTACGCATTGCCTGTGAACCGGGTAAACGGAACACGCAACAGCTTGCGGGTTTGGCGTTTGGCTGTATCCGGCACAGTTGGCCCCTCGTGTTCGCATACCCACAAGTATTTTCTGAAACACCCGGTTCTGTGGACGGAAGAAAATATCTCGGGAAAAAAAATTTTTACCCCCTCAGTACAGGATACGAAACGCAAAAGTATAACAACAAGGGCTGTAAAAAGAAGCGTCAAAAAAGGAGGGAAAATGTGAAATGTTTTACTCCTCGCTGAAGTCGTGGATGATTTGGGAGAGCGTGGTCTGGTGGTGTCCTGCGGCGGAGCCCTCGGGCCCGGCCCGGCCCGGCCCTGCCCAGCTCCCAGGGGACTGGCACGCTGCGCGCCACGCGACCCTCTCGCACCCCGGCCTCGTCCCCGTCCACTAGTGCGTCACCGACAAGAAGCGCGCCGGCGGCTAGGCTGAGCGCGTTCACTGCGAGGAGCGCGAGTAAAGGAAGAGGAGAAATGGAGCACAGATTGTGTGTGGGGCATGGTTCCGCTCTCACTGGAATTATACAATAAAATTATTTGGGGCGTTCGGAAAATAAGATGGGAGGCGGCGAGGCTCCACGGTAGCGCCCTGCTGGGCGGGGCGGGGCGGGGTGGGGCGGGGCGGGGCGGGGCGGGGCGGGGCGGGGCGGGGCGGGGCGGGGGGAGGCCGTCGCGGCGGTCAGCCGTGCAGAGGGTATAACCTCCAGAGACAGCTAATCGAGGGCGAGCTCTTCAGACCCAAGCGCGTGGGGCGGGGCGGGGTGGGGTGCGCGGGGCGTTCCCCGTATCACACAGGGGAGTGCGGCGGGGCGGGGTGGACCCTGCCTGCTCCTAAAGTGTCGTGGTCACGGAGCCGCCGTGCATCGCCTCACTGTCACGTCATTGTCAATGTCGTGTGCTACACGATCTGCATACCCGTAGAGGCTACTTCATGGTGCTATGTAGTAGGCAGAGAGAGAGAGAGAGAGAGAGAGAGAGAGAGAGAGAGAGAGAGAGAGAGAGAGATAGGTGGACAGGTGGGGGAGAGCCCACGGCGCCGAGACAGCTGTTCTTCGGAGCACAGCACGGTATGGATACTCTGAGGGGGGAACGGACTATCGAATTCGATGACAGCCGCCGGCTTGCTCGTTACGTGGATTACGCTTTTCATGGTTTTTTCCTCTAATATTAACTCTTGTGTTCTCTCGATTACCCCGGATTACCGATTGTCTCACGCGTATTACCTTAGTCGTTCTCCCCCTCGGCATACCGCGGTAACGGTTTGTGGGGAACTCTACCCTGAGTGTCTGACAAGCATGTCACCAAACCACCGCCCTGCCTGCCGTGGTCACCTCAGCTGACTGCTTGACGACAGTTTGAACGGAAAATTAGGCAGCCAGTCGGCCAAACACAGCCAAGTAAAGCGGGCTGAACCTGCACGCCTGCCTACTCGATAGGCAGCATACTCGTACCCTGCGCTGCGGTGTTGCCCAACGGGCGCACATGCAGCCAGCTTGTGTTTCTGCTACTTATCGCCTTCGCGATTTTGCTTGACGTTTCGGGGCGCATATGGCATGTGCGGGTGGAGGGCATAGGGGACACCCTTGGGACTCCCGTGGGGCAGCTGGGGGGACACACGTGGGACTCCCGTATGCAGGTGGGGGGGTCACCCGTGGGACAACCGTGGGGCAGCTACGGGAAGGGTTCTCCTGTGGGACACCCGTGAGACGCCATAGGGACACCCGGGGGACACCCGTGAGACGCCCGAGGGACACCTGTCATACACCGGTGGCATACCCGGGGGACACACGTAGGACACTTGTGGGTCAACCGGGGGACATCAGCGGGTTGCCCGGTGGGGCTCCCCGGGGGACATCCTGAGGGGACCGTGGGGACATCCTGGAGGACAGAGGACACACCCACCTGCCGTGGTCGACGGGCGCGGGCTGGTGCATCCAGGCGCGCAGCTGGCTGGTGGTGAGCGGCTCCTCCTTGAGGGCGCGGTGGTGGTGGGGGTGGGGGTGCGGGTGCGGGTGCGCGTCCAGGCCGAACATGAGGCCCTGGGACGCGGCGCCCGGGTACAGCTTGCGGCCCCACACCGGCTCCAGCTCCATGCCGGGCCAGGGCGAGGCCGTGGCGAAGCTCTCGTCGGACCTCGTGGTGGAGGCCGGCGCCGGACTGCTGGCGGGAGGAGGGGCGGGCGGGCGGCGCCGCGGGGACGGCGTCGACGACGACGAACCTCGTCGACGACGATGACGATGACGTCAGTCAGCGATGACACTTGCACTCAAACACTCGCGGAAGCACTAACACAAACACACACTCACACACACGCGCGCGCGCGCGCGCGCCAGGGGCACTCGATCGCGAATCAACAGCTGTTGGCTGGCTTCCGCCCTGGCTGACGGCGAGCCGTGCCCTGCGGCCAAGTCTCCCGGGTCTGCTGCTGATGGCTCCGCGGGGTGCCACGGCCTCGGCTCGGCTCGGCTCGGCGCTGCTCGGCACGGCTCGGCTCGGCTCGGCGCTCTGTGACTCGACCTCTGCCGCTGGGGAAGCCTCAACGGTCTCTGAGAGGCCTGCCCGCCTCGGGGACCGCGATTGCTCCACGCGGGCTGCACGGGGGTGGGGGTGGGGGCGGGAGGGGAGGGCGGCGGGGGTGCGGGCGGGTGGGGGAGGCGCGCGCGGGCTGGGGGTTGGCTCCGCGCGCCAGAGGGCGGTCCCAACGCGCGCGCTCGGGGAGGGGAGGGGGACGGGGTGATCCGGAGCGAGCGAGCAAGAGAGAGAGAGAGAGAGAGAGAGAGAGAGAGAGAGAGAGAGAGAGAGAGCGGAGGGACTGGACGTTCGTTCTTCACTCGATGATAGCCGTGCCGGTCACACCTGTTAGGAGCCCGCTGATGAGCCTCTGAGGACGAGCCGAGCTCTAGCAGGCGGGGCCGTCCCGGTCTGGGAGGCTCAAGGAGAGAACAGCCTCGCGTGTCAACCGAGCTACGATGCCGACCAGTTGCCTTTTTTTATTTTCTCGCAAAGCTCTTATGGTTCGCACTCTACTCGGCAACGATGGTTTCTTTTTTGTGCGTTAGCATTGTTTGAATTGAACGCACCAGTCAGTAAACTTCCATCGTACCTCTGTGCGATCATCAGAGGAGTTTTCGCAAGCAAAATGTTTTAAGCGTGCTACATAAAATCTTGTTGCCTGAGGGATCGATGGAATCTTAGCCCCGTCTTAAGTGCCTTTTGTTTCCTTCGTTAATATATAACAATTTTAAAGAAAATATCGGACAATGTTTTTTTATAATTTTTTTTATTTTTTTTTATTTTTTTTATTTTTTTTTAGGTGGGGGAGGGGGTGTCCTGTTCGATTTTGTTTTGTACCTTACGCTTAATACTCGGGCTGCGCAGTTTAAAAAGTGAATTATTATTCGCCACTTTTCTTAGCGAACAAATCATTGCTCGTTTTAAGGTTTAGTGTCTTATTTACACTCAGCAAGAAAAAGGCAGGAAAGGAAAAGAAAAACAGCAGACGTCTGCGATGAAAACAGCCTGCTACAGTTCCAAACAAGATGCGTGCGTGCGGGATTTAGCGGTCGAATTCCTGTGGAATTGACCGACTGGGACTTCCCTCTCCCGATTGCGCCTTCAAGTTCACGGCTGCCGATTCTCCAGAGCCCAGTCCGCGGCGGAGCGTGTGCCGCGTCCGGAGTGGGGAGAGGGGGTGGTGGGGGGGTTGGGGGGCGGGGGGGGGGAGAGCAGCCGGGCAGGGCTGGGGCCCGCCAGCACCCCGCCGCGCCGGGGCCCCAGCAGCGGTGGGAGGGGCTGGGCGCCTCTGGGCGGGGCCTGGGGCTGCTCCGGCCAATGGGGACCCGCCCCTCGGCGCAGCGGGGCCCGGGCCCGCCGGCCCGCCGGGCACCAGGGGGCTGTGGCGGGGGGCCTGGGGGGTCGTTGGGTGTCCTGGAGGGGCACTGGCCGAGCCCTGGCGGAGCCCTGGCGCGGGACGGGGAGCGCGTGCAGCGCCCCAAAAGGGTTCATGACGGGGTCCTGGAGGGCTCCTGGCGAGGACGGCGATGCCTTTGCTGGGGTCCTTCTGCCCCTGACGGCCAGCTGGTGGGGCCCCCGGCGCGCCCTCGGGATCCTGGCAGGGTCCTGGTGGCATCCCCACGGGATCCTAGTAGATTCCCTTCGAGATGCTGTTGCCTATGGGGTCATGGTGGGTGGAGTCCCCTCGGGGTCCTGGTTGAGTCCTTACGGGGTCCTTTTGGATTCCCTTCGAGGTACTGACGCCATGGGGTCCTGGTGGGTGGAGTCCTCACGGGGTCCTGGTGAAGTCTTCGCGGGGGTCCTGGCGGAGTCCGTACGGCGTCCTAGTTGAGTCCCTTTGAGGTACGGATGCCATGGGGTCCTGGTGGGTGGAGTCCCCACGGGGTCCTGGTGGAATCCTTACGGGGTCCCGATGGAGTCCTTACGGGGTCCTGGTGGAGTCCTCGCGGAGTCCTCAGAGGGGGGTCCTGGTGAAGTCTTTTACGGAGTCCTTTGCGGCGTCTACCTTAGACGGGCTCCTGATCCGGAGTGTGTTTTTGTCGCGGTCGTGGTCTCAGCGGCCCAGTGCTGCTCAGAGGATGCCGCCAGCAGCACTCTGATCGTCCCTCTCCGGCCCCTCGCCTGGTTCGTCTTCTAAATCCACCGGAAAACTTGTCAAAGCAATGTCTCTGTCTCCCAGGGACTGACCTTCACCCAGCCGCCCTCTCTGTCCTGTAGCGGCTGGCATTTCCTCGCGTCGCGCGCCCAGCGCGCCCAGCCCCCGCTCGATAAAGGGTTGAAGAATTAAAAGTTTCGACAGCACACTTGTTGTGTGCAGTCCGTTCGGTTTTTACCCCCGCGGGGGCGGCCTACCCTCCCGGCGGGGCGCAGCCGGCCGGCACGTCAGGGCTAATGGGAGGGGAGGGGGGGGGGGGCACGCGGGGAATTGTGTTGGGCGGTGCATCAATTTTCCTATCAGGCCGTCCACACGATTAAAACGCTTTTCTGGCCCAGCGCCGCCCCTCTTACCCCTCCCCCTCCCCTCCTCCCCCCCCCTCCCGCCCCCACTTGCCAATGAATGTCACCGCCGTCTACTCTCGTACAAATGAAAATAGGATACAGAACGACGATGCATTTTTTTCTTTAAAAATGATAATAATATTAATTAAACATAAAGTTTGGAAATGATGACCGCTGAGTTGAAGATGACGTTTTGGCGTTAGTCTTCAAAACAGTTTCTTAAAATACTTAAAAAAGTAATAAAACAGAAAAAGAAAACTACAATAATGGCTGGCTCTGTGCCTTTCTCCATGCTGGCTTGGATTTCCGGTTTCCTGGTCCATGGCGTGTTTGTTTCCGTGGCTTGAGGACAGCCACGACGGTCATCACTTCCCAGTGCAGCGAGTTATTGTGCGGCTGATGGATACGCAACGCTATTGTCTCCCCGGACCAGGTCTGCGAAAGCGAAGGTGACAGCCAGCCAGCGCCAGCAGGGTCGCCTGCAGCCGAGCCTGCAGCACCGCCTCGCCTTCATGGAAGGCCCCGCCCCGCCCCGCCCCGCCCCGCCCCGCCCCGCCCCGCCCCGCCCCCCAGTGAGTAAGGTTTTAGGGGGATGCAGGTACAACGCAGGTCAGGATAGCAGAATGAACGTGCGTGGTCACGAGCATTTCCGATCGAGGGGTCCGCCACTCTGGCAAGCCTGTGTACAATTGGTTCGATAATTATACTGGTGATCACATCCCAAAGATTCCCATTTTTCATTGTTTTTATGTTTTATAGGGTTTTCCCTCATTCAAATGTGCAAAAAATTACAATTCATCCGAAGTACTTTGGAATGTTTTTACTGAAAACTGATGGTTATCACTGGTAATCGATAATCGTGTGCACTCATCTGAATCGAGCGATGGACGCCACGGTCCCCATTCGGAGAAGAGCTGATGCCGGGCGAGGAGACAGCCTTGAATGTTTCGTAAACAACAAATTTAGAATATTAAAAAAAAATATATCAGAAATATTCCAAAGTAAAGCAAATTCAGGGATTAATGGAACAAAATTTCTTGTTCCCTGACTTATTGTTCTCCTTTTGGCAGCCTTAGATCTTTGACCAGGCGCGGATTTGGGGGGGGGGTGCAACGGGACAAGTGCATAAGTAGGCCACACGAACGTTTACCCCCTCTTGCCTGAGCTGTAATCTAGAGCCGCCCCTGTCTTTGAATAGAATAAGTAGTTCAAACCTTCAGTGCACCGCGGCTGCATGACTGTTGCCACTTCTACACTCGCGCTGATGCAAGTCAGCCCCGAAAAGAAAAGCAAGTACTGAGAGGCACAATGCAAAAAAATTAGCAGTCGTAAAAATGTCAGCGTCAAGTGAGGATTCCCCCGGATGCGGGGCCCACCGCGACGCGTCGCCTGGTGCCCCCCCCCCCCCCCCCACTCCCCGCTACCTCCATACCCACCTGCTGCTTTGTTTGCAGAGACGCGACGATAATCTGACGTTTAGAGTCAACTTGAGCCGCGTGCACTGTAAAAATTTGTTGTAAAATAACGACAAAAAATAATTACAGGTTTCGCTAAATCGGTGAACAGATTTTTCCTGTAGTTTGATGAAACATTTTGTGAATTAACAAGAAAAATCGCGAAACAACAGATAAAATTTGTAAACTTACGGAATTCTTTTGTAAAGTTACGGAATATTTTTGTAACAGGGTTTTTTTTGTAAATGAACACGAATAAAAAGTAAATTCGCAGTCAGTTCGTTTAACAAAATTCACAGATATTACCTATTAATTTACGACATGTTGTTTTTACAGTGTGCGGGTGTGGATGGCGATGCCGATTTCCGGAAGTCTTCCACGCGACGAGCTGACAGAACCACGTAAGTCCCATACCCGGCCACCTCTTTCCTATCGCCTACAGTATGGAGGTGAGTTATGGCTGTTTTCGAGGGCTGGCGGGCTGAGTACTACGCGCCACACCCGACCAGCCTCTCGACGGGGATGTCGTTCTCTGTGCGCGCTTTTCCAAGGTCGGGCGGCGGCGCGCGCGCGAACCGGGTCATTCAGCTACGTTTCAGCTCGACGAGCCATAAGACCCCTAGAGGCGCGTCGTCCCCGCCCTAACTTTTATTCTTTTTATTTTTTCTTCCCTCTTTCCTCGTAATCAATTTATAAACAGTTTCTTTTCCCTCTTTCGCCGGTGATGCAGCAGTACTTTGCCTGCGACTTTACTCCTTAATTTCCATCCGGGGGGCGGCCGGGGCGCTACAGGTCGCGCGATCGTGAATAACACAAGGCGGGAAATGATTACATTTTTCCCTGTTTTTTTTGTTCTCTCTTTTTTTTTCCTTTTAAATGCCTTGAGCAGCTGGAACACTGCAATAAGAAGGATTTAGCAAATAAGTGGCAACAGTTTCCTCTTCCGCCGATCTATGCCTACATGTGTGACTAGAGTTGCAAATCTAGGAAATTTTTCCTAGACAAACCCTGCTTACTGGGCAACCTGCCACACAGTGGTGTCCGAATGTTGCCTAGTAGGCAGGGTTTGTCTAGGAAAAATTTCCTAGATTTGCATCTCTATGTGTGATTCAATTGTGAGACTTGTTTGAAATCTCTGTAATTAATCACAGTGGAAGTGCACTGTAATGTGTGATACACTGCGCAATCTGTGAGGTTTTCAAATGACACACATTTACACGATTTGATCACAATGTTGAGCACTTCTTGAACTATGTTCGTACCGTACAAGGGATCTGGATCCACAATTTTACAAATCCTTTTTCTTTACATTACAAAGACGAGCAACTAACGAACAAACACATTCTCTTCATGTATTACAAACCGGAGCACTTTGCATTACAAAGAATTTGTTTGTATTACAATGGTCCAACATTCTTTACACGCTACAAACAGTAGTTATTTGTAGAAAACTTAGTAGATGTATTTCTTTAAAAAAAAAAGTCTACATCTTTGTAGGATATATTCCTAGACAGCATGTAGGTGCAACACTTGACGCCCCGAAAAAAATATATGGACTCTTTACCAAGTATCGTTAAGTGTTCAGCGCTGAGCCCAATACCCCCATCAGTTGTGAACACTTTTCCTTGATTCGTATAGCAGCAGTCAGACACGTGGCGGTGTACTCCACCCCCTTGATTTTGCCTCGCGTTATACGCTATCGTCGCATGAGCGCAAGTGGAACTCGTGCTAGAGTGTGTAATGACAGGTGCGCGACACGATCCCCGCGATACCGTCTCGCCCGCACGCATAAAGGGGGGAGGGAGGGGCGGTGGGTGTAATTGTGATCAATTGCTGCACCTAGCAGGCTACTCCCCACTCACAGTCAAGGACGGCCCTTTCCACTAGTTGAACATGGGATGACTCTTCTGTTCTCTCATGGGCAAAGAAAAGAAATTACTGCATACCTTTAAAGCTGTGTTGACTGCCAGTAGGCAGTAATAATGTACCTCTGTTGAGGAGCTCGAAGGTTGATTCAAATTACTTTCCTTTTGAAAGACGTTACATCTTCAGTAACTTTATAAATGGGTCAGTCCGGGTCAGTCGCACCTTTGCTTTACAAGTGCTCTTAGTAACGGTGCTCGTACCTTCCTTTTCATCACTCATTTCTCCCTCATACTGTCCCCATGCCACTGTACGTGTGGTCAAAACATGATGTCATCGGACTTATTGGACAGGATTCATTGCTGCAAGAGCATTAAAACCCTATTTCTGAAAGCGAATGCTTTCGAACAGCTATATTTCAGCAAAAATGAGCCGAAACCCTGGCAACTGTCCCCTGAGGCTCATTTTCGCTATCCTAAAGCTGTTACAAAACTCTTCCAGCAGTATTTCCTATTTAATGAGGCCAAAATGTTTTGTTCACGCAAATAAAAGTAGCGGGCTAAAATGAGTGAGAAATGAGCGATGGTCTTCATTGGGAGAGCACATGTATACTCTAAGGTGCGAACCATAAAAGGTAAGAAGTCAGTTGATCTGGCCCTTGTTTTTCTTATAAAATTATCATCTTTCACCGCGGTGATGAAAAACAAATTATCACCCTTTTTACAGTCATATCATACGGTCACGGTTGCGTGGTCTGTTTTTTTTTCTTTGGGGTCAGCCTGTCACGTCTTACCCCTTGCATGGCCAGCTGTCTGACCTTTTGATTTTCAGTGCATTGTTATGTCAAGAACGCATACATTTCATTTGGGACACTAATATGTTTGCTACCGATATGTGAGCAACAAGCAACTTCACTACAAACCCAACAGTCAACTTAGTACACTGTTCCTAATGTATACTTCAAAGCACGCATTAGGCCTGCCAAGGTATGCACTAGGAAGTGCATGTCCGCCATGGTACTTGGAAGTGTGTAATTGCCATAGTATTATGTCATAGCAGGTGCATATCATAGCAGGCATGCATTTCCTAATGCGTTCATTGAAGTGGGAGCAGTGTACTACGAGGTGGACTGTTGGTTTTGCAGTGTATTGTCTCGTATGAAAACTGTTACGTTTATTTACCTAAGCATTAGTTCGTGTTCAATGTTGCCTCAGCACTTGTAAGAGGCAAGACAGTTGAACACTTTTTGCATGGCTATTTTTCTTCCACCCACGATACTTCTGAAGATTACGGAACTACGGGGTGTGGTGTGGCGGGGCGGGGCGGGGCGGGGCGGGGCGGGGCGGGGCGGGGCGGGGCTTGGCTGCTGGGCGTGGCGCTACCGTGCAGGTGGAATCAGGTCACAAGTGGCCCTGACTGGGTGACTTTCACGAGCGAATAGCTCCAGGGTGTTTACATTTCCCGCCGTTGATATGCAAACGAGCCGGACGAGGGGAGGGCTGGCGTAGCCCTGCTGGCTGTCGTGCGGCCCTGGGAATTCCCCTCGCCCAGTAGGCCCGCCTCCCGCCCCGCCCCGCTCGGCTTTGCTGCTAATGTCTTAGAGCTGACCGCTGCCCCCCGCTGGGACGAGCCGGAGCCCGGTACAGAGCAGGGCCAGGAATATGGGCCCGGTCCACTGCTGGCGAAGCAGTACGCCTCGTAAGGGCTTCTCAGCAGACAGGGTGTCGTTCTCAGAACAGTGTCTGCAACCTTTTTCCGCACTTTATGCACGCTGCAAACAGCCTCAAATCTCTACAAACGCACCGGAAGACCGTCGCGGAGAACCTATAAATGTGTGAATGTATAGCTTATAGTTGTTGACGTTGATATATGTTATTAAATTTTAATTTTTTTGCAAAGTCCGGGGCGGCCGAAATGAAAACATTGCGTACATAGAAATACGCGTGCATTTCTTAGTAAGTGCAAGAAATACACGAAAAATACAAGGAAATACATGAGAATACTAGGTCAGTCATCAAAATACTGAGAAAAAAATACACGAAAAATACCACAAAATTCGTGGGGCATACAAGAAGAACAAAGAAAGTATAAGTTGGCCACCCCTTTGCGAATTTCAAGAAACATTTGAAGAAATCTCTGGTGATCTGACAAAAGAGCATAAGTCCATTTTCCCTCCTCCTCACCATGGTGAGAGGTGAGAGGTGAGGAGGAGAGAAACTGGACTTATGCTCTTTTGTCAGATCACCAGTGAAATATTGACAGGGTTTTTGGGAGGTAATAAAATGAACAACAGTGTGACCAGTCTGACCATACGAGTTACACCCAGAAAATGGCATGCTTGCTTCAATGAAGGAAAATGGTCTCTAGCTCAACGCAAAGGCCGTTAAAATAAAGTAAAAGTTTCCCTAGACTAACTTAATTTTCCTTGATAAGTATGGCAACGCCTCACACACCAAGGTCAAAAATGTCCTTGTATTTTTGTTTTAAAAGGAATCTCCTTGGTTTAAGCAGTTTAAGGACACCGTTTTCTGGGCGTGCGCGAGGGGCAGGAGAGTGGGAGCGCATACACACTCAGCTGATGTGGGTCCAGTTCAAGGAGAGCGGCCTCGCGGACGTGGACGGACGGGCGGCCCCTGATTTGTGTGAGGTGCAGGATGTAGTGCAGGGACCGGGGCGGGGCGGGGCGGGGCGGGGCGGGGCAGCCGGCCCCTTGGGTGGCCAATCCTAATTAAGACCGGACAAGCTGAGGCGCCCCGCTACGCCCCGCCACGCCCTGTGATAAATGCTCGGCCGCGTGTCCATGCAGGGCTGCTGCAGGGCGGAGATGGGTCTCTGGTCTGGCCGAGGCCTGGCCGCCGGCACCGCCGGACACGGCCTCCACTCGGCCAGCGGTCGGGTCGGGACCCTCTTGCCCACCGGGGGCCCGGCCGGCGGGACCCGCGGGGACCCCCAAGGAGCTTCTTAGTAGCCGTGGGAGCCTCAGCCTCCTCATGCAAAATACAGGCCAGGCGAGTGCGCCACAGCCGAGCCCCTGCCTGGGGGCCAGTGCAAAGTAGTGTAGTTGGAAGGGTAGTGCTGCTATTATTATTATTATTATTATTATTATTATTATTATTATTATTATTATTATTATTATTATTATTATTATTATTATTATTATGAGATTTCTGAGTCGTAGACATATTTAGAAAGCTCTAATAATAGTATTCTTTTCTGATCAACTGTATCGCTAAGAAACAATCCATTTCTATTGTTATGACTAGTCTGTCGATGAATTTATTGAATATTGCCAATGGTCAACAAAATCACCATTTAGTTGATTGAACCAAATGAGGGTCGCAATGTGCAAAATTTAGTTCCTGAAACTATCTCTGAATTATAGGACCTTGATTTTCGACTAAATTTATACGGTGTACCGTAATTTTGACTCTATTTTTCAACCAGTACGATTAGAACGTAGTCCTCAGAGTTGAGATTTCATCGGGTTTTGTGTGATTCAGTGGATTAAGCGATTTTTGAGAAGGTTGCTCAACAGGAGCTTAATTTTTAGTTATACCTACTTCGAAGTATTCAGCATGCAGAATGTTTACATTGTGCGCAGTAAATAGTGTGTACATGGGCAAATGTAAGCATATAGGCATATTTACTGCGGGCATGTACCCATTATTTGCTGAATACTTGTGCACACTTGGTTTTCCAGAGAAGGGCTGGTGGCGTTCCGTGCCAGTGCCGACGGAAACCACGACAGCAAAACGATGAACGACAACTCCTACACTTTCTATATATCATCAGGGCTTGTGCGGGCGAGCGCCGTGCAGGAGGTAAGCGCAGCGGCCAAGCGTGCGGTCATCCTCCCGGGCGCGCGGGGCGGGGCGGGGCGGGGCGGGGCGGGGCGGGGCGGGGCGGGGCGGGGCGGGGCGGGGCGGGGCGGGGCGGGGCGGGCCGGAGCGCCCCGCACATATGTTTCGGCCCGCCGAGGGGGTGAGGAACCAGGCGCCCGCACTCTGGCCAGGCGTATGAAAATGACGGCATTATTTCTGAGGTCCTACTGGGAGTCCTTCGCCTCGGCGGGGAGGCGCGGCGCGGGCGGGGCGGGGCGGGGCGGGGCGGTGTTGCTGGAAATATGACAGGCACCACTCAGGCGGCGCGCTGTAAGCCCGGCCGGGGCGGGGCGGGGCGGGAACGGTCACTACTCCTGGAGAGTCGTTGCAGGCCATGGCGGGGCGGGGCGGGGCGGGGCGGGGCGAGGGTCCCCACGGGGCTGCTGCCGCCGCCGGGGCCGGGGCATGCAAGGGAAGAGAGAAGGAGAAGAGAAGGGATTAGGGAAAGGGTGGCAGCAGCGGAGGCGGTCAGGACAACAACACTGTTGTGCTCTCCACACACTCTCAGACCATTATAATGACATTTCGTTAGATCATTAACTTTCGCACTCACAATAATTTGTTGGACTAATTCGTCTAAGCACAAGTGAAATCTTCTGAATAACTTCATCGATATTTTTAGAAAAGGTTTTAGTTATATAAAAGAAAAGCGTCATACATGTGAAAAAAGAAAGAAAAATAGTTTGTAGTAACACTATACACGCTAAATGGAAAGGGACAATTTGGTCCCAAGAATTGTTGCGTTTTTGTGCACACCAATCCCTTTTGACAAATTTGTGTAATAATTTGGGACGATCTGTAATATCTCGGATGCAAATTGTCTCAATTTAGCGGGACAGTTTTTCTCAAGAAAATAATGTGTACAAAAACGCAACATTTTCTAGGACAAAATTGTCCTTTTTCATTTCGAGTGTACTAGTACATGTAATTCAATAAGGAAATACTTGTGGAGGAAAATGTTTATGACTGACTGAGAGTGAGGAACGCATTTTTTTAAAAATGTCTTTTCAAAACATTGAAAAAGAAATCAGTGGTTGTAAAGACATAAAATTCGATGTGTGCAAGCAGATTGAACCACAGCCTTCCCTGTGGAAGAGATGCTCAGTCAACGGCCCCCCGCCCCGCGACCACCCCGACTCGTTTTCAAGGAAAATTTCGGTGATGCAAGGACGCACTCCAAGAAGTGTCCCCCCTGCCCCTCGCACGGGCGGGCAGGTACATGTTTTCCCCATTTCCCGCACCCCCTATCTGCTCTCCTCTCCTCGGCTGGACAGGGGTCTCCTGTGCATACTGTGTAATGTGCGCCCTGGCCGCCTACTTATGTGGCCGCCAAATGTAGAGAGAGGGAGTGAGTGAGAGAGAGAGAGAGAGAGAGAGAGAGAGAGAGAGAGAGAGAGAGAGAGAGAGGGAGAGAGAGGGAGAGAGAGGGAGAGAGAGAGGGGGGGGGGAGGGAGAGAATGAGCAAGAGAGTACGAGAGACGGCGCGAGGGCGAGACCAGGTCCGGATAAGCTACTAATGGGTAGGGTTGAGTCTGAGTGGAGACTTTCGCACTGTTGTTTGGTTTCTGGTTGCGTTTTACTCTTTTCATTTGTCCTTTTAAAAAAAGGAATGCAAAAAAGAAAGATAAAAAAGACAGTCTTCTTTCCTTTTATTTCGCAAGCACGCCGGTGTTGTCTCGTTTTATTCCCACCTCTCGGACTTCTCCGACTCTTTCCTCCCCCCAGTATTGTACCCCTCTCTCTCTCTCTCTCTCTCTCTCTCTCTCTCTCTCTCTCTCTCTCTCTCTCATGCTGTCGTGTTTGCTGAGCGCAAACCCTTTCGCGCTGAAATCCGACTCACGCCCGTGTTATTTCTTTTGTTTTTGGAAAGAGAATGCCCGCAGAAATGTGCTGAGCAGAAAGCAAAGATTTAAAATCGCATGTCAGTCGACTGTACCATAATACGACTGGCCAATATAGGATACATTTTTTCGTGTCAGTCAACTTTACGTACATGATACAATGCATCATTGGTAGGAGTTTGTTTTGTTTTTTAGGCACGAAGTAGCCTTATTTTTTTTATTATTTTTTCGAAACCAGAGAGCAGCGTCGTCCCTGTAGAGAAAAATCCCAAATAAGTGACCATCTGAAATTTAGCTCGCATAGGCGTCATATTGCGTGCTGCTTTGACTCGGACCCACGGCCGGCTCCTCGTGGCTGACCCACGGCGCCCACATTAGCGTTAATAGGCCGGGCCGCGGCCGGGGTGCGTGAGGGCGTGCGTGGGGGAGGCGAGGTGAGAGGCGAGGGTCAGCGGCGGCCGAGCGGCGGCAGCCTCCGCTAAAGACCGTCTCTTAGAGGCCGTGCATTTTAATTTCTCCCGACACGGGACGATGCGGGGCGTGGCGGGGCGGGGCGGGGCGGGGCGGGGCGGGGCGGGGCGGGGCGGGGCGGGGCGGGGCGGGGCGGGGCGGGGCGGGGCGGAGCGGGGCGGGGCGGCGCCCCCGAGGGGTTCGAGCCTGGCTGGGCTGCTCACGGGTCTGGACGCACTCAGCACAGACGGTCTTGCGCATTCCTGAATTGGCTATAATATATTTTTTAAAAATATGTCTTCTTGCTTAAATATTTTTAAATTATTTTCTTTTATTTTTCTAATTTAAGCTTTCAGGTCTAAAGTGGTCTAAAGCTTTGGTCTAAAGTGGCTTCGAGGTTTTGTTTAAAAAAAAAAAGCGGTTTTAAATTTTGCTTTCCGAGCAAGCTAACTAAAGATATAATCGCAATTTGCAGTAAGAAAATATTTCCTTGTGGCCGGTAGCCTTACTTTGGTCTGTCTCAGAGCTGGTCGTTGCGGATGGCCTTGCCTGGGCGAACGAGTAAATACTCATTTGTGTGCCTCAGACACATACACACACACACGCACATGATTTAATGCAATTAACGTTAGTTTGCAGGACAGCGTCGTGCGCTAGGCCTTGCAGCAACTTCGCTTAACTCGACGGCGAAGTTTAGCGAAACGAAATTCATCCTGATATAAATTTACGACACAACACATGCTACGCGAGCGCACGCGCGTGCTCTCTCTCTCTCTCTCTCTCTCTCTCTCTCTCTCTCTCTCTCTCTCTCTCTCTCTCTCTCTCTCTCTCTCTCTCTCTCTCACACACACACACACACACACACACACACACACACACACGCGCGCCAAATAAAAGTAGCTAAGAGTATTTTGCAGTCGACCAACTGGTTCTGAATGTTTATAAGGAATGGATCTGCTGCTTCATCCAGAATGGTCATCGCTGTAAGTGGAGGAGTCGGCTTTCTCTCTCTCGCGGGAGAGCGACTTTTCTGTACCAAATTTGCATGCTCCTCGGGGAGCGACATCGATTAACGTCGCTCTATTGGCATCATTTTGATTATGTTTTCGGCGATGTGCTTGACTCTTTTTGAGTCTAAGAGTCAAACGCCACTCTGTTGGAGCGATTTAAAACTATCAAAAAAGACGTATTTTGAGTCGTTGTAAGGCGAACCTGACTTTTAGCAAGCGATAAATAAATGCTTTGCTAAATTCTGGCGAGAAATGTGACTATGATATTTTCAGTTAAGTTGACGTGCGATCCATATAATTGATGGAAAATGACCGCAGCTGCAGCACTGTATAGCAGGCCTATTTGTTCGACTAGCAGCAGAGTCAAGGTGTTTGTGTTTAGTCTCACTGGTAGAATAGGTAGGCACTATTTGGCAAAGGAATTAGTCTTTTATTGATTCGATTTTTTTTCTGACCTCTGTACGAGGGGGCCACCACACTCGCTTGGTTGCCGGATTCAGAACCAGGCGATCAGCGTAAATTGAAATTTCAATCCGCCAAAATGATACCTTTGGGCGGGTTTGGGTGGATTTGTCGTGCTTTTTGCCCATGTTATCTGAATGTAAATAGACCAATTGGCGGTTTTCCGCCTCATCTGGCGAAGCCTGCTTGTAATCCTGTGTGCAGATGTAAGTGTAATACCTGTGTAAAAGGTGTTGTGCTTTTAAAAAGTGTTATACTTTACCTTTGTTTTTCCTGTGTGGGTCGCGCGCTTTGCCTGGCGCCCCCGGCCCGCCACAGTAGTGCGGCACGGCGAGCTTCGCGAGGGTTGGGTTAGGGTCGGGGGACCAGTGCCGCTCCGCTCCCCTCCGCGCCACGCCCAAAACGACAAAAGACACAGTCGTAATCGTCACATATGTATCAAACCATTTTTACCGCTGTTTGTTGATTTTATGCGTGGCTCTTCCGATCGCGCGCCATCCCTTCGTCCCTATATCTCATTCTCTCTCTCTCTCTCTCTCTCTCTCTCTCTCTCTCTCTCTCTCTCTCTCTCTCTCTCTCTCTCTCTTACTCGCTCGCTCCCCCACCACGCGCGTGCTGCCGCGGAGCGCATGGATATCACTCTATTTTCGGGAATTGAATTGTGACGCTGCGAATCGATCTGGCATGGGCCCGCGCACACATACGCGGCGCGCAAGAGAGAGCGTGCACACACACACACACACACACACACACACGCGCGCGCGCGCACCCACACACACACGCGCGCACCCACACACACACACACGCGCGCGCGCGCGCTCGTGCGCGAGGTAGACACTACAGCGTGTTCCTTTGTGCGCGCCGTATGTCTTGGACGCTCGCTGATGGCACCAGAGCAGCAGCGGAACTTATGTGAAATGGGTTCACTCCTCCTATTCGCGCTAAAAGCGAACATGTACCGTTTTGTCTGTAACAATCGGTAACAAACTCGTTGGGTGACGGCCATTTTTCTCAGATTCTGTTTCAGCGAGTTACTGATTTTCTTGCCAGATTGTTTTTCGTCCTTCTTAATCATCACACGGCGGGAAAGATAGCGGGTGTGTGTGCAGGTGAGGTGAGCAGCCCCTTAGAAGACACCGTCTGCTTGTGTGAGAGAGAGAGCGAGAGAGAGAGAGAGAGAGGGAGGGAGAGAGGGAGGGAGAGAGAGAGTCAGAGTCAGACACAGACAGGCGCCTTTTCTTGGGGAGTGACCAGAACGATGTTGTATCAGCGCGACAAGCAACGCGTGAAATAGGAGGCAAGCCATTTTCACCCCGCGAGGGTGGGAGCATGGTTGGAGGCGGCGAGGCGGGGCAAGGCGGGGCGGGGCGGGGCGGGGCGGGGCGAGGCGGGGCGAGGCGAGGCTGGGCTGGGGTCATCCCGCCCCAGCCAGGGCACACCATTCTTCAAGTGAGACCTGCGAGCAGAGGCACCGGCCCCCGCCCCGCCCCGCCACGCCCCGCCCCGCCCCGCCCCGCCCTGCGCTGCTGGTGCGCAGTGGGGTGGCGTGGCTCCCTGCTTCATTTTGTATCAATTGTTTGACCCTCACACCCCTCGAGCTCCACTTGCAGACCATTTTTTCGCCTACCCTCCCCAGGCACGCCAGAAGGCATCGCATGGTGCATATTACAACAACGACCCCTCACCATCCCCCCCCTCTCTCTCTCTCTCTCTCTGCCTCTCTCTCTCTCTCTTTGCCTCTCTCTCTCTCTCTCTTTGCCTCTCTTTCACTCTCGCACAATCACATTGCAAAGTATATTCTGTACAATGTTGGTACTGTTCAATCGCCATATTCAAATTTGAAAAAATACAACCCTAAATAAGGTGATTTCGTTCTCAAGAAATTACGTGGCTGCGATAGGGAGTAGGAGCGAGAGAGATAGATAGAGAGATTAGGGGAGGAGGGTGGGCTCTGGGAGACTAGACCCAAGGCGCTAATTACACCAACACTTCACGTCTTCAGCAGCCTGTAGAGACGATTCATTAAGATAGAGAGAGCTCCCTCTTTCCTCTGTCCCTCTCTCTCTCTCTCTCTCTCTCTCTCTCTCTCTCTCTCTCTCTCTCTCTCTCTCTCTCTTCCCTCTGCCTCTTGCTCTTTCCCCATCAATCAGCATAGATCAAACTGTGCCGACCAACGTGATTTCGTTTGATTGCGTCCCAGTCCCTTTCGGTATGGACAACCTAGTTATTCCACTATAAAAAATTATCTCCCGCATCCTTATTTATCTTCATATTAGTCGTGAGTCCAGCATAACGAGGACCGTGTATACAAGCGCCAAGGACAAGCAAAGCAGAATAAAGCGGAGCTTGGCAGCGAGCTCTGCAGGCTGATTCCAAAGATCGCTCCCGCGCCTCCGTCCTTGTCGCACTCATGGGGTCGTGACACCCCCGACATAGGGCACCGCCGTAGGTGCGACAAGGACGGAGGGACGAGAGCGGTCTGCTGGCGAGGTATGAGGGGAGGGGGAGCGGGAGAGGGGGTGGACAGCGGGGAGTTTTAGAGAGGAAAGAAGGCAAAAGGGTTTTAGCGATCTTCGAGGCGCCGGGGCAGGTGGGGCAGAGTGGGGGGATGGGGGGTGGGGGGAGTCTTGAGTAAGTGGTGGGCAGACCCAAGAGACTCTTCGTCAGTCATGTCGTTATCCGCAGTCTTTAGAGTCTCGGAACAAAACGCCATTCCTTCCGAAATAATAATAATAATAATAATAAAAAATAAAAAAAAAAACTTTTTCATAGACTTTGTTATTTTCCTGGTTTTTATCGTGAAAAACCCGACCTTCAAAGTATCTCTAAAGTTTCAGTTGTTGTTTTTTCGATGTGCGACCTCGGCAGGCAATCCTCCTATTGGCTGAGAGCTTCCCGGCCACGATAAGACGGCCCTCTTGGTTAATCCTATTCCAATGATAAAGGTACCAATCGCAGATCATAGGTAATTTTTTTTTTTTTACAGGCAACGCACTGGTAAAAACAAATGTGCAGCTTTGCCGAGGGGTAAATAACTCCGAATTTTGATGTACACCACTAATTCAAAATTCACACTAATTCAAACTAATTCACGAGAATTCAAAACTAATTCACGCGAATTCAAAACGAGCTCAAAACAAATTCAAGTGAATTTAAGGAATGACCTCAGAAAATACACGCATATCTGATCCAAATTATTCTCTCAATTACATGATGAAATAGGATTTTTAGTAAATTATTGTGAATGATTTCTATTTATTCCAAATTATTGGAAATTAACTTGCAACTGGCAAAATAATCACAATTATTTCAATTATTTTTTAAAACTGTTCAGAAACAAATTTTGCTCTGCAATTGAAAGGGTGGCGTGAAAACATGGAAAATTTTTGCGGCAGTAAACCTCCCGAAGGAGGTTGCGGTTCCCGCCAGGCACAGGGCTTTTACCCCCTGTGGCAGCCAACTGCTTCGGTGTTCCATGGGAACCGGCGCTTTGCTGACTGCGATCCTATCGCGCAATTCGACAGATTTGATCCCCGTACCACCATTGGCCTACCCCTAGAGGTACGAGCGGTGTCAAGAGCGTTAGACTTCCTGATCCCAGTTTCAGAGGCCTTACCTCAGAGGGGTACGCGGGATTCGAACCCACAACCCCGAGTGCCGACACGTAGCCAGAACAGGAAGCGACCCAACGCCCAGAGCCACCGAGCCAACGGCGGTGAGACGTGTTTAACTTCTATTTGACCTGCCATCCAGCTGCGGCCAAAGGGAATGTCAAGCGCGAAAAACACTTTCCCGAGTGGGAGTCGAACTTCGGACCACTCGGTTGAGTGTTGCGCGCTCTACCAACTGAGCCACGACGCCACGATGACTGTACAGTGCGACGGGTTCGAGCCGTATTTGCCGCGTATCCTGCAGCCTCCAGCCAGGAGGACAGGGCTAATACAACTCGAACCCGTCGCACTGTACAGTCATCGTGGCGTCGTGGCTCAGTTGGTAGAGCGCGCAACACCGAACCGAGTGGTCCGAAGTTCGACTCCCACTCGGGAAAGTGTTTTTCGCGCTTGACATTCCCTTTGGCCGCAGCTGGATGGCAGGTCAAATAGAAGTTAAACACGTCTTACCGCCGTTGGCTCGGTGGCTCTGGGCGTTGGGTCGCTTCCTGTTCTGGCTACGTGTCGGCACTCGGGGTTGTGGGTTCGAATCCCGCGTACCCCTCTGAGGTAAGGCCTCTGAAACTGGGATCAGGAAGTCTAACGCTCTTGACACCGCTCGTACCTCTAGGGGTAGGCCAATGGTGGTACGGGGATCAAATCTGTCGAATTGCGCGATAGGATCGCAGTCAGCAAAGCGCCGGTTCCCATGGAACACCGAAGCAGTTGGCTGCCACAGGGGGTAAAAGCCCTGTGCCTGGCGGGAACCGCAACCTCCTTCGGGAGGTTTACTGCCGCAAAAATTTTCCATGTTTTCACGCCACCCTTTCAATTGCAGAGCAAAATTTGTTTCTGAACAGTTTTAAAAAATAATAGAAATAATTGTGATTATTTTGCCCAGTTGCAAGTTAATTTCCAATAATTTGGAATAAATAGAAATCATTCACAATAATTTACTAAAAATCCTATTTCATCATGTAATTAAGAGAATAATTTGGATCAGATGTGCGTGTATTTTCTGGGGCATCCCCGAATTTAAAACGAATTCAAGTAAATTCACAAAAAGATCACAATAATTTCAAAAAAAACTTCGCAATAAATTCAAAAAATTCAAAGCCAATTCAAAACGAATTCAATTCAATCCAGACAAATTCAATTCCAATTCACGAAATTTGTACACCGAATTCAGAGTTGTTTACCCCTCGAGCTTTGCACACTTAAAGTGTGCTTTTTTACCCAAAATGTCTGCAAAAACGACCAAAATCAACAAAGTTGCCCATAACTCCCAAACAAAATTTTTTTTCACCCAAACCAAATATGGTGTTCTTAGTTTTAATAAGTAAGGTATCCACCAAGAAAATATCATCCGGATCGGAGATGGTGATGTACAACCCTGGTCGTTCTTAAATAAATTTACGCCCTGTAGTTGGACCTGCGCGCTAAACCATCGCCCCCTCCCCTGCTGTCCCTCCCACGCGAGGTACGCGCGAGGAGCAGCGCCGTGACGTACCCAAATGCAGCTCATGTCAGTGACATTGCAGACGGGACGCGTGTGTCCCGTGTCCCCTCGCTGCCCAGCCCGCTACCCTGCTGCTACCCCTTCTCTCGTCCCTTCGGTCCCACCCCGAGTCGCCCACACCCTCCGCCCCCTCCCCGCCCCCTCCCCGCCCCCTCCTCGCCCCCTCCCCGCCCTCTCCCCGCCCCCTCCCCGCCCCCTCCCCGCCCTCTCCCCGCCCCCTCCCCGCCCACGCCCCTCCCCGCCCCCTCCCCGCCCCCCTCCCCGCCCGGGCCGCCTGTTCCGGACGCTACTGTCGCTCCACATGGGACCCTCAGAAGGAAGCATAACAGTGAATATCAAGAAGGAGCTGCCCTTGCGGCAAGTCCCCTCACCCCCCCCCCCTCTCTCTCTCTCTCCCTCTCCCTCCCTCTCCCTCCCTCTCTTCTACTTTCCTTCTGTCTCCCCCTCCGCTCCTCCAGAGCCGCCGTTACACTTTCGCCAACAGCGCGGCGCCAAACAGAGCTCTGTAACGGCACTTAAAATGGCGCGCAATGCATGCGCCACCGCCTTGTTCCACCCCCCTTACGCTTTATTCACAGAGCGGCAGCGGAGCGCCGCGCAAAAGCATAATTCGCGGTGATTTGATAAGCAGTCGGGGCTGTAAAGGAAAGCCAAGGCTGTGATGGCGGGGGCGGGGAGGTTTGTACAAAAACTTTGCTAGGAAAACAAACGCGGTAGATAGGCAGGCAGGTTATGTGGGAATGTTTTCCCTGCTCGTATTCTGACGCCGTAAAGGGGAAATCCAACTGTGCAAACATTGCACACCTTGAGGCAGTGTTGTCGTCCTTTTCGAATAAGAGCGCGCAACCGGTAGAGAAAGGTTACCTATCCTCTCCCTAACTCACACACCTACAAGTGTACTACATTCACACACTTGAATCGCCACGACTGCAGCGTCCGCTGAGTCCTTATCCCCCGCACGCCGGGCGCGCCGCGCGCAAACAGGAGGATGCGGAGTGCGAAAGAAAAACGCGCACCAATTCCGCAAATACCGGGTCTTCATTATTCATGTGGACAGGGGGCGGGGCCGGCGGGGCCGGCGGGGCCGGCGGGGCGGGGCGCCTTGCAATGACATCTCAACTTGGAGACGCAACTGCCGGCCATACTTCGTCTGTCCACCGCCCTGCGACCTGCTGCTGCCTCGTGTGTCTGACCATTGTGCACTCGACGCGGGTCAGAGCACTCGAAATCTTCTTCAACGATTTTTTTTCGTACAATTTAAAGAATTCTGTGTAACCGTCATTTTCAAGGAAATATTTCCTTGTATTACGAAGAAAATTTGGCTCTGTATTACGGTTGCATAGAGAATTCGTTGTAATACAAGCATTTTCATTGCAGGGATTTCACGTTGAAGACGACCGAGACGGGCTAGCCGCCCACAGGTATCGGAGCTCTGTCCGGAAGGTGGACACATTCTTAAATTGCGCGCTATTTGTATTTGCGTAATTTTTTTTTCATTTGTTTTCATTTTTGTCGCGTCGCAGCGCACTTTCTGCGGATTGCCCCGAGTGCTCTGCGAAAGCATGAGATGCTGCTGCTGCTGCTGCTGCGGTTCTGACATGCAAATAAAAGTTATCCCGAAGCCCGTTTGATATTCGTATTGCTCCTCCCATTGACACGGGGGCGGGGCGCAGCCAGGCGCGGGGTGAGAGCACTACAAGAATCGCTAGGTCGACGCCGGCGCCACCGCCACCCCAGCAAAGTGAGCATCCTATCTCCTCCCCCATACACCCCCCGCATCTCTCTCTCTCTCTCTCTCTCTCTCTCTCTCTCTCTCTCTCTCTCTCTCTCTCTCTCTCTCTCTCTCTCTCACCCTCCCTCTCCCTCTCTCTGTGCCATTTCCACTCACCCTCACCCTTGCTTTTGCCCTCCGAATGTCCTCCAAAAGTCCCCAACTCGCGATATCCTTATTTTAAATTGATGTCCAAACGGTAGGGTACACTGCAACGAGTATAGACTATACGTTGTTTCTTTAGAAGACTCTCTCGCCCGTAAAAGCTCTGGGAGGATCGTCATGTAGTCGCAATATAGGTTCCAAACATAGCACTGGAAAAACAAAGGTAGGACTTAACGCCTTTCTAGGGGCGTGAAATTTTAATGCCTTTGCAAAGGCACGAATTTGTCCATCAAAACCCTTTGAGTCCTGCTTTTGTTGTTGTTTGTTTGTTTGTTAGTTTGTTTGTTTGTTTGTTTTTCTTTTGTTTGTTTGTTTGTTTTTCTTTTGTTTGTTTGTTTGTTTGTTTGTGCGTGCGTGCATTCGTTCGTTTTTTTGTTTTTGTTTTTATTTCTTTATATTTAATTTGTCTTTTTTTATTTCAGGAGTCGTGCAAGTAGAGCTCTTATAGCCGATTGCGTTTAACTGAATTAAAAATTTTAAAATTACTCGCGAAAAACGACATAGCGGCCTTCTGATAAAAACCAAAAACAATAAAACAATAGCAAACAGAAAAAGTATTATCCACGATTAGTAAGTTTACCCTACCGTGTGCTTCACTGTCGAAAATATTTCCGTAGATGTATAATATATTTTCTAATTCACTATGAACAACATATCTCGTACATGTACGACTTTACGCTTTTCGGCGTTGTTTCTCACCAGCCGATTCTGAGTTGATACGTATAGTTATAAAAAAATTACAATATGAATCGTAATTGTACAAGACCTCTCATGGAAAATTTTCCCGTACCCGGTTCAAGAATTTCTCACAGTGTTTCGCTGCGTATCACACGTTGCTTATGAGAACTTCTTTCGACGCACTAATCTTAAACTATATATTCGTCCGATAAAGCATGGTAGATTTTTTTTTTTTTTTTCCCTTTTGAAATTTGGGTCTATTTCTAAGTACATGTGAATGGCCCTGGCTTAAGGTATAATAATCTGTTTGCTCGGCACGGACCTGGGTGCCACACTCCACCCCGCCCCGCCCCGCCCCGCCCCGCCCCGCCCCGCCCCGCCCCGCCCCGCCCCGCCCCACCCCGCCCCGCCCCGCCCCGCTCAACCCTTCCCATCTTCCCATATCGCGAGGGGGATCGCGGCGCGGGGGCGACACTTGGCCGGACGGGACGGCCCGCGCGGCCCGCACACCCGCGAGAAGAGAAGACACGAAAAAGTACGAAAAAGAGTAGGAGAAAAAAAACAGGAAAAAAATAAACAAGCCGAGGGGCTTTTATTTCCCCTGAGGAACAAAGTGCGGTCGAATCGAGTTTACCGCCTTCACATTTCCCTGGTTTTATCTGGGTCTGTCTCACTAAACTTCAATTGCTGGAAGGCGCTGGCCCGGCCGGAACTAGGACTAGCAGTGGTGGGGTGGTGGAAGAGTGGGGGGGGGGGGGCCTTGCGGCGGCCCGGGGAGCGAGGGAAGGTGATATAGCTAGGTAGCTCAGGGCGGTCTGCGTGGCGCGAGGCGGTACGTTCAGACCAACTGCGGTCCAACACCGGGAGGCGTGTATTACGAAAACCACACGCAAAAATGAAAAGTTAATGACAGAAGAGTCTGATAAGGCTGATGTCGAAACAGTCCCATATATTTTACTGGAGCTCAGTCGCCTGTCTATACGGAACATTACTAACACAACGAGAACTTTCAACGTGAAGAATAGTTATAGATTTTCAGAAAAACTTTCCATGAAGTATATATTGAAAAATTTAAAGGAAAAATTGTAAAATTAACCACTGCGTCACGACTTCGAATTCATTGTCAGTCAGTCAGGAATAGCCTGACCTAAATTTAAAACTATACATTGCAAAGCGTAAATTACGAAATAAATGATAAATCTACAAAGGTTATTTTTTGCGGTCTTGGTAAAAAGAATCATCCGAGGAGTGAGAAAAGTCAAGAAACTCGGAAAAATCCAGAAGGACCTTTCTCTCGAGCCGCGGTTGCCGGGCGCCTCCTGGGCCGTGTCTTTCCAATAATGATAATGCCCCAAAGCTTTTTGTTCCGATGGAATAATACTTCCAGCTCCGCGGTATCACTCGCAGCGATGCGCGCCCCGCCCCGCCCCGCCCCGCCACGACCGGGCCCCGTGTCCCAGGCGGCCAGATGCGGGGCGGTGTCTGTGAATCAGGGTGTGAGGTCCTGGTCCCGGCGGGGCGGGGCGGGGCGGGGCGGGGCCCACCACCCTTGGGGTTCAGGGGCACACACTGAATACTGAGCTTGCGGTGACGCGCCTCCTCACAACGCATGGAGTGAGTTGGGGTGGGGCGGGGGAGGGGGGGGGGAGCCGCCGTACCCTCACGTGGACTGGGTGCTCATGAGCTGTATATCGGAAGGGGCGCACAACGCCGTCATTCAGATATCCAAGGAAAAATATGGAGAGGTGACGGAGACTCTTCAAGACATGAAGTTGAAAGCAGGGTATCTTGCGACATGTATTTTTCTTTTTCTGTTTCAAGTGGATGCGTTTTAAAAGGTACTTAAGAAGATTAAAAACAAAAAAAAAAACACTGGTAAAACAAATGTTTAGCTGCGTTCTAAAAGGTTCTTAAGTAGATTAAAACCAAGAAAAACAATGGTAACACAAATGTTTAGTTCTATACATCATTGTTGTTTAGTTCCAAAACGTTTAAAAACTATACACCGCAGCCGGTTTATTGTCGAACTTATTAAACGTCAATTGATTTCTAGTTGGTCCAACTATACACCAGCAGGTGTATAGCTTTTGAGCATTTGGAACAAAACACCAATTGATGTACAGAACCAAACATTTGCTTTACCAGTGCAAAGGTCACGTTTCATTCCCTTAAAAGAAAAATAAAATTAAAAAAAAAAGAAAAACTCCATTACGGAGTATTTTCGCCAAATCGGACTGTCTTCATGCTCCACCTGAACACCCAGCAGTGTCTTAAATCACTGAACAACAAATCAGCCTCTCTGTATAAAGAGCGCCCCGCTCGGGCCCCGCGTGTTTAGGCAGGCATATATACACGGCACCCCCTCTCAGCGCGCCCCGCCCCGCCCCGCCCCGCCCCGCCCCGCCCCGCCCCGCCCCGCCCCGCCCCGCCCCGCCCCGCCCCGCCCCGCCCCGCCCCGCTTCGCCCGGAGCACATTCCCTGCGGACCGCTGCGCACCGCCTGCAAGTCTCGTTCACGGAATGAATGAATGAATGGGAAAAAAGCGATGCAGCGCTACGCTACGCTACGCCGTGAGCTCTGAGCTTTCAAAATGTAATTACTCCGCGTTGTGTGTGTCGCCGCCGAAATGGAATTACAGATTTATCCTCATAAAGTCGATCCGAAAGCTGGTGGGGCGAAAGAGCCGCCCGAAGCAGGGACGAAGCGGGGCGGGGCGCGCGTACGGAAGAGGAACGCCCGCGAGATTTAATCACGGGACCAATTTTCCCACCGATTTACTGTCTAGCGAGATATTACGGAATGAAAAAGTCGGTGGGAGAAAATAAGCTGAACGCTCCAATTTTAATTTTTTTTTTTTAGTTTGGTTTGTTTCGTTGTTTGGCGGAGGTTAAAAGCAGAAACCTTGTCATACGAAAGAATCTCTAGAATTATGAGCAGCAGTGTCTGCACTGTTAATGGAGGAGTCGAATTTCTCGCTCTGTACCAAATTTTCATGCTTGCAGTAATTCTACTTAAAATTTCGATGAAACCTCCCGAGACTGTAGACTGTCGTTATGACGCTGCGTAGTTGAAATTTTTATAAACCGAAGTAAGCGGATGTTGCGTACTGGCAAAAGTGAATAGTTTCAATCGCGCAAAGTATCGTGCACTTCAATTTTTTTCTATAATGACCTTGTGTCAGCCGAATTACCTAAAGTTGTTTCCCTCACTCCGAGTCGATACGTGGTGTGATGTAGTTTTTCAATTTTAAATTATTCGTCATCTCACAAAATGGCACAAAATATTACGTGTGAAAAATTTTCCGGGAAATCTTGAAACAGTTTTCCACGGTGACTATGCGGAGGGAGACGCCCATATACACCCATGGCCTTGCGAACTGATTTCGCCCGCAGTAAAGCAGGATAAGCGACCTGCAGGGTGATTCCGCACACCGGCTTCGTCGCTCTTTCCTTGTTGCACTCATGGTACACGGCCGTAAAGGAGCGAGAGAGAGGAAGCTACAAAACGGTGATCGGAATCACCTCGCTGGGCGTGTGAAGAGGCGCCGGGGGCGGGTGTGGGGGCTGGGCGGGGCGGGGGTGGGGGCGGGCGGGGCGGGGCGGGGCGGGGGCGGGGCGGGGGCCCCGCGTCGCGGGCCAGCAGCAGCAGCAGCGGGAGCGGGGGACAAGATACTCGGCGGCGCGGGCCCGGGCCCGGGGCGTTTGGAGGAAGGAACGGGCTCTCAAGTAAATGGATCACTTCACCAAAAGCTTTATGGGCACCCTGCGGGCGCCCCGCCCCGCCCCGCCGCACCACCCTTTCAATTTCATTCAGCAGGTGCGAGGTGAGAGGGCGTGGCGGGAGGGGGTTGCTGTATAGCACGACCGCCGTCACGGGCGCCTAGTATAGTGCGACGCGCACGCGAGATATGGCACCCCCCCCCCCCTCCCCTTCTAATGTGTGAGCGAGCGACGCGCGATATGGACCGGAAACGGAAGGCTAGCGTGGCCGGGCGGCGGGCGAGGGAAGACCACCGCGTCGTAAAGTTCCGACCTTTTCCTCCCGCTGCAGTTACCTCTCTCTTCATACCGCTTTGGCACGATAAATGACGTTTGGATCTCCCCGGTGCCGTGTAAGTACATTTCTGACCCCCGCAGTCCCTTTAGGAGAAATTTGTGATGGTCACATTTTGTTTATGAATGTATCCTTGGACTGCCTATGGTATCAATCTTTTTTTCTATCTGTACATATTCAGAGCATTATACTGTTTTCCTTTATCAGCTGCTGATTTAAATTTGTTCCAAAGAGCTCCTTGAGTAAGCTTAGGTAAGAGTACATTGGGGCATGGGGTGCTAAGAGCTAAGAGACACTGTAAAAAAGTAAAGACACGGTTTCGCACACGGAAAAACACCGTTTGTGCAGACCCCGGTCACTCTTTACCCTGCTTCTGTCCTGTCACCAATTCCTCATAAGAGCCCATGTTTAGAAAAAAATTCACTTAACTGTAGCCCAAACCCTGGAAAAAGCCCGCCCGAAGCTCCTCTTCGAGCAGCTGAGCTTTGCACACTCCCGGCTTATGCTCTTTTTTGTACGTGGCTATGTAAATCTATGTGCATGCGTAGTTTTACGAAAAAAAATCTTACATAATTATGCATAATTTCTTACGTAATTACGTAAAAAAATGAGCCTTTTTACGCGTTACTGTGTAAGAATGTTTTACCTAATTACGCATGCACATAGATTTACATAGCTACGTTCAAAAAAGTACATAAGCCGGGAGTGTGTGCGCTGCTGCTTATTGCAAAAAGCATGCTTTCATCCGGCGGACAATTCACACTTTTTGTGGCTGTTTCTTTTCCTTCTCCTCCTTGGTAGTGGTAACAACACTCGGTAACACTTTTACTGATATATTTTTGGGACTTTAGTGAATAAAAAAACGAGTTTTTCACAGGCAAAATTTTGTGTCGGAAAAGCCCAAAATACCCTTGAATTTTAATGATTTTCGTCTGCGGGAAAAACCAAGAAAAACCCTCGAATTTTATTTCCGTTAGCCGCTTGACACCCTTTATTCCAGTTTCGCTGCCCCGGCGCACCCGCTAATGCATCAAGGTGGATGTGTTGAACAGGAGCAACAACAACAACAACAACAACAACAACAACAACAACAACAACAACAACAACAACAAATACCTCTAGCCCCGTGCTACCAGAACCATTACACGACTTCCCCAAACGCTCTCCCGTTGTCACGTTTGTTTGCTGACAATGCGGTCCTACTTGTGGTGCTCGAGCCCTTCCTCGAGCAGCTTCCCACGATTCGTCACTCTCCGCTGCTCAGCCGGCTCGAGTCACCGCGCGCCGCGCCGCTCAGCCAGCTCAGCCATAATAGCGACACCAGCCCCATTATTGGCAGTCATAAGTTCCTAGACGCGGACCGGGAGGAGGTCATCCCCAGGGGAACGGCCGCCGAGGAGCAGAAAGGGCCCTCTAGTCTGCTCCTGTGCCGTGTGTGTGTGTGTGTGTGTGTGTGTGTGTGTGTGTGTGTGTGTGTGTTGTGTGTGATATGGTTTTAGAGGTATGGGCGGCCCTTCTTCAAAAAAAGGTAGTGGTATGACTCACGCATTGCCACCTACACAAGCACATGTTTTCCACACACCTACCAATAACGCTCTCTTCTCTCTCTCTCTCTCTCTCTCTCTCTCTCTCTCTCTCTCTCTCTCTCTCTCTCTCTCTCTCTCTCTCTCTCTCTCACACACACACACACACACACACACACACACACACACACACGGCACGCACTAACCTGGAGCGCCGGACGGGGCCGCCTCAAACCATTTGTCATATCTCGTTGTCGTATGAGGGCCCAGTCTGGCAGGCCGGGCAGCAGGCCTCTTTCCCCATTCTTCTTCTTGGCCTTCGCATGCACACCATTAGTTTCCTCAAACAAGGGCATTCAGAGTGCGGTCCAGCGCCCTGCAGCTGAGTCTCCCCACCCCACACCACCACCACCACCACCACCACCACCACCACCACCACCAACACCACGGCCCTGCCAGTCCTATCGCGACCACGCTCGCATAGAGACGTGTTCCTAATTCCAGGAGAATTTAACGTGTGAATATGCTGGCCTGGCCATCGCACCAGTGCGCGACGTGTGTTTTCAAAAACAAAACAAAGCCAAAGAATATACTATAGAGAATTTTGATTTTACATAAGGGGCCATAATAATAAAAAATAAAAAAATCAGATTTGCCGACAAAACTAAAAGGCTACTTTCGCTTAAAAATATTTTACCCATCGGAGCACAATTTAAGCCTTCGTGTTATGCGTGCGTCGATGTTCGTATGACGTCTACTCATTATTCCCAGAAAAACTAATTTCCAATGATTCCCGCTCAATTTGAGTTGAATCCGTTTGTTCTCTCTTTTTGTTTTCGTGAACTTTGTCTTGATTTGATTTTTATTCTGTTGATTTCCGGGCCGGTGTATATGACTCCCAAAGTTGTTTTCCCCTTGTGTTTGGGTATGCCGGGAATATTCGTAAAAATGCTCTACACACACACACACAAAGAGGTATTACGTATGCGAGACCCGCACACCAAAGTCATTGTGAAAAATATTCGTAAGGGTTACGGGAAAATTTTCCAGGATAAATGTCGTAAAGTCACAACTTAGTGGTGTTGTTATGGTAATGTTTTCACACCATGTGTCGACCTAGTTTTCCTTGACGAGTAAGGACTTTGCTGTCGTAAATTTACGACTACGCTCGTAAATTTACAACTCTGTGTCGTAATCACAAACTACGGAAAAAGTCGTAAATTTACGAACTGTTCACAGTGGTGGTGAACCCCCTGGAAGTACCTTTCATTGAACGTCAAACGCGTGGCAAGAAGGCGCCTAAGAGCCTCCGCTCTCTTATTGGACTTTTGCAGAGTCAGCCCGTGACGTGTGACGTCGGTGAACCCTTCAGCCCTCGTTACACCGGTAGATAACCTTACATATTTGGACACGCCGCGTGCGTGTTTGTTGAGCGTTATATCCTCCGCCTCCTCCTCCCCGCAGGGGAAGGCCCGGGCCCCCGCAACTTTTTCTCAACGCCGTGTTGGCCGGAGGGGCGTGCCCTGCCCCGCCCCGCCCCGCTCCGCCCCGCCCCGCCCTGCCCCTGCCCCCTGCCCTGCACCGTGGTGTGGTCGCCCCGCCTCTGTTTCCCGACTTTCTGTCGTCGGACGCCCATTTTTAGAGAAAGTCTCCCGGGAGTTGAACCAGCAGGAATGAGTTATTATTCTTCCTGCGCACGTTTTTCATAGTTTTCTCTTTTTCCCCCTTTTATTTTATTTTGTTTCCTGAGGGTCGGTGCGTAAGGGTGCGACCGACCATGCGCTGTGACTGGTGCGTTTTGCCGCCCAATAGCATGATTTTCGCGGATTTGGATGGAATCCAGAATTATCCGAAGCCTCAATGTGGCATTCACGTAGTCCTCTCGCCCGGGGGGCAGAAGAACAGAAACACTAAAATCAGTTCATTCATCTTACATGAGCCAGACTCAGAGAAATACCCTTCTTAATCAGACGTCGTCTTGCCTCCAGGGTAGTAAAACACCCACAGACGGTTATATCATCCCTCAGTTACCCATAGTACCGTACGGTACTTTTACATCCCTGTTTACCTTTGCCTCTAAACCTACTGATGTAGTGTACTCTGGAAAGCACCGGTACTTGAGGAGGTTTGTACCGATACGCTTTGGAGTGATGTCGGCGAGGCGCCCAGGTGGAAGGTCATGGCGGGGCGGGGTGGGGCGGGGCGGGGCGGGAGCGGGGCGTCTCTCGAGGGATGTCTGCCTGCTGTCCTGGAAGAGGCGCCCGTCATTTTGCCCATAAATCATCGCAGGAGGCCCAGCCAGTCGTCCATGACCGGAATACTATTGCAGGGCACCACCTCGCCTCGCACGGCCAGTTACACTCCGGGGCGGAGTGGGGTGGGGTGGGGCGGGGCGGGGCGGGGCGGGGCGGGGCGGGGCGGGGCGGGGCGGGGCGCCAGGATTGAATCAATCGCAGTAAAGATCCGCCGGGAGAATTTGGCGGTGAAATCAGCGAGAAGCCGAGAAGCCGGTGTTTGTTTAGCGATGCGGCGCACGGCCAAGCAGCGCGATACGCGTAACACTCCTGAGCTCATCACTCTCTAAGTGTGATAAATCCACACAACAGCTCCCCCCCCCCCCCAAAAAAGTTCTTTTTCTTTCTTTTTAAGACTAGCTGCAATCGTCGTCCAGTGAGTGTACGCGGTAAAAGATAAAGGGTCTGCTGTTTCCTGTTTCCCGAATCGACGCGGATGGAGGAAGGAGTGGGGGGTGGGGGTGCAGGAGGAGGCCAGTTGAACTTTCTGAAAGGCACTTTCGTGGCGACTTGTACTGTCGGGGCGGGGCGGGGCGGGGCAGGGCGGGGCGGGGCGGGGCGGGGCGGGGCGGGGCGGGGCGGGGCGGGGCGGGGCGGGGCGGGGCGGGGCGGGGAACAGCCAGCTACCACTCTGAAGCTGCCCACTGGTCTCGCCTCGCACCAGACCGGCATTAAAAATTGCTTTAGAAAAAAGTGAGAAAGTCGGTACAGAATGGCCGAGCTAGCTCAGCTGGGCCCGACCACCCCCGTCGTACATGGCGAGAGGCTGGCTTCGTCAATGCCGCGACCACTTCTGACCGGATGCAGATAGAAAGACACTGTGAGAAAAATCTACAACTAAACTAAATTTTTTTACCGTTATTTCGAAGTACAATAAAATATTGTTCTAAAACTGTACCCGGTGTAGGTTAAATTAGTGACGTACGGCAACGAAAACCGTAAACCGTTAATTCAAAACCGTGGTTTAGTTGTATAAGGTACGGTTTTTCTCACAGTGGAATACAGTTTGCGGCAACTGCAGTTGTATTACTGCACTTAAAACTGTAGTTATTCTGTGGATCCTGCTCCCACCCCCGGGTAAAGAACACCGCAGGTGAACTAAGTGTCCATAAGCTGGATGTCGACGCCGGAAACACACCTGCTCAAGTCGAGGGGTCATCATCATCAACCTGTTTTTTTTTTCGACGGGTAGAAGGAGGAATACTTGTATGATTGACAGTTTTGAATACAAATACACGGGTAAAACAAATTTATACTTTTTATACATTATAGTGTTCAGTTTGAACTTCTGTGCACGATATATTGTATACATGCCTAACATCTGTGCACTTCGTAAATGTATGGTATGTTAAACATTTCGTGATGTATAGAAGTGTGCATTTGGATGAGGATTGGCATGTCAAAGCATAGCTATACGATGCTAACCCGTAAGTTTACACTGCAAAAACAAAGGTGCAATGACCTATCTTTCCAGGAGTATTAAACCCGTTCTGTGGTCCCAAAGTGCATACTTTCAGTTTCTTCAAAATATTTTCTTCAAGATTTTCTTTATGAGCAAACATGACATTTTAGGATACATAATCGCATCCCTCGCAAAATTCCGCGTCAAACGAACTTACATGTGATAGTGTTCTGGTATAAGCGGTAAAAATTAAAGCTGACTACAAAAGGTTGGATATCGAAAATTTAAAAGGCGCGAAGCCTCCAAAGGCATCACGGTTTATGTTTTTCTTTTAGAAATATTTTCTTTCTCTGAAATCAGCCCTGGCCGTGGCCTCAGGCAGGCGCACACACTAAATGTTTATGTAGATTTTTTGTGCACATTTATGCACTGAACTACACATGCACAATTATGTACAAATTTGTGCACATATGCATAAATAGTACATAATTAAGCACAAAGATTTCTGCAAATCGTTTTTGGTACAAATTTCGTGCAGAATTACGAATAAATTCATGCAAAACTATGTACGAATTTGTGCAGAATTTGGTACGTGTAGTTCTGTGCATTTGAATGCACAAAATAGTACATTTACTTTTAGTGTGCACCCCGCGACCGCCGCGTCTGACCACACTCACGGTCTTTGCATGTCTTTGGCGCCCTACACCCTCTCCTGCGCCCGAAGGCCTGATCTCTCCCTCTCCCGACTGGGAAGAGAGGCAGGGCAGCCGCCTAACCTTGTTTGCAACATTTGTTTGTGCGTCACATGTATTTTTTCCCTCTTCTTCTTCTGTCTGTTTTGTCCTTTTTTTTTCTTCTTCTTATTTTTTTGCCTTAACATATTTCTGCCCATGTGATTTATTTACATTCTGGGGAAGCAGGGAAGGCCGTCCGTCAGCTCCAACGCGATGCGGTCGCAAAGAGTCTGCTGGCTGAGCAAGGACGGGGGTGAGGTGGGGTCGCCACAGAACAGAATCAAGACTGTAAAGTGATGTGATGCCCTGCCCTGCTGGGGTTCTTTCTTTCCTTTCTTTTATTTATTCATTTTTAAACTTACAGATATCGGTCAAGGCTCAGCAGTGTAGTACATGCGCTGCCGCCATCCGGCCGGTCACAAAAACAGCAGCCCGCGAAAAGCTCTTCCTCACCTAACCTGCCGCGTGAAGCTCTACTCGCAGCTTCCGCCGTGGCGTGGCGGGGCGGGGTGCGGCGGGGTGCGGCGGGTAGGGTTGACACGGGGCGGGGCGGGGCGGGGCGGAAGACAGGAGTTAAACATTCACTACGTGAGGAGAGGCGAGTTCCTCGCGTCCCCGAGGAGGCCGAGGAGGCCCTGCCCTGCCCCGCTGCGCTGCCCGTCCAGGACTGGCTGCAGTTTGACTTGGCTGTGTCAATGCGGCTCTGAGAGAATGCCTGATAGCTTTGGTCAACCGCGGCCGGCCCGGCCCGGCCCGCCTCTCCTGCAGGTGTTTGCTCCGGAACCCGTTCCTCCTCCTCCTCCGCGCGGTGAACCCTTCCGGGGACCGCTGGGGAAGGTCGTCAAAGCCCGCCGGCACGGCAGTGGCACGCGCTGCGAGACGAGCAGCGCCGGTGCGGAGCTCCACTGTTAACGATCAGAACTTTTCACCACAAAAAATTAGTGTACGTTTCTAAGATGCAAGACTTTGGCCTCCCTCTGATAAGAGCCAAATTTCGGCCACTTTCCTAGCGCCAAAATATGGGCCTCATCCAAAATAAATGCCGAACACTTTGGCCACTTTTCATGCCCGGAGAAGACCGATATTTGTGCTGAAATGTTGAGAAAAATCGGCATTCCTCAGAAAAAATGGCTCAAGTTATTTGGCATTCAGAGAAGCTTGATAATTATATAAAATTTATAATAATTTTATACAATAATTTTATAAAAATTGTTTTGCGACATAGTTACGCCCAAAGAGTACACGGTAAAAACTATGTCCGATTTTTTGAGGAAAAAGGGAAAACTTTGAGGACCTTGGATACTTTGAGGAAAACTCCTCACATATTGAGGAAGTTTCCTCAAAATTTGTGGATATTTCCCTTATTTTTTGAGGAGCCTCCCTCAAAATCTTAGGGGTTTCCCTCAAATTACGGAAGTTCCTGAAAGGTTTCCCTTTTTTCTAAAAAAAAATCAGACATTGTTTTTACCGTGTACAAAATCTGGGAGCGTGTAGGTGTGGACTGTATTTTTCGTACCTCCCTGACGACTGGCACGCGAGAGGCGTGAGGCGGGGGGGGCAGCCTTGGACCAGACAAGACCCTCCCTTCCTCCGTGTTCTCCTCGGAGGGCGAGCTCTCTTCATTTGTTTGGTGACACACATCCCGCCCCGAGGCGAGGCGGGCAGCGGGAGCAGGCGGGAGCCACCGGCGCACCAGCGCTCCCTGGCGGCCCTGTTAGTAAACATGAGGCACGGCCTTCTAAATCGTATGACACGGAACGCTGGTCACGGGGAGTACACATTCCGCCCCCAACCTCTCTCTCTTTCTCTCTCTCTCTCTCTCTCTCTCTCTCTCTCTCTCTCTCTCTCTCTCTCTCTCTCTCTCTCTCTCTCTCTCCCTCTCTCTCTCTCCCTCCCCCCCCCCCCCTCTCTCTCTGACTGTCGTAGGGCACATGAATATTTCGCGAGTGCCACCGCCTCAAGACAGGAGGACCAACACCCTCGTGTCGCCAGAACCCATATTATGTACTGCTGAAACTATTTTCTCACAGCTTTTTTTATTAGAGGGACAGTTTATATCGATGCAAAGGAGTGTTGCCACAGAAGTAAGTAAGTCGAAAATTCCCACGAATACACCTCTGTGTGAAGCGCAAGGGTGCCTCCACCTGCTTCAATCACTCCCGATTTATGTAATTTGTTGTACGTAACTAACTATGTAAGACTACGTGCATGAGTAACTTACGTAAAAATATCGGACATAGTTACTCATAAAAAGGTATAAATTGTGCATAACTACGAACCATTCTTTTTCATATTGCATATACGAAATTTTACGCAAGCTACTCACGCACACAGAGTTACGTAGCAGCATACAAAAAAACAAAACAAAAAAAAAAACACTCGAGAATACATTTTACCGGCGGGGTGACACTTTGCCACGCTCACTGCTCGCTTTCTACAGCAGCCGCTACCCGCACCACCACGCCCCGTCACACGCAACGCCACGCCATAGCGGAACGTCAAAATTTGAAACGCTAAAAGTTGACATGTCAAATTCTGAAACGTTGAAAGTTGAAACGTCAACATTTGAAAGTCGAAAGTTTTAAGGCAGTGATATAAGCGCCGAGAGTTCAAGGGACAAAAGTTGCGGCACTTAGAGTTAAGCTGCTCTCGTTATCATTTGAAACGCTGATATATGTAAAAGCCTTAACAGTAAAAGGTCATTTAGCAGATGATACGTTTAGTACACTGGAAAGACAAAAGTGCTATCTAATGCCTTTTTAGAGGCGTTAGTGAAACAGTGCATTTCCAAAGGCGCTGCTACTGGCCTCTAAAGGTGCTATTTTTGGCTGTTTAAGTGCCTTTCCAAAGGCGCTATTGCAGTAGTGCCTTTGAAAGGCATGATGTCGCACCTTTAGTTTTCCAGTGTAGCAGCCCCTGTGACACCCTCGGACATCAATTATTCTCTAGCCTCTCTTACGACTTCTAAACTGGAATACATTTGAATACCATTCGGATGATGTCGGACACATCTGTGCTTTTTATGGTTTGCGTCCTGCACTGTAAAAAGAAAATGACGGTGAAAACTACGGAAATCACCGTTAATTCCTTTAACGGTGTCCATCGTAGAATGGTGTCTCCCTACTACGGCGCGCACCGTACTAGAAATTTACGAATCCCCATTACGGACTGCCGAGTACGGCATCACCGTACTGAAAAAATGAGGTACGGAAGATCCGTACTAATGACCTCTGCCCACCGAAAATGAGGTACGGTGGCGCCGTACTCTGCGCTCCGTAGTTAGTTTCCAAAACGAAGATACGGGACACCGTAGTTGGTTCCGAACTACGCTCTTGTTTTTTTTTTACAGTGTGCAGTTGCGTAATAAGGTAGACGCGATCCAACTGCAAAAACGCATTTTGTGAGAGGTCTCTCTCTCTCTCTCTCTCTCTCTCTCTCTCTCTCTCTCTCTCTCTCTCACTCTCTCTCTCACTCACTCTCTCTCTCTCTCTCTCTCTCTCTCTCTCTCTCTCTCTCTCTCTCTCTCTCTCTCTCTCTCTCTGACGTGCGCCGCCGAACGTTTCCTGCGTAAACTGAAATGGTATTTGAGGAACGAAAGGTAATCGAAACCAGAGGAGGTCGAGGCTCTGCAGCCTGTGCGGTCAAATAGTGTTGGCAACCCTCTCTGCCCGAGCGGGCGAGCAGGGCAAGCGGCGGGGGCGGGGCGGGGCGGGGCGGGGCGGGGCGGGGTAGCCGCCTACTTGACCAGAGCCAGTCCCCGTGGAAACAGACCAAATCATCGTCATTGCTCAAACACGCATTGGTGCGCCCCGATGCGTCCGAACCGAATTCTCTGAACCCCCTCGAAACACCTTGTTTGAGGCGGGAACAAGTCACGAGAATCAACATTGGTGACCCGCCACCCTCGGACATCAATTCTTTAGCCTCTTCTACAACTTTTGAAATGGAATACACTTGAATACCATTCCGATGCCGATGACGTCGGTCTGACACCTCTCTGCTCTTTATTTAAAGTTTGCGTCCTGCTTTGGCCCCGGCGGAAAATCGCGCGGTGGAAAGTTTTGTGCACCTCGAAAGTCAGAAACGCAAGCTTAAGTTGCCAAAACTTCAAAAAAACAAAAATTGAAAAATTTACAGCGTTTGTCCTCATAAATTCTGACTTGTTTCCTCTTCGGCGGCGACTATATACCCGCGCGCTCGCGCGCTGGCAGAGCTCCCTTCCTGCTGTCCGCTGCGCTAGCAGTACTCTGAAGGCGTCTGAAAGAGGTCACATGCATATTTAACGCGGTGCCGATTTGCGCTCACTTTTTACTCCCGGCCGCTGCCTTTTACGGCACCAAACCGTTCCCGAGTAATTTTTCCACCATTTCGCGAGATTTTACGAGGGTCCCTCATGGGTCGCTGGGGCGTGGCGGCGGGTGGCGGGCGGCAGGCAGTGCCAGTGTCTTTGTCTTGTTTTCATCAGACCTCGTGAATACTTGATGGCGAGTCTCAGACCCGGCGCCATCGCCGCCACCATACACCGGTTGGTAATTCCTTTTATTTTCTCCGGGACCGTCCCGGGGCGGGGCGGGGCGGGGCGGGGCGGGGCGGGGCGGGGCGAGGCGGGGCGAGGCGGGGTCGTGCCCTAGCGCATGCCTTACGAAGTCCTCCTTTCGCGGCTCGCGGCGGCGGCGCATCGGGATGGCTGTGGCCCTTAGTGATGGTTTTATGCATCCAAAGCTTTCTATATTTCGTTTCTTGTTTTGTTTCCTGTGCACTGCCAGAAAAAAAAGAAATGTTTTCGTCAAATCATGGAGTAGTGGTCAAACGCTGACAGTGACCCGCATCATTTGTCATGGCGGGTCGAGTCGAGACACGTTGGCCCGGGAATCAAAAACGGAGAGTAATAATTGGCAATTCCACCCGACCAGGCCTGGCCCCGGACCCTGCCCACATCGTTACGGTGGCGATCGCCCCCGCCCCGCCCCGCCCCGCCCCGCCCCGCCCCGCCCCGCCCCGCCCCCGCCCCGCCCCGCCCCGCCCCGTCCCGCCCCGCCCCGCCCTGCCCCACCCCACCCCGCAGCGCCCCAGTCCCCCCCGCCCCGCCCCGCCCCTCCCCGCCCCGCCCATCCACATGCATGAAAGACGATGCGTTATGATGGATTTATTGTTCGCAGGTTGCGAGGCCTGGCCCGGACCCCCGGCTTGGCGAGAAGGGACTTCCCCCGGGACGCCCTACCCCACGGGCCGGACATCCCCAGTGCTTCCCGCCCCCGCTGCTCCCGCCCCCACTGCTCCCGCCCCCGCTGCTCCCGCCCCCGCTGCTCCCGCCCCCACTGCTCCCGCCCCCGCTGCTCACGCCCCCGCTGCTCCCGCCCCCGCTGCTCCCGCCCCCACTGCTCCCGCCCCCGCTGCTCCCGCCCCCGCTGCTCCCGCCCCCGCTGCTCCCGCCCTCGCTGCTCCCGCCCCCACTGCTCCCGCCCCCACTACTCCCGCCCCCGCTGCTCCCGCCCCCGCTGCTCCCGCCCCCTTTGCTCCCGCCCCCACTACTCCCGCCCCCGCTGCTCCCGCCCTCACTGCTCCCGCCCCCGCTGCTCCCGCCCTCGCTGCTCCCGCCCCCGCTGCTCCCGCCCTCGCTGCTCCCGCCCCCGCTCCCGAGCCCCACCCCTGACCCCGCCCGCAACCCCTCGCCCCCATCAGCAGTGCCAGCAGCTCCACGCTTGACACAGGCTGGCACTCAAACAGGTATGTGCCACGCCACAAAATCGAAAAGCCGCGATCGTCAACGTTTAAATTTCTCGCATGACTGGGAGAGCTAAAATGTGTGGATTTCACACACTTGTGTGAATACTCTGTCAATTCAAATGTATACATTGTATGCTTTAAAAAAGTATACATGGCATGTATACGTCAAATAATGTACACATACCATGTATGCATTTATAAATGTGTACATGCCGATGTGTGGATTTATAAATGTATATACATACCCATGTGTACTCTGTAATGAATACACATTTTGCCCTAAGTTTAAACACCACGTACACTTTGAAAAAATGTATACATGGGCATGTATACATTTATCAAAGTATACATAGACATGTATACATTCATCAAAGCATACATGGTAATGTATACTTTTATTTAAGTGTACATGGCAGGTATACATTAATTTAAGTGTACAATGTACACATTTGTGTTTATATAGAGTATCCCTTCGCAAGCTTCTTCAAGTTCACGAAATTTTTTCATATTCTTGCGCAATTGATTAAATGTGCGAATGGAAATTCACACTCGCTTATCCTGGTTTGTCCAGTGCGACGTTGACGCTTTGCCTCTGTCAAACACTCTGCAGGCACTCCCTTTTCTTGGCAGTGTACGCGAAGACAAAAGCTAATTGTCAAACACGGGCTCCTCGCCTTGTCCTGCCCTGGCTCCTGGCCGGTGTCCGCGCGGCTGTTTGCTCAATGTGTGAGACTTCCTCCAGCGGGGCGGGGCGGGGCGGGGCCGGCGGCAGGCTGGGCTGGGCCGCAAACACTCTGTGTTTGCCGACGCGCCCAATCTGTGAGTAATCGCAACTAACGACTGGACACCGCCGTCCCACCCCGCCTCACCCCGCCCCGCCCCACCCCGCCCCGCCCCACCCCGCGCCGCCCCGCCCCGCCTCGCTCCACCCCGCCTCGCTCCACCGCGCGTTGCTGGACGTTGCACTGTAGATACGACCTCCTGACTCGTTTCGCGTGTCTTAAGAAGCCGAAATATAATACACATACAGCGCGCTCTACGGCGCCCCCTTTGCCCACAAAACAAAGACAACAACAACAACAACCAAAACCAACAACAGCAACATAAACAGCAAAACCAAAGAGCAGAACAATACTACACAACAACAACAACAACAACAACAACAACAACAACAACAACAACAACAACAACAACAACAACAACAGAAATGTAAAACAAGCGGAAAAAACTCAAACACCTCATGTTCATTGTGATTGTCATGTGTATGCATTCGCCGGCCTCAGCGCCACTGCCACTTTGTCTCGACACAACAAGATGAATGGAAAACGCGGCTCGTAACAAACGCAACCCGTCCAAATTAATTGGAAATAATTCATACGTCTGCCAATCGGACGCGGCGCCACAAATGAACAAGTCGCTGAGGGGAGGGGGGAGAGGCACACGCCCGCTGCTCGGTCTGGGGGGAAAAAATCTTGCGATATCGAACCGTGAAAGGGGAAGCGAACCGAAGCGTGTGCTTTTTTTTTCTTTCGATGTTTTTGTATTTTATTTCAGTTTTTTTTTTATTTCAATCGAAGCTGCTTCTGCTGCTCACTTGGTTTTCACACGTTTTCACACGTGTTTGCCGTACGCCTCACCCCGACCCCGATCCGCTACGATCCGCTCGTCAAATTCTGAAAAGGAGGTTCCTCTGCTTTTTTTTTAAAAAAAAAAAAGTCAGTATCTGGCATAGCCAATTGATAATCGCGGCGTTGAAACGCGGCTTTACGAGCTTTTAGCAATGCGGCCCGATTGGAGAAGAGACAAAACGACAAAATGAAAGCCACTGGAAAACATTACTTGTCGCTCAAGCCATTCGCAATGATCATATCATTGCCATATCTCGGCGATGACCCAAAACAATTCAGAAAATTTTAAGTTTAAAGCTTTCGTTGCCGCATTCAGCCATCTCCATTGGCATTACACTTGTAAAACAAATGTAGAGTTTTCATACATCATGGTGTTTTGTTTGCACTCCTAAGCACGATATGGTGTATAGTAGGAACTAAACATGACGAGATGTCTAGCATCTGTGCATTTCGTAAATGTAGCTGTTAAACTTATCGTGGTCTATAGTAGTATGCATTTGGAAAAAGCTTCGCAAGTCAAAGCATACACTGATAAAAAGTACTACGGTAAATGCCTACGGTGTGCGCCCTCAATTTGTTGCCTGGTCCCAGACCGTAATTTTTGACTACGGTCTGAATCTTATTGTACACTCCGTAGCCTGCAAATATGTTGGGGAAGTGCAATGGAGCACATTCTATCCACAGTGAAGCACAGTTCACACCGTAAGGCTATACGTTTACGGTCTGACCGTATGGGAAAAGTACGGTACGGACCGTAGGCATACCGTAACTCCTTTCAGTATTTTTAACAGTGTAGGGTTACGATGCTAACCCAAATGTATAGTCAGCTATACACTTGCAAAATGTCTAAAAACTATACATCAGCTAATGTTTAGTTAGAACTACACATTACATAGTGTATTGTACATTGTATTTTACATTTGGAGCTATGCATCAGGTGATGCATAGAATTACAAATTTGTTTTACCAGTGTACCTTGGCAAATTTTGGCGTGCCAAATATTAGTGATGATGTGGCTTTGCCTTAAAACTTGGCACTGACAGCACCAGCCCCATCAGGCCATGAAGAAAATGAAGTATTGTTCATCGCTGCAACTTTGCTACAGTCATTGCTACCAAGTTGCTATGCAGTACCACCGGAGTGACGTCGTCGCTTCTGACCCATATATCGCCTATCCATCAAGGTCCGTTGCCACAAGGGGACTTTGGTTTCAGCACCAAATGAGAAACAGTGTAGGAGCGCAGGAGCATGCCTGAGTGATTGCGGTCGCGAAAACAAAGAACGGGATAGAGAAAGAGAAGGAGAGAGAGAGTGAGTTAGAGAGAGAGAGAGAGAGCGCGCACAATGAGGGAGCCTTTTTCAGCGCCGCTATTTGTGATTGGACGCCCTGCCCTGCCCTACCCTCTCGGCCTCCAGGAGTTTGGAAGGGGTTAGAGAGGGGCGCCGCCGTACCCGGGGGACATTTGTCCAAAAGCCCCGCAACAGCCGCCTCGCCGCGGGGCACTGCCAAAATTATCGCTGAAAGTCGGGAGTTATTGAGCAATGGTCGGCAATGGTCACTAATTTTTAAGTTTACGTTACAATCTGACAAAATAAAAAAAATAAAATTGTATACTTAAAGATTGCTCTGCACTTGAAAATTACATGTTATCCATGTTATTTGATCTTGAAACCTATTGGAATCCCCCCCCCCTCCCTCCCTCTCTCTCTCTCTCTCTCTCTCTCTCTCTCTCTCTCTCTCTCTCTCTCTCTCTCTCTCTCTCTCTCTCTCTCTCTCCCCTCTCTCTGCCCTCCCCGAACTCAGGCGGCCGAGGCTGAGGGTGCCGGGAGAGGAAGAGGCAGAGTGCCGGTGTCAGAATGTGCGTATGACTTCTTTACGATGAGGTGTAACCCTTTTGGGCAGCATTTTACATTACGTTCGACCACTACTAAGACCACCCTCTCTCCCTCCCTCTCTATCTCTCTCTCTCTCTCTCTCTCTCTCTCTCTCTCTCTCTCTCTCTCTCTCTCTCTCTCCCCAGGGGACCCGATTGGAAGCCACCTGCACGCCGATGCTGTCCGAGGAGCGGAGCGTGCAGCATCCTCGCGGAGGCGGTGGTGGCTTCGTGACTTCATAAAGATTCCTTTATTAGTTTTGGAATGACCAATAAAATTTTATGGGTGTCGCCGGGTGGCTCTCGCGCCCGTACACACACACACACACACACACACACACACACACACACACACACACACACACACACACACACGTCATACACCCCAACCCACGACAGTGCACGGCCACATAGACTCTTAAGATGCGTATGGTTCCAGCAGCTGCAGTAGGAAGCTCGGGCTCTGATATGTACCGTCAGAGTCAGACGCCCTGATTTCGGAAACGTTCCCTAGTTTGGGGCAAAACGCAGAAAACTGCTAAAATGAACCCCAATGGTAAAACAAATGTTGTATAGTTCTATGAATCACCTGATGAGTAGCTCCTAATGTATGATACCTAGACACTATGTGCACATCCGTGCCTTTCAAGGGCTGCTCTGGGTTACCATGATGGTATCAAAATCTGTCATGAGTACATCATCCGACACGTCCTGAGCCACAGTATTTAGAGTATCCACAGATTTTTCATTTCCGGCCGCGTGTTCACGAAACGGGAGAGAAACCTCTGAAACTGTCCGAAATTAGGGCATCTGAGGGTACGATTTCGAGATTTGCGTGTATCGTATACATCGTGCGAGACCGCGAGTACATCGTGCGAGACCGCGAGTACATCATGCGAGACCGCGAGTACTTCGCGCGAGACCGCGAGTATATCGTGCAAGACCGCGAGTACATCGTGCGAGACCGCGAGTATATCGTGCGAGACCGCGAGTACATCGTGTGAGACCGCGAGTATATCGTGCGAGACCGCGAGTGCATCGTGCGAGACCGCGAGTATATCGTGCGAGACCGCGAGTGCATCCCGGTGCTGCAGAAGCGCGTCATGGAGGCGAGGGTAGGGGTGTACCGTACCGCTAGGGCAGGTCCAGCGCTGGGCAAGGCCGGGGGGTTATTCACTCTTCCAAACTGAGACTTGGGCGAGACACAGCGCCCGTGAGGCAGGCAATAAGATGCACGTCTGTTGAGCACGCTGCCTAACCCGCACTCGGCAGGCGCCCCCAGCCCGCGGCGCCCGCGTGGTTAGGCAACGCGATGCACGCCTGTTGAGCACGCTGCCTACCCCGCAGTCGGCAGGCGGCCGACGGATCTAGATGATCTGATGGGCGCCACTGATGCATATCACCTCGCCTCCCTCTCTCTCTCTCTCCCTCTCTCTCTCTCTCCCTCTCTCTCTCTCTCTCTCCCTCTTCCTCTCTCCCTCTCTCCCCACGGTCGTTGCCTCTCACACCGCGGTCCGTCCGTGGTAAGAAGTGCATGGCAGTAGTTGCGCCCCTTGCGTTCAGCACCGACAGAAGTAGCCCGCCGCCCGGCCCCGCCCCGCCACACCACGCCCCGCCCCGCCCCGCCACACCACGCCCCGCCACGCCAACGCCCCGTGGGAGCGGCCCGGGGCCCGGGCCGGGCCCGTGCAGGCCCGGGGACGGGAAATGTAACTTGCATAATGGATGTTAAGGCTCGAGGCCGTTGTGTGTGGGACACACACCCTTCCTCCCTCCCTCTCTCTCTCTCTCTCTCTCTCTCTCTCTCTCTCTCACACACACACACGCGCAGATACAGTTCGACTGTCCGGGACATGTTGTTTGAATATCTTTTTTTAAAGCGGCCCCGGACGCCCTCCGCGCGGGGTCGCCCGCTGGAATGTCGCCGTCGTTCGGATCGCCCGCGGCCTACAGGGCTGATTCCGAGAGATCGCTCTTGTATCTCCGTCCTCGTCGCACTCATGGCAGCGCCCAATGCTGGGGGTTGCAAGGCCCCACGAGGGCGACAAGGACCGATAGGCGCGAGAGTGATCTTCGGGATCAGCCCGCTGGCGTGGCCATACGCGCGCGTGTTTGTCGCCCGCGCGCCAAGATATGGAGAGCAAACGCCGTGCCATATCCGAGCGGAGCAGCCGGGGAGTAGCGTAGAGGATGAATATTTGACGTCGGGGTCAGCGGCAGAGGGGAGGGGGAAGGCGTTGCGATAAGAGAGGTTAGGTGGGCGGGGCGGGACGGGGCGGGAAAGGGCGGCGAGCGCAGAAGTGCCGGGTCAACAGTCGAACCGAACGGCTCAATAAATCAGCACGTTTTATTTTTCACTCGGCGATTCCCTTATATTGTTCCACAATAAACAATCGAGGAGGGGTCGCGCCCGGGCCCCGCAGGCCGGGTCGGGCCCCGTGCGTGTTTGCTGCTGTGCGCCCAGAGCTGAATGAGTACGATCGGTACCCCTCCCTCCCCGCGCTGCCCAAAAAGCTACAATGTAAGAAATACTACAGTCTTTTGGTATCGTATTGTATTTGAAATTTTTTTTATGCGCCTGATCTCAGATTTTGTTATCACGATACACTTTTTGGTGTTCGTTACAAAAAACTTGAAACACATTTTCATGTTAAAAAAAAAAAAAAAGACTGTAATGTGGATTTACATTTTTATATCTGTTTATATATCTGTTATGTCTCTATAATGTGCAAGAGAGTTATAAATTTTGTTCTTTATTCAAAAAATCTGTATTGTGATTAAAAAATTTGTTTTTTTACAGTAAATATTAAACTTGATTTTTCAAAGAAATATATCTGAGAAACTTTTTAAACGTCAGGTAGCATCAATCGTTCTACAACCTGACGCCTTTGACAATTGACGTAAATTTCCACAACAGTGATTTGTTTGATAAATTATAGAAGTAAATCAACACGTTTGTTTGTAAGTATAATTCCCCGAGACTACCGTATTTTAGCACTCTGCATATTGTGTTAAGTGCGCATTATTTGCTCCCCCCCCCCTTCAAAAAAAAAAAAAAGATGTATACACATTATTCGCCACCCGTAATTAATGGTCACAGTAACTTTTTCAAAACAAATTCCTCAATATGAATAAAGATAGTCCCCACGGTTCCAAAGCCGGTGGGCCGACCGGGCACTCTCAGCAGCGTGCGTGAGAGTGCGTGTAGAGAGCGCGCATTACCCCACCGCTGCGGTTTAGTTCAGTCCTAATGTGAGGTCCACCCGCCCCGCCCCGCCCCGCCCCACCCCGACCCGACCCGACCCACCTCGCCCTCATTGGTGCTGACCGCACAGCTAAACGCTTAATGGTGCGAGGGCATTAGGGCGACACAGTCACGGGCTGTGCGGGGCGGGGCGGGGCGGGGCGGGGCGGGGCGGGGCGGGGCGGGGCGGGGCGGGGCGGGGCGGGGTGGGCCCGGGCAGGGGAAGAGAGGTCCAAGATAATGGCTGGGCTCGGGGCCAGGGCCAGGAGGACTCGGCCCCGCCCCGGGCCAGGCGATCACTTCAGCGGGCTGCTTAAAGGCAAGCTATCTCTACTGCGTCAAGACTATAATACGATGTGCGGATGCGACTAGAATCTTTGCCGCAAAATAGCTGAAACATTGTACAAACTTTTTATTTTTATTTTTGAAAATCCGAGGGGTAAATAACTCCGAATTTTGATGTACACCACTAATTCAAAATTCACACTAATTCAAACTAATTCACGCGAATTCAAAACTAATTCTCGCGAATTCAAAACGAATTCAGAACAAATTCAAGCGAATTTAAGGAATGACCTCAGAAAATACACGCACATCTGATCCAAATTATTCTCTCAATTACATGAGATGAAATAGGATTTTTAGTAAATTATTGTGAATGATTTCTATTTATTCCAAATTATTGGAAATTAACTTGCAACTGCGCAAAATAATCACAATTATTTCAATTATTTTTTTTAACTTTTCATAAACAAATTTGCTCTGCAATTGAAAGGGTGGCGTGAAAACATGGAAAATTTTTGCGGCAGTAGACCTCCCGAAGGAGGTTGCGGTTCCCGCCAGGCACAGGGCTTTTACCCCCTGTGGCAGCCAACTGCTTCGGTGTTCCATGGGAACCGGCGCTTTGCTGACTGCGATCCTATCGCGCAATTCGACAGATTTGATCCCCGTACCACCATTGGCCTACCCCTAGAGGTACGAGCGGTGTCAAGAGCGTTAGACTTCCTGATCCCAGTTTCAGAGGCCTTACCTCAGAGGGGTACGCGGGATTCGAACCCACAACCCCGAGTGCCGACACGTAGCCAGAACAGGAAGCGACCCAACGCCCAGAGCCACCGAGCCAACGGCGGTGAGACGTGTTTAACTTCTATTTGACCTGCCATCCAGCTGCGGCCAAAGGGAATGCCAAGCGAGAAAAACACTTTCCCGAGTGGGAGTCGAACTTGGGACCACTCGGTTCGGTGTTGCGCGCTCTACCAACTGAGCCACGACGCCACGATGACTGTACAGTGCGACGGGTTCGAGTTGTATTTGCCGCGTATCCTGCAGCCTCCAGCCAGGAGGACAGGGCAAATACAACTCGAACCCGTCGCACTGTACAGTCATCGTGGCGTCGTGGCTCAGTTGGTAGAGCGCGCAACCCCGAACGGAGTGGTCCCAAGTTCGACTCCCACTCGGGAAAGTGTTTTTCGTGCTTGGCATTTCCTTTGGCCGCAGCTGGATGGCAGGTCAAATAGAAGTTAAACACGTCTCACCGCCGTTGGCTCGGTGGCTCTGGGCGTTGGGTCGCTTCCTGTTCTGGCTACGTGTCGGCACTCGGGGTTGTGGGTTCGAATCCCGCGTACCCCTCTGAGGTAAGGCCTCTGAAACTGGGATCAGGAAGTCTAACGCTCTTGACACCGCTCGTACCTCTAGGGGTAGGCCAATGGTGGTACGGGGATCAAATCTGTCGAATTGCGCGATAGGATCGCAGTCAGCAAAGCGCCGGTTCCCATGGAACACCGAAGCAGTTGGCTGCCACAGGGGGTAAAAGCCCTGTGCCTGGCGGGAACCGCAACCTCCTTCGGGAGGTTTACTGCCGCAAAAATTTTCCATGTTTTCACGCCACCCTTTCAATTGCAGAGCAAAATTTGTTTATGAAAAGTTTAAAAAAATAATTGAAATAATTGTGATTATTTTGCGCAGTTGCAAGTTAATTTCCAATAATTTGGAATAAATAGAAATCATTCACAATAATTTACTAAAAATCCTATTTCATCATGTAATTTAGAGAATAATTTGGATCAGATGTGCGTGTATTTTTTGGGGCATCCCCGAATTTAAAACGAATTCAAGTAAATTCACAAAAAGATCACAATAATTTCAAAAAAAACTTTGCAATAAATTCAAAAAATTCAAAGCTAATTCAAAACGAATTCAATTCAATTTAGACAAATTCAATTCAAATTCACGCAATTTGTTCACCGAATTCAGAGTTGTTTACCCCTCGTGAAAATCGAACATTGGTTAAATCTTGAATTTCTGTCGATTTCGTAAAGGAAAGTGATGGAGAAACATACCCTCTTTGAACACAACGTCTGTAAAGTTGCTTTCACACTTCTTCACAGAGGAGTGCATAGCAAGCGCACCAGTTTCACTTTCCGCGAGTGAACGGTGTAACATTTTAGAGTAAAGCGTAGTTTTTCTTCTGCCCCCCGCAGTTCGATCGGCCTCAGCCAGCGGTTCTCAACCCCATCGGTGAGGAGTTGCCCCCGCCCCCGTCCGGAGGAGCAACTCTGGCCGCCCTAAAGGTGAGTAGTGAGAGATGTATGAGGCTCGGAGGTGGGAGAGAGAGAGAAGAGAGAGGCATGGTGCCAACTTGAGGATCGCGTTGCGCTCAAAAAACACCCCTCAATAAGGAATAGTTACTATTGCAATCTTATACAATGTTTTTTTTTTTTGGATAATACAAAGAATTCTGGACAACCGCAATATGCAGGAAAAGCACCTTCTTTGACAAAAAAAAATCCCTTTTTTTAATCACAGAGACTTTTTCTGTGTATTTCAAAGAAAATTTGGCCAAAATTTGTCTTTGTATGACGGTTGCACATTATTCTTTGTTATCCAAGAATTTTCTTTGCAAGAATTTAAGAGTGTAGAAGGTGGCGCGGCTTTCAATGAGATTCCCAATACCAAGAAGTGCTGTATTTTCGCTGGAGTACCATGCGCAGTAGTCCGCCCGCACTCATCTCATGAAGGCGACACTGCTGGGGCTTTCCCCCCAAGGGTGCTGGGCGTGCTATTCGGTACTAGGAGAGTGTCCTCCAGAGTCAAACGTCACCGTCACAGACTAAGAGGTTTGCGAGGCGCGGAGCAGAGAGTGGAGTGCGAGGGAGAGGGAGAGAGGAGGGGAGGGGAGGGGAGGCGGCTGAAAATGAGAAGTTTGCGATGAAGCCCCGTACCCATATCTCACGTCTCGCGTAATGTATGCGCAGACAGAACAAGGCGCGGCTCCCTGCCCGGCCCGGCCCGGCCCGGCCCTAGCTCCAGCCCCGCACACCCTCAGCCTCAGCCGTACCCTCCAGGAGCGGCGTGTTCCTAGTTCCTGGTCCGCGCTGCAGATTCTAATGTTGGGGTCCTCCGCAAGGTGGACGTTTCGTACGTTTCGTGTGCTCTGGCATGTTATGGAGACATGTGCGTTCTACTCTGTAAAAGTGTTAGAGCTGGGTGAACTCTCGTGCGAAGTGGTCGAATTCGAATCGAATCGGGGAAATTCGATTTGAATCGAGTTCGAATTTGTTTGATTAGAATATCGAATAATTCGACATCTCTATTTGGGTTTGGTTCGACTTCTATATCGAATCACACTGGAATCTTGAATATTAAGTGCGCTAACTTCTCGTTGCACAACTGCATTAACGGATCATTTTAGTTTTTTTTTTTTAATTTAAATACCGCGTGTTATTTTTGGGCAAAATATGCAATTTTCTTCGCTTCAATTCGGACTAAAATTTTAGGCGATTCGATTCCGTTCGAATTTTTTTCGTGTTGATTCGATTTGATTCGGGGAAAATTTTTGAGATTCGATACCAAAAATCTCGATTCGTATTGCTCTAAAAAGTGTGGCATCCAATCCATCCAGTCAGTGCATGGATCTCAGTGTCAGTTTGTATGTTAGCGACAACCGTAAACAGGAAAAAATTGTCATTGTACTCGGAAAGAAAACGGTAAGAAAAACAGCATTACGTTCCCTACAATTTGCATTAAGATTTTACGGTTTTATGGTGTGTTTACGAAGAACGGTGTCAACACTGTAAATTGGTTGGCGTCTTTAGACGCCAAAATTTTGGCGTCCTCTGAGAACGCCAAATTTTGGCGTTGAAAGACGCCAAGATTTGGCGTTCTTCTTCTCAGAATGCCAAATATTGGCGTCTTTAAACGCCAAGATTTGGCGTTCTCAGAGGACGCCAATATTTTGGCGTCTAAAGAAAGACGCCAACCAGTTTACAGTGAACCGTTGTTAAACCTGTGGGTTTTTATTTACAGTTTAAGCTTACCGAAATGCAAAAATAGAGCAAGATAGTAAAACGTTTAATGTTGGAACTTTCGGCCGCCTGCGTTTGTTGTTCGTGTTTGGGAGAATAGCACCGAGCCCACGACGGCCACCTACGGGCTGCGGTCCGGCGGGGCGGGGCGGGGCGGGGCGGGGTAGAACGGGGTCAGGAGTCTGGCTCCGGCCACGGGCCGGCCCACAGGGTGGAGGAGGTGGATTTGGTAAGCAGTATTTACGTGGCACTTCCAAGGCCGTTACACGTCTGACCACCCAACCTAACGCTCTCGGGCCCGTCCCCACCCCGCCTTGCCCCACAACGCCCCGCCCCGCCCCGCCCCGCCCCGCCCCGCCCCGCCCCGCCCCGCCCCGCCCCGCCCCGCCCCGCCCCGCCCCCTCACCACGCCCTCGTACGTTCAGCCAAACGACCAGTCCGAATAGGGTGCGCACCGTTCACGGTCTTTTTTTTTACGCCGCTAGTTAGACGAATACGGTCCGAACGTGAGAAGGGCTGGCCGAAGCGCTACCCCCACCCCCACCCCTCTCCCGGCCAGTACAAGAGCACCTAATTTGGTACACGTTATTTGATAACCTGGTCGCAAATGTGACGATAAAAAGTGAAACCATCGTATTGACCGTCGACAGATTTGAAGAGAAATTTGCAGGACTTATAAACAATTATTTTGTCTGCTTCATGATTTTATTTTCTCCTTATTTTTACGTGTTTTTACCAGCGATGGGTGTGTGTGTAATGTGCCTCTGAGTGCTGGAGAAGGAAAGAACGCGAGTGATCAGACACTGGAAACCCGCAACATTTGTGTGGAAAATATTTCCGTAGATGCACAATATATTTTGTAATTTACTATGTACAACATATCTCGTACATGTACGACTTTACGCTTTTCGACTTTGTTGCTCACCAATCGATTCTCAGTTGATACGTATAGTGATAAAAATTTACAATATGAATTGTAATTGTACAAGACCTCTCATGGAAAATTTTCCCGTACCCAGTACAAGAATTTCTCACAGTGCGTAGGAGTGTGAGCTTTACCATATGCACACTTTTACCCTATAGTTGGAAATTAATAGCAAACATCTTATGTCTCGAATGGAAATTTCCACACCTAGAAGTGTGCGACACCTACTCACTTTGCTCTCCGCTTGCGCCTCCCTCTCCTCCCGCTACGCGACGCGATGCTGTTTCAATCTACTTAAGGCAGTGTCATTTCCTGCTCGCTTTGCCTCCTCCCCCTCCTCACCACCAACAAAAATGCTCTCTCCTTTTTCCCGGGCTTTCATGTGCCGAGTCCTCCCTTTGCTCTCTCTCTCTCTCTCTCTCTCTCTCTCTCTCTCTCTCTCTCTCTCTCTCCGACCTTCTCCCCTCTTCTCCCGCCCTGGTCTTCCCTCTCGCTCCGTCTCGCTCGCACGAATTATAGCTCTTGTCACGGCCGTTCATTTGTAGATGGAGTTTTCCTCCCAGGGGATTCCCACCAATCACGAGCCACGAAAATTGCTTATCTCCAATGCCAGCCAGGGCGGCGTGGCGTGGCGTGGCGCGGCGTGGCGGGGCGTGGCGGGGGCTGACCGGGACGGGACTGAGCGACCAGACCTGCAGGGACACGTGAAGGAGGAGGAGGAGGAGGAGGAGGAGGAGGAGGAGGAGGAGGAGGTGAAGAAGGAAGAGAGGAGAGAGAGAGAGAGAGAGAGAGAAAGAGAGAGAGAGAGAGAGAGAGAGAGAGAGAGAGAGAGAGAGAGAGAGAGAGAGAGGGGGGGGGGAGGGAGAGGGAGGGAGAGAGAGAGAGAGAGAGAGAGAGTGAGAGAGTACGGCAAAAATTGGTAGAAAGTGAGAAGACGAACTTGTTTCGCAGTCATTGCTGCTGTATTGACTCGACTCTGCACTCTCGCTGCTCCCGCAGTTCACGGCTCATCCGATCTGCTTGGTGAGGTGACCCTGCTCGGGTCGAGGGGGTGTAAGCATTCGCGTTGTAGTCGAGTCACTCTATGCGTAAAACAGCAGGCGTAACAGTTATGCGTAATAGAATCGTAATAGGAGCGTGATACTCTGGAAATATAATTTTCACATTTCGACGCCTCTGAATAGTTGGGTCATAGATTGAAAGCGTGAATACCCTCTCGGCTCGGTTGACCCTCATCTCCGACTCACCGGTCGCGAATTCCTAGCAGCTAACCTCAGGTTACCAATACCCTCAGTGGCGTTTTCCGTCTTCTACCGAAAGTGGGAAAGAAAATCAAACTTATGTCCGGACCGGCATTCAGTGCCGTCGTGTGAAATCGTATTATGTCGTTGTTTCGGATGAGCGTGAAGCATTTCAGAAACGATATTTTGTTGAAATAGTCGCTCGCACTGCGGTCTGTCCAAATATTTTTTTTTTTTTGAAAGTTAAAAAAAATTAAAAAATTACGAAAAAATCGAGCAAACATGAACAAAAAACCGAAATAAAATTTTATAAAATTCAAATATTTTGGGTCAAAGATTTAAATTTATCAAAAAGAGACAGAAATTTTCCTTGAAGAATCAATCGGAAAATCGAAACAGAAAATCGAATTAATCAAAACATAAATAAGCAAAAGCCCCAAAAATCGCTGTACACATTAGTATGAGTGATTTCAACTCCCCCTCTGCTTCTGCTTTTCATTCAGGTAGCACAACCAGGCAGAACTCAGTCGAGTACAATTCACGTCGCAGGAGTCAAAAATGTTCGCTCGTTAGAACGGCGGGGCCCTCATCCCCTCGCGGGCCTTGGCCCCACCTGGCTCCCACCCTGCCCCAACCAGACCCACCCCGCCCCACCCCACCTTCCCCGCCCCGCCTTGCCACGGCTCTGTCGGTGTTTCGAGCGGTTCAGCTCCTGGAGGTGGGCGGGGCGGGGCGGGGCGGGGCGGGGCGGGGCGGGGCGCGGGGTGCTGGTGGGCGCGTGCGGCTGCCGCTCTCTTGAGACCATCACAATCACGACTCGGCCACCGCCAGCAAAATGGCTGAGTCTGCAGCAATCACTGTGATCCGCTGATGCTTCGCCGCCCGCGCCCCGCCACGCCCCGCCACGCCCCGCCACGCCCCGCCACGCCCCGCCACGCCCCGCCACACCCCGCCACGCCCTCTCTCCTGAAGGGGTTGGAGCGCAGCTTCACGCCTCAATGGAAAACTGACGAGCTTCGATTCCCATGCACGACGGTCATCCTGAAAGAAGACTAGAATGCGATGCAATCGCGATAAGTATTTTACTGAATCTGGTTTAAGGCCATTCTTATTCTTTCTTTCTTTGGTTCCGGGCACGATGTACTGAACCCGGGGTTCAGTACATCGTGGTTCCGGGCTCCGGGCCCGGGCCACGACTGTATTTATATTGACTCCGTCCATGACCAATATTTAACAGAATCTGTTCGACATTTATTTTCATTTAATAGGGTCAGCCACTTTTTTTTTCCTTTAAATCAAAACTGGTCTTCGACGGCATAAACAGTCTCGCGATTAAATTACAGCCCAGTGATGTAACGAGACACTTAAAAAAAGGAATACTAAGCATTTGCGTTCTTCGGCGGTGTTGGTGACGCGTCACAAACGACTGGAGCGTGTCACCACCGTGTCCGTGTCCGTCCAGTGCCACAAGACGGACGCGCGGGGCGGCAGGCGGAGCGGTATCCTGGCGCCCCACCCCTACCGCATCCAATTAGGAGCGCACGGCTAAGAAGCCGTAACGCCGAGCCCAGCCGAGCTGAGGGCTGCGGTAGCTGGACCCGACCCGGCTTAGTGAGATCGCTCCCCGTGACCCATCCCACCCCCGGCCCGCCCCCGGCCCGCCCCCGGCCCGCCCCCGGCCCGCCCCCGGCCCCGGCCCGCTCCCGGCCCGTCCCCGACCCGCCCCCGGCCCACCCCGGCCCGTCCCCGACCCGCCCCCGGCCCGCCCCCGGCCCGCCCCCGGCCCGCTCCCGGCCCGTCCCCGGCCCGTCCCCGGCCCGTCCCCGACCCGCCCCCGGCCCGCCCCTCGGCCCCTCGTAAGCGGGCATCTCCGGTCAGGCTCGATGTGTTGCCTACCTTGAGGGCGATGGTGCTACAAGCCCGAGTGCGAGGCGAGGGGCGACAGGGCCAACCGACTGTCTGTCTCTCTCGCACTCACGAGATGAGCGGCGCTTGGGGCGGAGCGTGGAGAAGGACAGAGTACTTTGAGAGGTACCCTCTACTTGATGACAAAGAGAGCGTATCCTTGCACTTGGAAACAAACGGATTGCAGATTTCTAACCCGTAAGGTTCATAGATGGACTAGATATAGTTCAATATAATCAAAATTGTCCCTGAGAAGCTTGAAATACGAAGGAAAGTGATGTACCGCACTCTACGACCGAAGCTAGAGAGAGACAGCAAGTGTCTGAAACCAACTTGATGGTGTAGCTCCCAAGATAGGACGATTTTTCCTTCCGAGATGTAGGGATTATGTTCCTCTAGTGCCCTCGACGTACGAGTTGAAGTTCTTAAACTTCTAAATCAATCCGCATGCGTTATAAGCTCGCTCTCTCTCGCTCCTCGGTCTCCGAGTGCGGCCCGCTCGAGCGCGAGACGCCTCTCCACCAGCCATGCTCCATGGGGCGGCGCAAGCGCTGCCGGCAGCGGTGCCGTGCTATGCCGTGCCGTGCTGCCGTGCCGTGCCCGGCCCGGGCCAGTCAGTCCGGATTGGGAGCAGGTGCGGGTGGATGTGTTTGGTTTTGAGTGTTGATCGTCTCGTGTGTCTGTTGCGATGGAAGCGGAGACTCGGAAGGCCACGCCGTCCCTCCTCGTAAATGTGTAAGTTTTCACGAAAGAAAGGCCGAGAGAACGGTCCAGTTTGGAGGTAGGAGTAATGCGTGTGTTTGTTTTGTAAACAGAGTCAGTGCGTCAAGGTATCTCACATTACAAGAGTCCTAGATAGGGAGTGAAACGCGAACTCCTGAAATGCGTCGAGCAGTCCCTCATACCGTCCCCCGCACCCCCCCCCCCCCCCCGTGGGCTCTCCCCCCCACTCCATCGCTAGGTGCTCCTTAGTAAAGCCCTAGAGGCCTAGAGGCCTCGGTGTGCGGTGTACCTGAGTAGCCAATGGGTCTTAGGCGCCCGCGCCCCTCACTCTGAGCCCTGAGCCGAAGTATGAGAAATATTCGGTCAGATGAGTAGGACAGCCATCGCGTTTCTCTCCCTTTAGAACTCTTGAGAGGGAGGCCGAGAGAAGGTTGGCAACACTTCGCGCCTGACCGGAGATTTCCCTTTTTCCCCGCGTAATCCCCCTTTTTCCATCCGATGCCCGCTATAGCGACAATCCGACCCTTTCTACCTGCGGCCCATGCCCGCTAGCGACCTGATCCCTCCACGGTGTATCGGGAAAGAGCCCAGTGTCTAAAACCAATGCATGTGAGAGAGAAATAATGTTATTTGCTTATTTCCTCAAGGCACGCTTGGGGCTGCACTGCAGGACGTCCTGCCTAACCAGTATGCTACGAGCCAATTTGCTGTACAGAATCTCTCTCTCTCTCTCTCTCTCTCTCTCTCTCTCTCTCTCTCTCTCTCTCTCTCTCTCTATCTATCTATCTATCTATCTATCTATCTATCTCTTCCTCTCTCTCTCTCTCTCTCTCTCTCTCTCTCTCTCTCTCTCTCTCTCTCTCTCTCTCTCTTCATCTCTCTCTCTCTCTCTTCCTCTCTCTCTTCCCCCCTCTCTCTCTCTCTTTCTCTCTCTCTCTCTTCCTCCCTCTCTTCCCCTCTCTCTCTCTCTCTCTCTCTCTCTCTCTCTCTCTCTCTCTCTCTCTCTCTCTCTCTCTCTCACACACACACACACGACACACACACACACTGGCGCGCGCGCGCCCTCTCTCGATTCCCATCAGCCAAATATAATGGAGCGGAATGGAGTTTAGGTGGCGTAAATAAGACTGGCCTGCAGGTCATAATCCGATTGATGGGAGATGGAGGGGGAGGTGGTGGTGGAGTTCTTGCGGAGGCGGAAGCGGAGGCGGAGGCAGGGGCTGGAGGCCTGTGTGAAGGCGGGGGTTAGGTGCACGGTAAAAATAGTTTCTTGTATTTCAAGATCTTTCTTGGATCTTATGGAGAATACCAATGGACATCCAAGACAGATCTTGAAATTAAATTTTGGCAATTGTTAATCATCATGCAGATTACCTATGATAAATCTTTTATAGGCCATGGTCGTATTAGCATCACCATGGGCAGACACTGGCCATGCTAAAGATAGCCATAGTGTGGTCATGGCCATGTGGCCATGGTGAGGCCATGGGCCGTATGATAATTTAAATGTCCATGATACCTGCATTTACAGGAATTTTCTGGCAAAACTTTGTAAGTAGCTTCCTCCGCTTAAGAAATCAAACTTATTTACTTTTCTCCAAATGTGAAATTTTGTGAGCCCCGCATAACTCAGAAACGGCTTTAGTTAGGCAAAAACTAACAGCGGCATCGGTCTTGTCTCGATTTTTCCACCCCTGGGACATACTCTACTCTTATCTCGAACTTAAAAGGAAACTTAATAAGTGACCTCATACTTCGCACTTTACATTCCTATGGTACACGTGGCCATGGCACCGGCTATGGCCATGGCCTGTCCATGGGCTATTCTGGCCATGGCCATGCCCTGGCCATGGCCATGCCCTACCCATGGCTTGGTCATGGTCCGCCCATGAGCATAATACCATGGCCATTTCACCCATGGGCAGTGGCCATGTTAGTGCTCATGGATTTTTGCCTGGGGGGGGGGGGGTCAGCGAATTATATACCCCGTGGCTGCGCGCGGGCGCCATGCTGGAGGCGGCTGCTGCGGGCGCCTAAGCGCGCGGTGGGGCCCCCACCGGGCACCTGCCTGGGCGGCGCCCTGCACCCCGCGACCCTCTTGGGGCCCCCGCCCCCCTGGGAGGCTCCACCGGCCACGCCCCCTAGGGGCCCCCGGGCACCTGGCTGGACGGCGCCCTGCACCCTGCGACCCTCCTGGGGCCCCCGCCCCCCAGGGGGGCTCCGCCGGCCACGCCCCCTAGGGGCCCCCGGGCACCTGGCTGGACGGCGCCCTGCACCCTGCGACCCTCCTGGGGCCCCCGCCCCCCAGGGGGGCTCCGCCGGCCACGCCCCCTAGGGGACGCGCCGCGCGCCTCTCGCCCCATATTGGCCGTGCGGGCGGGGCCCTGTGGGAGCCGAGGCCCCCGCTGCCCCAGGGGGATCGATACGAGCGCCCCACGGGGGGCACGGCCTGCACTGCGGCCCGGCGGGCCCGGCCTGCGCGCTCACCCATTGGTGGAGGCAGCGTGGCGTGGCGGGGCGGGGCGGGGCGGGGCGGGGCGGGGCGGGGCGGGCCCGCCGCCTGGCGCGACTGCAAAGTCCTTGCTAGCGGGTACAAGACGCCCCCAACTCTGTGTGTAATAAGGCCCTACCGAAATTTTACCGTTAACTTAGGATAGTTGTTATAGAATTCAAGTCATTCGGAAAGGGGAAGTGTAATACTATGAAATAGAACTCAACTGTCCCGACCAAATAATACAATTTTGATTTGCTGCGATAGCCAAGTTATATTTTTGATTCATAAACTAATCTTCTTAAGACAATTTTTTTTTTTTTTGAAATACAAACTTTTATTAGTTGGTTGTCAGTCGGGTTCTGTTACATACTGTTACACTTCTCCTTTCCAAACAACTTGAGCACTATAACAATAATTCCACCTTATCTCTGTGGATTCGGTCTAGAAAACCAGCTAAGTAAAGACATTGTGGGAGCACCCTTTCACAAACTATTTTTCTGTATTTCAAAAAAGTTCGTAAGCCCACGCGAAGAATTAGTCCGTACTACAATGCCACAAAATTCTTTGCAATTTGCAAAGAAAATTGTTTGCAACACACGAACCAATTTTTTGCAAGCATTTTACAGTGCAGTGTACCGGTTGTTTCTTGGAATGCGCAGCGATGTTGTGGGTTTGCCTACCCCATTCGCCTCTACGTCGCCATGGACCCCTGCAGCTCCGGCGAGCACCGTACCCGCCGGGTTGTGGCCGCAACTCTTTCAAAGAAACACTCTGCACTTATACAGCCTCATTGAGGGAGAATAGAGTCATAAACACAATCCTATGGCAAGCACACACTAGAGAGAGCGTTCCTTTGGCAAGCAGGCAGTCCCAAGTGCGTGCTATGGAAATCACACACCACTCAGTGCGTAACGTGGAAGGTACTCACTTTCTCGATGCGTTCTTTCGAGAAAACGTTAGGTAGAGTATACGAAAGCAGACTCTTGGTTTTGCAGTGTAGGCAAGGGTTAGGGTTAAAGTGGGATTGCATGTGGGTTACAGGCTACCATATATGCCCGAGGGGGCATGCACTTGCGTAATAGTTGGTTCAGTCTATCCGCAATAAAGGCGTAAGAATGACCGTACTAGAAGCGTACTGGCCAAAATTCTCCATATTTTACTCATTTTGGGGTCCTTTTTGGCTGTTTGTTTGACCGTTTTTGCCTGACTTTGGCCAAAAATCTGTCAATTTTCGTAATACAGCGTAATAGACGTTAAAGGCGGGTCACCAATTTTAAAAGTGAATGCCACTTGTGTGTACCCAGATTTACAGTAGGTCCCCTCCCCGCGCTGTAAGGTACAGCAGCGCCGCCGCTGCCCTGCCGTTACCCGCAGTCCCGGCAACGCACGCGACCTTTTCTGTTATTTTTCTCTGTTTACACGGCGGTGAACATGGCGGGGCGGGGCGGGGCGGGGCGGGGCGGGGCGGGGCGGGGTGGGACCGGGAACGGCCCGCCCGCCCGCTGCCGTGCCGTCGGCCCCGGCGAGAAGTTGTTGAGCGAGCAATCGTGGCTTTACCCTCACTCGCCTTTTATGGCACCTCAGCTACTCTGGCGGTCGTCTACCACCCATCTCCAACACAGTGTGCGGGGCGTGAGTCCGGGGGTCGGGGGCGGGCCGGGGGCGCGCTGGGGTCGGGCCGGGGGCGGGCCAGGGGCGCGCTGGGGGCGGGCGATGGACGCGTACGAAAAACCCCACGAGATAGACTTTCAAACGATAGGAATGAAGCAGCAGGGTGGCGTCGCAAAAAAACCACTCTGTCAGGGGAATTCCTTGAAGAAACAACGCGTGTGTATTGTGATTGTAGAGCACCGGCACTGGACTGAGAAATAATGAATGTGTGTTTTATTGCTTCGTTATAGTTTTAAGAATTTTCCGGGGGAAAAGCATCGAAGGCAAGCTGCTCCGTGCTCTTGTGAAGTATAGCGCACTTTCAATTCCGCCGCGGGTCATGACGAGCGGGCAACCACTCGTGAAATCCTGTGTACAAACCCAGGGGAGATCTCGATGAAATCTTCAGAAATCGCAATGAAATCCTCTGAAATCTCGATGAAATCCTCAAAAATCTAACCGGGAAATCTCATGAAATTTGTGAAATCTTGCAAAATATAATAAAATGTAATAGAAATCTTGTGAAATCTCATGAAATTTCCTAGAAATATCACAAATTCTGAGAGAAATCTCGTGAAATCAGTAGAAACCCTGTGTACACAAGGATGGGGAGTGGTTGCCTCCCGTTGCCCCCTCGGGTATAAGTACCAACCCCGAGGCCGAGGGGGGGATCACAATGTGTTCAATGATTTTTTGGTTTTTGATTATTTTTGAATTTTGATTATGATTTTTCTTTTGATTTTTCAAGGGAATAAAGGAATAGTCAGTAACTTTAACCAAAATTTTGTTTTGTTTGTCGTTTTGTTTCCGTTTTTCTCAGTTTTTGGGTCATTTGTCCTCGATTTTGCGAATTTTTTTTGTAACTTTCTTCTTGATTTTATTTTGATTTTTTTGATTTTTTTTAAACCTTTTAAATGATTTTTTTGGGGGTCTGTACAATGATTTTTCGAAGTGATCTTCGACCAGCCCCTTGTGCCTTACAAGCAACCAGACGAAGGCTCGACGGTTCTTTGGGTATTCAGATGTGTCACCGTCAAAACGGTCACTGTAAAAAATGTTCGGATTTTTACTATACAAGTGTATAGGAAAAATCCGATACGTGTATTGGACGCGAAATTTCCCACACATGTTTAGGATTTTTCCTATACCTGTAATTGTGTATCGGCAAACTACCAAAAGTATGTGAAAAATCCCATACTTTTGTGGTAAAATGACTATATGCGTTTGATGGTAGTATTTTCCTACACATTATGGGATTTTTACTATGTTTACGTTCCGATTTTCCTCTTAAATGTTAGCAAATTTCCAGATCCTAATAAGCTATATGGGTGCACGCGTCAATGCATATAAATTGTGAAACTACTTGAATAGTCATGCCATTTTATTCGGGCAAGCCTCGGGGCAAAGCCAGCAGTGCCCCTGGTATGACCTCTCTGCGAAACATAGGCAGGTGGTGAAAGGGGGTGACGGAGGGAGGGAGTGAGGGAGAGAGGGAAGAAAGGGAGGGAGGGAGAGAGGGAGAGAGGGAGGGAGGGAAGGGAGGATGTCCACGGTACGGGAGAGGGGGGGGACGACGGGCTGGTGGGTGATCTAGTGGGTCGGAGTTGGCATAAGTTGGCCGTGCGATCATGGCCCGCTGGGGACCAGTATGACAAATGTTGCCTTCCGACAACTTCGAATTAGTTCCACGACTCTGGACCGACCGGCCGGCCGGCGCGTCGGCAGCGTCACGTCACACGCAACGGAGGCGGGGGCGCGGCCACACTGTGGCCACACGGCACGCGTCCACCACCGGCCCCGCCGGAATAAACACTCCGCAGGACTCCTCTTCCAACCAAAAATGAATTCTTGTCGAAATGGGTTTGATATCGATTTTTACTCGTTCTTTACCACCACCACCTCCTGCTAGGTGGTAGAAGAACGAGTATTGATCTCAGTGCGATGTCACGCGTGACGTTAATCATTCTCGCAATACAGAATACCTACACTCATGAAACTTAATTATACCATTCGAAACTGGGAAAGCTGTAGGCGTGACCAATAATGGACTTTTTTTTAAGTTTGACACTACTTTTTTGAGAACTCTTAACAAAATTTGCCTGTTTTCGTTCTAAGTCGATAGAGCCGTGCCACACAACGAACACGAAGCACGTACTCGCATGACAATACTATCATTCGAAACTTCATCTACTAGTATCACAGGCTGCAAGGAAGATTGTTTAAGTCTAATAGTAATATTTTGAGAACTCTTAACAGATTTCACAAGTTTCCTGAGTCTAAGTCCCGTTTCCCGCTGCCATTGCTGCGGCTATGGTGCTGCTATCTGTAAAACAATGGCTGGTTACTGGCGGCTATAGATTCAAATTAATTTGGATTGGCGCGGAACGACCCGAAAACTGAAGCGCGTCTTTTTGAAAGCGCCGACTTTTGCAACAATGCTCTTGTGACCTGAAGAGAATACCCAGAAAAGCGTCATCAGTAACAAAACTATCATCATTTCCAGTTTCATATAATATATGTTTAATGACAATTAGCATTGGCTGTGTACAGAACGAGTACCAGTATTAGCACAAAATTAATTTTGTTGTTTTTCTTTTCTCCTTGTTTTTTATTTTTATTTATTTATTTATTTATTTATTTATTTATTTATTTATTTATTTATTTTTTCCCTCGTTTCGGCGGATGGTTTGGGTGTTTTTTTCCCCCCAAAGACATGATGTATTTCGGGAGAGTGTAGGGGCTGCACTGGAAATCCAAGTGTACGAATGTCGCACACTTGTAGGTGTGCGAGGATTCATTCGTACACTTGGCCACTCAATCGTGTGAATATCCTAGGAAAATTCGCACGTTTAAGTGGCCAAGTGTACGAATGAATCCTCGCACACCCGCAAGTGTGCGACATTCACACACTTGGGTTTCCAGTGTGCCTAGAGAAGTGCTTTGATATGAAACTTGGGGCCGGAAATGAAAATTGACCGAACTTCCCCAAATTCAAATTTGAAAGATAGCGCCCGAAATCCGTATTTCATTATCGAGAAAAACACTGGTAAAACTAAGGAGTAACTGTACGCTTGAATGAAGCATACAGTTACGCTTGAAGACGTTACGCTTGAAATCAAGCGTACGGAAGAAATTCTCCCATACATTTAGATAGGACGAATAGGAGCGGATCGACCTGGTACGCTTGATTTCAAGCGTAATCTCAGTACGCTTGAAAACGGGGCGTAAGGCTACGCCTTAGTTTTACCAGTGAATAAAACCTTCGGGCGATAGGGAGAAGGCCCTCTCCAGGACCCGTAAAAGAAACCGTTGTACGAGTAGTGAAAAGTATTCTTCATTTAGTTTCTCACTGTGCGCAGCCATCTCGCCTCCGGACGGGTACAGGTGCTAGTTCCGATCGACCCGACACTCATCACCCCGAGCTCGCACTGTAATTTTCTTACGAAGAGCTACTCTTCGAAACGTACAAAGGATTTTGGACAATTGTAATACAAACAAATTATTTTGTATTACAAAGAGCTCCGTTTGTATTATGAAGAGGGCATGTTGGTAGTACAAACAAACGCTGGTCGTAATATGAAGAAAAGGGGTTTGTAATATGGTAGTTACAGATCCTTTGTACCTTACAAACCCAATTCTTTGTAGTAAGAAGAGTGCTCTTCGTAAGGATCTGAACTAAGAGTGCGCGATGCAGTTGAAGAGCTTGGTGGCCTCGTCGATGTTCTTGATGCCAGCGCAGCCCGCAAACACGTAAGAGTTCTTATTTCTGGAGCACGAGGTCACCTTGATGGCCATCGAGGCGGGTATGTTGTTTCTCTTCACGCACTCGACGATATTCTTGCCAGTGTGCACGGCGTTACTGAGCACCTGGCCCAGGTTGAACGGCGCTGGCTCAGGCGCTGGCGAGGCCTTCACAACCTGCAGAGGAAAACAAAGCAGGGTTTTCCCCCTTTTATTTTCTTTGAAAAGGTCTAGATTTGAACCAAATGCCTCTCGAAAGCCGAGATTGTATCGGGACTGGTGGTGCTGGGTTCCAAACCACCCCTTTCGGTCAGCGCGGATACGGGGGAGGGGGGCTACACTGTAAAAAAAATTTCTATGGTAGATTTCATATAGAAGTATCTGACTCTTTTCACATATACATGTATATAGGATTTTTCCTACACACGCGTGTCGTAATTTTACCATACGCGATAGTATTCTTACCATAAATGTATAGGAAATTTCCTATACACATGTTAGTGTTTAGGGTAATGTACTATAAATGTGTGGTGGTCCCACCATAAATGTGTAGGAATTTTTCTATACATTTGCATCCATTTCAAAACAAAACAGATTTCTTGCTTTCCCGTACTGCTTTCGATTACCTTTCATTACACTTTACTTATGACAGTTAATTGTTAAATGTAACAATGCATTGAACTAACGGAGAATCACCTTACTTGATGAAGTGTAGAACCCAGACTTCGCGTGGACGGAGCAATAATCTGGGGATTCTCGCTGGCGCGCAAGGGCGGGCCTTTGAAAACGCCCGTGCCCACCAGCGTAAAGCTGCTGTTAGGGTGCGCGGTCCAGGACGCAGGTAGGCTGAGCGTGGCAGACGAGTATCTCCGCCTGCTTACTAGGCAAACTCTCCACACATGAGAATACATTTTGCCTAGTAGGCAGGCGGAGATACCCGTCTGCCACACACAGGTGTTTGCGTGCGATCTTTTGCCTATCTAACATCACTGAATAAAACACAATTTGGTACAGATAATACCAAAATGTTTTATTAGATATGCACACAGATGTCGGACGGTGATCTCTAATAACATAGTCCTCAAACATTTTATAGCAAAATTTCCATATCGTCAAGTGATTTTTCTAAACATGCATGGCAGCGTGTGCCTCCCACACATGTATGGCAGATTTCCGTGATATATGTAGTGGTTTTCCTGTACTTATAGTTTGGGATTTTCCCAACACGCTTTGAGGTATGGTAGAATTCCTATACATTTGTAAAATTTTTCAGACCATACCATGTTTAGGAAATAGCCCATACAAGCGTATAGTAAAAATCCCAACATTTTTGAGTGTGCATAGTACCAGGTGTTTCTTTGAATGCTTACCAGTGTTGCGGGTTTGCCCACCCCATTCACCCGTAAGGCGCCATGGCCCCTGAAGCTCTGGTGAGTATGCAGTCCCGCTACACTGTTACGCATTCGAAGAAACACCCGGTACATCGAAAATATCGAGTGTAAGGCCAACTTTAAACACTAATACAATACCTATTACACTAAACGGAAATGCAAATACCTGTAAACTATTTTTGTTTAATTCTTTTACGTCATGCGATTTATCAGTATTCCCGTCCTAATTTGTTCCGGACTCGAAGCTAAACCAAGCACGTGAGCTGTCAAGCACGAGGGGTTTTCACTTCCGAAATACCGTGTACACCCGATCGAGGTATTTCAGAGGTATTTCGCGAGAAATACGGCGAAAACCCCCATAGGCTCTAAAATTGTGAACTTTACCTGAGAAATACTGCTGAAATACCGCGAAATACATGAATTATGAAATACTGTGTGCACAAATATCTCGAGCGAAAACCCCCTCGGTAAAGCACGCCTCATCGTATACATGCGGCGAACACGGCGGACCTGGGCGATGACACGATACCTTACCTGGTGACTGATGACGGCCGCGAGAGCCGCGAGCACGGCCAGGACGAGGGCGGAGCGGGAGGAGGACATGTCGGCGCTGATGTCGCAGCAGTCACAGGGTGGTTGGCACGGCCTGGTCGGCACCTTATATCGCCTACCCCGGTCCGGTCATGCTGACGTGCGCAAACGACACCTGTCACGAACTGCCACCGATCGTGACCACTATATACGGTACACGCACGAGTCACACTGGGCACGTTTCAAGGCAAGAGTAGAGTGTACAAAAAATATAGTGGTTTTATTCACTAATCATCAGTCATCATGGTTCTGTCTTGTTTCAAAATCACAGGTTTCAAGTAATAATTAAAAGAAGGTACAGTTTCCAGGGATCCGTAACTTAACATACCTATTAACATGACAAATAGTAGATTGTAACAAATAATGATGTTATTAATATAAGTTTGGTGAACAGCTTAGCAAATAAAGATGAAGTAAATGTTAAAATTGTCTAAATTGATCAGGGCAGGCCGTCTTACTCACTCAATAAACTTGGGGGCAAGTAGCATTTAACATTAAAATTTCACATTTAATATAATTTGTGAAAGTTTAACTTAAAATACCGGCAGCTGAATCTTAATAGGTATATGTAATAATTTTATCATTTATATTAACTGTTACCCTGAAGTTTTTGATAAGTTACAGACCTCTGATAGTTTCTATGGCAAATATCTTAAACACTAGTCACAATTTGGTATGTAATTATATCTGAGAAATGATATTTGCAGTACATTAGGAATGCCATTGAAGAGAGACAAGAACAAAATTGACTAGAGTCTTCATTTTACAACAATTGGTTACCATATACCCGCTGTCAAATCATAATAAATGACTAGATCTCTGCAGGAAAAAAGTGTTCAGGGTAAATATCAAAATTACCAAAAATAGTATAAACAAAATAAAAGATTAGATAAGATAAAAACTTATTAGTGACACATTTGACATTAATAACTGTTCCATGTACTCATTAGAGGTAAAATATTGTAAAAGCTGAAGACAGTTTGATAAATTTCACAGAAAATCAACACTTTAGAAAGAGCAATAAAACAATGCTTTGAACTTTTCTCAGTCTATACTAACTGTTTTACAGTTAATAAGATTTGATTTTTTTTTTTTAAATACAGTCTACAACTTATTTTAAACAACAATCTAGTCTAAAAGAGGAACTAAATGTTGGTCGATAAAAGACACATTTATGTGCCAGTCAAAATGATCCATGCCGCTAAATGAAAGCAGGGTCACCTTGCCTGCCTCATCCAAGGTGCGGAGACCAAAGCTATCATTTTTGTACAAAGGGTTTTGTTTCATATCATAAATCTTCTCCTTTTCATCATAATAACCAAACTGACTGCAAGGGGAAGACATTTTTACAATAGAAATCTATTATAATGAGTTCAAATATTGTTTTCAAAATTAAAAGAAAGGCAAGCTTCTCACCTTGACTGCCATGGAGTTATCACCCCATCATCTGGACCGCCAACCAGGATTAGTTTTTTCAATTTTGTGAAACCCATTTTATAACTTTCACTTGAATTGGATACAAGTTGATTGTTGACATATGGCAAGAATTGACTATACTTAAAGAAAAGTTCTTGATGGTGGGGATCATTCCAATAGTTGCCAACAGATGTGTGTTGTCCCACATAAGAATAAAATAACTCATAAGCTGTGTGGCACGTTAAGTCAGGGAAAAATAGGTGAAGAAACTTTGCTAGTATAACAAAGGATGCAAATTAGATTATTACGTAGGTAGACATTTCAAGGACTTCCATTTACAGCTGTTTATATACTCACTGCCATACTGCCCAAACTGGGGAGAACTAAGCGATATAAAGGTGTGGACGTTGTGCTCTGGATACCTCTCCAGAATGGCTCGTGAAAGTAGTCCTCCTTGGGAGTAGCCTGAACAGGATTGAAAGTTTTAGACACTAAAGTTCACAGGAAATCACACCAGTGAGAAAAAGAACTTACCAATCAAATTCACCCCTTCTGGATGATCAGCAGATATAGCGAGGAGGTCAGCTCCCATCTCCTCAACTTGACGCCACATCGGTTCAAGACTAGACCAACCTGAGAAGCGGTCAGTTATATATATAGAAGTTCCAGGATGAAGCTGAAAATTTTATGAAATAAAATAATTTGAGAACAATTAGAAGCGCTCATAATGCTTCATATGTAAAACTTTGGTGATACCTGAGCAATTCTTTCAGCTATAGGAAGCATTGATAGTTTTCCTGTCATAACGCCATGGATCAAAACAACTGGCTTGTAGCAGTGAGCCAGAGAAAGGAGTAGACATACGAGGATACACTTTTGCAGAAATGTTTGGAACTGCGACATAATCAACAATTCACAGCGCAATCGGTGGCACAAAAAAGACGTTCTGTTTCAGGACGTCAAGGTAAACGTGAGTAAAAGTGACTCCACAAGATCAGCTGATGATCTTCGGCCTTCAAACCTCCGAAACAGGCGTAACCTTTGCCATAGTGAGGGCAGTCAGGTCCACCACCATAAGGAAATCAGTCAATCAAGAAGTCTAGTCTTTTTGTGACACACCGCAGTCGATTTTCCCAGTTTAATACGATTTTTGGAAAAAGAGCTATCACCATTCAGTAGGTTCTGATCTAAGCTTTATTATTATCTTGACCACCATTAAGATCAGAATATTGGAGAGACTGGCTGTCCTGGAGAAGAATTTTGCGAGAGCTAGTATGAGAAGTCTTGTTTTGATTTTGCGAGCAGAAGAAACCAGTGACCAGTGTTGTGGTTGTAGTTGTACGTGCCCTGCTCATCCTGTTATTCCCGAAATTTACATTCAGAGGGATATTGACAAACGGTAGGAATGCTTTGGTGTTTATTTTTCTTTTATCGCTTGATATGAAATAACTCTAACCTGCCTTCCTCTGTTTCAACCCATCCCAATAAGCACCACTAGCATTGGAACAGTTAATGCACTGTTACATAATTGAAAATAATACTCTGAACGTTTTAAAATATTCTAGTTTCTTTTCATTTCAGAAGTCTCCAAAATGCTGAGTGTGTTTTGTAGAGGTGCTTGTCAGCTTGCCAAAAACATTTCTCTGAAACAGGTTATACTCATTGTGCAACAATTGAATACGATTACATGATACAGGCCAGAGGAATTTTTTTTTAACATATCAATGTCTTTTCCATTTTTTTTCCAGACCTCTTTAGTAAAATGTAATTTTCCAGTATTTTCAGTAATTAGAAGTCCCATACGAGATTTTTCGCATAAACAGTTGATAGCTCATGTTAAGAAGGTTGGTATATGATTTAAAGATACTGGAGCATTCTCTTATATGAATATAGTACTTCTTCTTCTTTTTTTTTTGTCATAATAATTTCTTTCACAGTTCACAAATCCAAATCGACTGAATAGTTCTGCCACTCTACAAGCTCCTGTTATACCACAAAATGCTGACAAGGCAGTTGGGTTGTGGCTTCTTGGATGCAGCGGCATGGTGTTTGTTGCAGTCATATTAGGCACGCTCAGGCATTACTACAATTTTATTTAGAGAAGCTAATTCAACCAGCTTAATGTCTTGATTTTTACAGGAGGCGTCACAAGATTGACTGAATCTGGTTTATCAATGGTCACATGGCGTCTACTTGGAGAGAAGATGCCCTGGACTGATGAGGAGTGGAATGTTGAATTTGCAAAGTATCAACAGTACCCAGAATTTATGTTGTATGTTAATAATTTTTGTTTTAGAACAGTAAGCTCAAAGCAAAATGTGAAAGACGTTAATTTTCAATTTTTCCAAAAGTAAAAACCAGGAGATGACAGTATCAGAGTTCAAACGGATATGGTGGATGGAATTTGCCCATAGACAGTGGGGCAGACTTATTGGTACTGCCTTTGCTATTCCAGCTATTGCATTTTGGGCCAAAGGTTATTTAAATTCTGCTACAAAGAAGCGTGTTTTGGCATTCGGAACCCTAATAGGTTGTCAGGTAAAAATTGAGCGCAGTGACCTCTTTCAATTGTTTACTATAATGTGCTTACATGACTGAAGAGGCCGTCTCATCTTTATTATGTCTTCAGGGCTTAATGGGCTGGTATATGGTTAAATCTGGGCTTCAAAATAATGTTGATGACCCCAATGATGTACCAAGAGTTTCACAGTACAGACTTGCATCTCACCTGGGCCTAGCCTTTGGTCTGTACACTCTTCTCCTCTGGTCGGCGTTGGACAAGCTCCTCCCTGCTCAGCCGTTTCCTGCTGCTGCACTGGCTGATGGCACGGCTGTAAAGAGAGCCAGATTAATTCGCCGTCTGGCTCACACCTCCAAAGCTTTGGTTTTCCTCACAGCATTATCAGGTTTTTTATTCTACTTGTCCAATGAGTGGTAGTTAATTTGGAGTTTGCTACATCTAATTCATCAACTTATTTTCTAGGAGCTTTTGTCGCTGGCCTTGATGCTGGTTTGGTGTACAATACATACCCTAAAATGGCAGACAGATGGATTCCCTGTGACTTGCTTGCCTTCTCACCAACTTTACGAAATTTCTTCGAAAATCCTACGACTGTACAATTTGACCATCGAAAATTGGTATACTGTTCCCACCTTTTGTTGGAGGTGCCTTTCAAAATAATGGTAAATTTCTCTAATACATTTTACTATGCTTGCAGGGAGAAACTACTTTTGCTGTCATCACATCTCTGTTTGTACTTTCAAGAAAGGCCAAACTTCCGCCAAGAGCACATAAAGCTCTGGTTGCTTTGGCGGCTATGGCTTGGGTCCAGGTAATGTTCAAACCATTCATATTATCGAAAAAATTTAATACTAAACTATTAAAAATTTTCCTACTTCTTTAACAGGTTGGCCTTGGCATAACAACTCTTCTAACTTATGTACCAGTGCCAGTAGCAGCTTCACATCAGTCAGGATCTCTAATATTGCTATCTTTTGCAATATGGTTGAGTCATGAGTTGAAGTTATTGAAGTATTTACCAAAGTGAGAGGAATTGGTGATGTAAAGCGATCTCAAAATAATGAAGCATTTAGCATTGTAGATGTGTGTAAGTTTCTTTTCCAATTCATACATATTTCTCCTTATATAACAAAAGTACTCACATGAATAAAAACTGCATAGGGAGCCATAAAATTCAGTTATCAGTCTGCACAATACAATCACACTGTTAAAAAATACCAATCTCAATTTTATCACTACACCATACCTTTTAAATTTATATTCATACATAACTTAAAACAAGGAAGTGAAGTATTGGTCCAAATGGACTGATATTTTCTTTTTCCCTTTTACAAGTTTTTCATCATGCGGGCTCAGCAGATAGAATAACCTATTAAATGTGGATTTCTATAAGTGTCTTATTACTTCTGTAGATATTCTGTCAGTCCTGCTCTACAGAGATCATTCATTAATAGAAAATAGAAAGCAAAGTAAAGAAACAAAACACCAGCAAGAGTGCTAAATTTTCATTGGCATTTTGTCAACATTAACAGTTACGAAAAACTACCTTGGGAAAAATAATGATACTTTAATTGTTCATGATCATACATCTGAAGGTAGCTCAGCTTCACACAGAGAAATAAAGGAAGTAAGAGACGGCAGTCATCTCGAGGCCAATAGAGTTACACAAAATGACAATGCATTTTTGGTTAGGTTTTGAGCATCAATGGAACAGAAATTAATCATACATTAATATTTGTGTCATCATTCTTTTTCAAAAGTATTTCATATTAATCAAAAGTACACAAAATTAAAAGAGCAGCACTGGACTTAAAATAAGACATGCTTTTCAAGTACATATGGAGCAGCTTCACTCTACTCTTAAATGGTAAAAAAACAGTCATTTATTAAGAGGACAAACCACCTATAATTAAGCTCCAAAAGCATAAAAATGCAATCTTAGAAATAATTAAAGAATACTAGTTAGCTAAATGAGCTCGGCAACAGTAAAAATGTTGATATAAATAGAAAATTACCGCAATAAAACTTGAACAAGATAAGATTAGAAAATGTACACTAGTAATTATTCAACAGGTTTGACTTTTACCTGAAACTGCTCCAGTAAGAGATGATATGAGATATTGTTAAGTTTTTTCACTCCAATCTCATGAAGTGGCTAGACAAAATACTGGTCAGAGAGTGAAGACTGGAATTCATCAGGGAAAATTAGAAATATCATACATATAGGAACTCTCACATGATTAGTTGAGCACCTTCATGTTCAATTTGCAATTATCAAAAATGCAAATCAAGTTAACTAATTTTAAAATTGTAATTTTTGTAAGCACCACATTTGACAGAATGGTTCAACTTAATCTTTAAAATCCTTAAATATTTTTTAATGAATTTTTTAAAAATAATATTGACAAAAATTCCATGGACAAAAGTTCTCTAGTTAGAAACACAGCATGATTCAGTAAGTGAAAATGAATCACATACCAGGTTAGAGAATACTGGTTCAAATGACAAACATACTTGTGACATGCGCCCATTGTAAGCAAGGTAGATACAGCATTGCTAAGGCATTCACAGATAACACTCAACTGTAATGAATAGGCCTATAATAACAGCCCACTTGTCCTTCTGCGAGTAGCAACAATTAGGACCTTACAGGATTTTTGATAGAAAAATACTGATTGTACAATTGTATGAGCATTCAATTCAGTAACTTATTTTGAAGAAACACACACTCCATTCTTGATAATTTGTGCGTAACAGACTGTAAGTACCAAACCAGAATACAGCCAAGAGTTCTTAAATGTGATGTATTACAAATATTATATGGATCTAACAAATTGTGATATCTTGGCATACAAATCATTTTAGACAATGCATCATACAGTTACAAGCTGAACTGCTTAGACTCAGACAACAAAGTCTATGGCACTGGCCATCCAGAGAAAATCCATTAACTGTATAAAATAAACTCAGACTGATAGAAAAAATACAAAGGAATAACAAATCATACTATGAAGAACAACAGAGGTTTCCACATGGTAACAATATATCATACAAAACTCTTCTTCATTGCAACAAACATTAACAGGAAATACATTAGGAGTGTTCAGAAAACAATTTAAAATCCATTTGATTTAACAAAAGACTAAAGACAATGAAAATACCTTTAAGAAATGAATAAAATGATAAATTTTAACATCCAGTTAAGTGACAGTTCGATGTACAAGGTCCTAATTAAATATTTTATGTACAAAAAATGGAACTACGCCTCAACTTTCCACACGGGATAAAGGTTCTGGATTAACAATAACCTGGACCACATATCCAGGTAAAATTTTGGCTTCTTCTATCCGTAGTTTGTCGCTGAGCAGTTTTCCGCCAAAGAACCATCTTTGTCTAGATGGCTCAAAACCCTCTTGACACTAAAGGAAGCACAAAGAAAGGAGATATAAGAGAATAAAAATTATTATTGACTTAGGAATAAAACCTTACACCATCTGCTCTAAATTTTCTGTTTGTGGTCAGTAAGAATTAGGTTAATTTGGCAAGAAGCAAGCAGGAGGTGTCATACACTCCCATAAACTTTCAGTTTAATAATTTATTGACCACAAATCTACTGTTCTTTGCAAATATTTGGCTAAATGTTATGTTTCTGGAAAAACTGGGCATAATGGAATTACCTGTAACTTTTTCTTGGCTGAAGCAATTGTATCTGTGGAAAGTAGAGGCAGCTTGACATCTTCACCATTGGATGACAATCGAATTTTCAGTACAACTTCTGTACCTCCATCAGCAGGCTCTGAAATGAGATCAGAATACAGTCAATTTAAGAGCTCTGAAAACATTTAACAGCTACTTAGCAAGATAGTGTGAAGGGCAGTGTGTCCTTGCGCATGACAACACGTGCTATTCAGGAAAAAGAGTCAAGGTTTCTGGCAAGTTTGTAAGACATTTAAAAGTCAATAGTAAAAAATTAATAAAAGTTTTAACTTCCTTTACCAGAAAATTCTGCAGGTGATTCTCTTCCATCCTCTTTAATCATGTTGATTGGATTAGATAGGCAGTAAACTGGGACCTTGTACATAGTGCCCAATTCATCATAACATTCTGTCAAGAAGCCTGTACACATTTCAAAATTAGTTTTTTTTGTTGTAAATTTTGGTAGCATAGGTAGACAATGAAACCATTTTTTTTTTTCAAATTGTCAGTTTTACCATTTGGAACAGAAATGTTGGCACCATCTAAAATAGCTTGAGCTAACACAAAGTCTTGTGCTTCAGTGGCTATGGATGCAGCTCGTAGCGCATCCCATATCTCTTTGCGACCATCAAATGCAGGTGCAGTATCCCAGAACTCATCTCGTTTACTTCTGAGTTGGCCTTCAGTGAGAGGGACATCTGACTTCCAGCGTATGGTGTCATGACATAAGGGATGATTTTTCCTTCCTGAAAACAGTGAATATTATAAACGATTTATCATAGGTAATCTGCATGATGATTAACAATTGCCACAGCCTATGTTCACTCGAAATTAATTTCGGCCAGGACACACAGATTAATATCTAAAATCAATTAATACATTATCGAGTACCAGGAAACCATTGTAAAACATTGAATTTTTTTTAAAAATATTCTGATCGAGTGGTGAAGAAAATTGGAGGTTAAGGGGGCTGAATCAATAACACAACAAAGAAATTAATAAGAGATGTAAATGATCTCAACAAGGTTGAAATAAAGACTGGTGTCAGTTTCTATTTCTCTTTCGTGAAGATGACAAGAAGTCACACCTATTTAAAAAAATTACTCCGTTTGGCACGGAGTAAGTTGAGCACTTGTAGTGCACACAATTACCGAGAGAGCACCATGGAATGAGGGTACAGTAAAGCTCTAGGGCAGTGTCCGATTATTCTCATCTCAGTCCTCAATCTTAAACACCTGGCAAAGTACCCTGAAATATTCCTAAAGCTCGCTCACCTGAGTTTGGCCTTGTGACATTTCCGGCTGCATTTCCACTGGCCGTGTTCGATGTCCGAGCGACACTTAGGCACCCGCCCATTATCCTAAAATGTTCTGGACTTCGTCTGCATGGCAAATAAACAAACGGGGCCTCCGATGGGCTCGAGCGGCATCTTCTAGGCCGAAGTCATGACGCCGCGGTATTCACCATGCGTGGAACTCTCGAAAGCAAAATCCGAGCCCAGATGTGCGCTGCTCTGCGCTGCACGGGAGCAGCCGCTGCCTCTCCTCTTTCTCGCCTCCCCCCTCCCCCCCCCCACCCTCCCTCCTCTCCGCGACTGCATCCGAAGCACGGCCTTGCACGGCTGGCCTCTCTCTCACGAGGAGAGGAGGCTCTCGCGAGAGGAGTGATTCGGAGGCAGCCGCTACGCTCCTCGCTCCTGGATGAGGGATGAAAAGACCCACCGGGAGCTGGAGCTACTGACACTGAGGAATCAAGTCATATGTCGCACTTGTTAAATGTGATCAAGATGTGATTGGGCCTGGGTTCAAGTACTCATAACGAAAGATTCCATGGTTAAGTTTTTATTTTGACTCTTTTGCCATCACAACACATTACCCTGGTTGATCTGGATAAAACATTCAGAAGAAGAAATACGCTCTAAGTCTGGCGCATTTGATATTAAAATAAAAGACTATCACAGATTATCGTGGGTGCATATTCAATCAGTTCACAACACCAAGTTCTGCTTTTGCCTTCCCTAAGAGTTTTGGCATCTTCTTGTTTGTTGAGTCTTCTAGTTCTCTTGCCTTATAGTAATGTGGTGCTACCTCTAAAAGCCATTTGCTTTCAATTTCAATCACCTAACGCAAAGTAAAATGAAAACAAAACAGAATTAGTCTAGTGTGCAGTCTGAGCAGCTTGAGGGAAACTTTTGGAGATACAGTCAAAGCACACATACCTGACGCATGAACTCTTTGGTGGTGAAAACAAGTTCATGATAAAGCACCCATCTAGGCAGATCTTCAAAGAGCATGCTGTTTGGATGGACCATTACTGTCTGGTTGTGTTTGACAGTCTTGTACTGTCCTCCCTTGGAGAGACGTGCTATGTGGTAAAAGTAGCCGGCTGTAATAGCCTAGAAAAATTGGTATTGCAAATACTTAAATCTTAAATTCACGAATAGTTCAAATATTGAAGTTACAAAACTTGCTCATTTAAAATTACCTTTCTTATTGGAACAGTGTCACCATCAGTGGAAACTATGTCTATTTCTACTCTCTGCATGAGCCCCACCAACTGCTCTCTCACATCTCTGGCTCGTTTCATTGACCTGTACTGAATGAAATTTTCATAGCACCATTGGGTACTAAATTCTGTATCAGCCCACTGTTTGTACACATTGTGAAGTACTAAATGATCTCCCCCAGGACAATTGAAATTTTTTCTGGCTGTATCAGCATGTATTATCTTGTCTTTAGGGCGGTAAAAAATTGCTCCATTTACTGACAACATAGCACAAATTGTGACAATTTCATCAGAGCATTTGTACCTGTAGTAATAAAAATAGAAACAATAAAAATCACAAATTACATACAATGGAATCCATTTGTAAACAAAATAGGCTGGACACTTACTTTTCGGATGCTAATATCATCTTTGCCATCATGGGATCCACGGGGAATTCAGCCATTCTTCTGCCCAGCTTTGTAAGCTCTCCGTGGTGATTTAAAGCTCCGAGGGCATACAGCTGTTCCAGAGCCAGAACCAGTGTTTCATGGGGGGGTGGATCCAAAAAGTCAAAATGAACCAAGTCATTGATACCCAGTGCCTTGAGCATCAGAACAGCATTGCCAAGATTGATTCTTTGGATTTCTGGGACAGTATTATCCTCAAGCTCATGCTTGAAAGCCCATGCAGTGTAAAGTCTGAAGCATTTCCCAGCAGCAACTCGACCAGCTCGACCTGCTCTTTGGTTGGCTGATGCCTGTAAGAGTATATAGGTGTCAGATAGGAACTAGAACTTTATGCTCGAACATCAAACAAGGGCCATTGCTAGAGAGTGCCATGAGACCCTCACCTTTGAAATGGGAACAACTATCAATGACTCCATGCCTGTTCTTGAGTTAAAGTTGTTTTGCTTACAAAATCCAGGATCAATTACATAAATGATATTGTCGATGGTGAGAGATGTTTCAGCAATGTTTGTGGCCAAAACAACTTTTCTTGCTCCGGGAGGGGTAGGCTCAAATATTTTTGCTTGCATTTCTGAAGGGAGATTTGAGTAGACAGGAAGAATGAGAAGCTCTTTAAGTTTAGATCCAAGTCTTTTCACTCTCTCTTGAAGTATTTCTTGACAAGTTTCAATTTCTTCTTGACCGGTAAGGAAAACTAGGATATCACCTAATGGCTGTGTAGCATGTATTTGGAGGATTGACACAGTAGCAGCATCAATATAATCTGCTTCTGGTGCTTTTGTGTAATATATATCTACAGGAAAGCGACGGCCTGGGGGACAAAAAGTTAAAGAGTTAAAATCTGACCTTCTGCTGAACTATGGGAAAAAAAAGACAATAGTAAGAAAATTTACCAGGAATGCGGAATATTGGAGCATTGTCAAAAAATGTTGAGAATTTTTCAGCATCCAAAGTGGCACTTGATATGAGAAGCTTTAGATCTGGTCGAAAGCGCGCGATATCTTTGACGAGGCCAAACAAAATATCAGTGTGGAGAGTTCGTTCATGAGCTTCATCAATAATCATAACACTACAAAAGAGGAAGAGGAAAGTATTTAATACACAGTACACAAAAATATTCCTTAGACTTGCTCAAACTAGTTCATTACATTACCTATAACCCTGAAGATCAGGCTCAGACAGAAATTCTCTGTGTAGAGTACCATCTGTCATATATTTGATAATTGTACGTTCTGAAGTGCAATCTTCAAATCTGATACTGTACCCAACCTGTAAAAATTTTACTTGTAACCATAAACTTTAAGTTTTCTGAGGCATGACAAAAACCAAAAATTTCGCTTTTCTCAACAGAAGTGAAAGGTAAACTCACCTCATTACCCAACTTTACACCCATTTCAACTGCAACACGAGCTGACACAGACATAGCAGCAACACGACGTGGTTGTGTACATCCTATTTTTTTGCCATCTTTAGTAAATCCTGCTTCATGCAGATACTGTGGTATTTGAGTGGTTTTTCCAGAGCCTGTTTCACCCTCAATGATAAGGACCTAGTAAAAAAAAATTTTAGATGTGTCACATACTACATCAATTTTAATTATCAGAGTTGAGCGACACAAGGAGGGTATACTACCTGATGGTTTTGAACAGCATCAACAAGAGATTCCTTGTAGTGGTAAATAGGGAGACTACGTCTGGTTTCTTCAATATCCATTTTTTTCTTTTGGGCTTCAGAGACGGATCTCTCCTTTTCCTGGAGGGATAGTCAACACTTCAACTTTAAAATAAAAGGGGTAGATGAAATAAATATCACTTATAAGGTCAAATACACACCTTCATGGTCATTTCTTTATCACCAGGCATCCGCAGAGCTTGAATAAATTCAATTTGTTCATCAAACACATAATCATAATCCTCCTTTTTAACACCTGACTTAGCTCCAACACGCCAACTAGCTGAGTGCATTTGCTCTTCCTCCCATTTCTTCTGCTCAGAATGTGGCTGCTTTTCTCTCTCGTCAACTTCCTCATACTTATCATCTCCCTTCTGCAAAAAAGAAAAGGATAAAATACTAAACACTTCCCTGACTATTAAAAAATGTATACTGGAAACAGACAAACCTTTTTGTCTTGAGGCATGTGATACCTCTGAATTCTTTCCAGCTCTCTGGCTCGCTCATGTTCTTTGGCAAGGTAAAGAAGCTGCTTCTTCCGTTCCCGTTCTTTCTTTTCTCTCTCTGTCAGCCTGTTACGTGGTTGTTGATTAAATAATTAATTTACTAGATATAAATCAAGAGGAAGAACAAATGAAAAATTTTCAATAAGGTACATACTCATCTTCATCAAATAGCATTTCATCATCTTGGATGTCTGCTTCAAGCTCAGCTATTTTGTCATCCTTACGCTTTTCCAAATACTTCCGCCTAGACTCCACCCTGAGACTTGGAATAAGCTTCTCCAGGTTCCCTTTCTCCATTTTAATTCGCTTTGCAGCTTCCTCATAGCTCTTACCTAAAAAAAATAAAAAATTATACAGTGCTAAACTAGATAAAATACACCACTTGAAAAATATGCATTCCACATCATGTACCTTGCGCTTCAGCGACATTTCTTGTCTTTTCCTTGTCTTTTTTCTTGAGGCGAGCGGCAAATTCATCTCTCTCCTGTAAATCACGTTTCACTGACTTCTCAGTTTCTGATTCACTTGAATCGGAGTCATATCTACAAAAAATGAGTGGTGCTTATTAATTTCAGAAAATTCAAAATCAAAAAGGGCGAAATAAAGATATCTATCACACGCTTACATTTTCTTGGCTCCTGGTGATGCATCTTTCTTTCTCTTCCCCATGGCTGATCAAATCTAGAAACTAAACGAAAAATCTAGGCAATAAAAGCGGAATTTTCTTCTTAAAAAAATGAAAACAAGAATTTTATAACCACACAAGAACCAAATATTACATTAGATTTCAAATGTGCGGTGCAGGCCGGTTGTTTCCCTGTTGAAATTTTCTTGTCTTTTCTTTCTATTTTTGAGGAACGAAAGGTAGGCAAAACGGCAAAAAAGGTTCAAACTTTGGAAAGTAGGAGGCAGAACGCACCTCAAACGTAAACAAACCTCAAAAGGCTGGAACACTACCCACACAGTACAGCCACACTATCGGAGCGAGTGAAAACTTTGTATGATTGAACAGTTTCCTCTCCACAAAATACCAAAAACTTGACAATATATGAAATTCAGGAAAAATCCGATTTATGTGTTAACTTGTTCCCCAATCGACTGAAAAAAATCCCCAAACTTTGATACGACTTTCACGTGCCCTTGTTGACATGTTGGCATTCTGTCATAGTAATCCCTAGCAGAAACAGAAACCATTTATATAATTTCCAATTTTGATTATATATTTATCTCAGAAGAAACAACTAGAAAAAATAGGCTTGTTTACTGTAATTTTTATGTGGTATTCCGCTTCGGACTTAATTATGACATTGGATTGAGAGCCATGCTTATTAAGATTGGGAGGAGAGAAATTCCAGACGTAAACATAACCTGCTCATTCGCTGTCAAACTTTCCAAAGACAGTTTGCAGCAGTTTGTCTTAGTAATACATTTGTGAATATGTCTCTACTATTCTTTTCGTTGAGCAGGTACCGCATTTTTCGAATGATATTAAATCGATCGTTATTGTTGTCCAGCAGGAGGCGTGTAGCTGTGGTCATCTGCGTTGTCACTATGAACGACTTACACATACTCAACTTTCGTCTGGTTGACTCAATTCCTACAGAGAAACCACATTATGTTTACACAGTTGATGTCGAAGTCGGCGGACGCCACCGTTGTGTTGAAAAACGATACAGCCAATTTCACAGTCTTCATAGACAGGTTGGTTTTGAATCATCATTTTCTATAACAATTATAATTTTCCCTTACCCTAAATGTCTCATCCTTTGTTCTTTCAAGCTAAGGAAAGAATATCAGACACCATCATTCCCTCCCAAAAGAGTTCGCTGCTCTCAACCTCGTTTGCTGGAGCAAAGACGGAGAGGATTAGAATTGTACTTACGAACCTTATTTCTGCAGTCAGCCTCCTGCCGATCTCAGATTTTATCTTTTCTAGGTCTTCCCTCACCCTCAACTCAAGATTCGTATGTATTTGCTTATCTTCTTTTAAAGCATGTTTGACTTAAATTGCATTGTAATTGTGATTTCGTATTGCAGGTATGATGCGCTCAGTGTTGAAATGGCCCATCAGCCTGTATTCATTTACAGAAAGGATCCATACTTGCAGCCAGACAGTAAATCAGACTTACCTGATGTAGTTGTAAATGGCATGCTTATGGCAATGTATAACTTGCCAAGTCTGTGATCAATGTTTTATTGATGAAAATTCTTACAGATAAAAAGTGAACAATATATAAATTTTATAATCACTGTTTTAATAAGTCATTTTCTAAATAAAATACAAATATGTAAAAAGATGAAAATCATTGAACTTATACAAATTGGACGGAAGTTTTGTTATCTAGACTACAAGGAATGGCTGAAGAAAACAAACATAATAAACTCTATTACATGAGCAATAAAATAAAAGTGTATTAAAAACAGTACAATATTAACATTAAAGCATTTTGTGCTAATTAAGAAGATTCTGCAGTCTTCTGAATTCTCCAATCGGACGGAAAAGTTTGCAAATTTGTAAATATAAGGCACATTTTGTTTCACAGATTTTCTGCAGGTAACACTAAACAGAGAGGTAAAATCTTTAAATGTAAAAACACCACAAAGTGGCCACCATTACATAGATTTTGTCATTAAAATCAGAGCACAAATAGAATCATAAGACACATTTTGATATCACTACAAAGTACATACATTTAAACTTAATACAGTCACTTCCCAAAGGCAGTGTGTTGATTCATAGGAAGACCTCTCTCAAAAGTTAGTCCATAAAAATTATTAATCAAAATTTACATGATTCAAAACCTGCAAAGCATCAAATCATAACTAAATTACATAATAAAAGCTAATACATAATCCTAATTTTTCATATTTTTTTTTAAATTATAATTATTGTATTTCTACAAAAAGAGATTCATTTGTATTTGGTGAACTAACAAAAGTTCAGATCAGTTATTGCAACAACGCCATAGCTAAAATCTTAACTAGTTTACACACTATAATACAACGCAAGGTTTGAATTCAAATTATGAAGGATCAACAATTTCAATAGACCAAGGGGAATAGATAGCAGGACAATAGAGACAGAACATCCCTGCTTTTTAAATTGAGGTTGGGTGCTGAAAAGAGCACTTACTTTCCTTGTGATGGACAAAAACAACATTTTCAAATACGTATGAAACACATAAAAAATTTGGATTCTTGAAATAAATTATACAACCAAATCCATAATTTTGAAGGAGATCTTCAAATGTGTCAAACAAGAAATGATACCTTAGCTCAGAAAATTGCTTAGTAAGACAGCTAACTTTATATGACTTATACAAAACCACACCTTCCAGTGAAAAGGGCTCAGAGTCTCCTTAGGTGTTTGTATCAATTCTCTTGCTAACAGTGCGTCAAAAATGGCAAACACCTTGGAATATGCTGTTCTCTTTTTGTGTTGGAACCTCTGCAACTAAGCTTTGCAGCAGCAATGAAAACTGTTTTGAACACCCACAGTGTGACTGAGAATTTCTCAGAGGGTACAAAAAATCAATGAAATTAAATCCATTTTGAAATAATTTACATCCAGCCAACAAATCCTCCAACTTTACAGAATAAAATACCAAAAAAGGGCCTGCCCTCTACTTCCTCTATGACCTTTCCTCAATAAGAAGGAAGCCCCTTATAGGGTATTCCGCTAGAGGGAAACGGGAACCTAAAGAAGAGGAGCATGACCGCCGGTTCTGTTTCCTCCAGAAATCTGATTGGTCAACGCTGATGTTACTTTCGCCGTCAGCCAATGAGCGCACAGGAGGAAACAGAAGCAGCGGGCGTGATTTTCTTCACAAGGTTCCGGTTTCAGTTTAGCGGAATACCCTATTAAGCAATGTTAACTGAGATCATTCTAGAGTATTATTTTCTCTACCGCCTGAAGTACAGCAATACTGTTACAACCAGACTAAACAGCACAACAAAGCTGCTTTGAACAGTTGATGCACCAGCAACACGGCACTTGAACATATCATACCTACAAATAAAGGCATGGTTAGCGAAAGTTGTAGTGACAAGACTGATGCAAAATTGAAGCAGTTAGTTTACCTGGATGGCTGCTGATTCACTATATTTGAGAATTCTGCTTCAACAAGCTGACCATCATAGTAAGTTATTTGGTCCTCAAAAGGATATTCATACCCTTGAATGCACTGGCACTTATAACCACCAGTTTCAAACCCACGTCCAAGAATTGGAACACACTAAAAAAAGGGTTAAGAAGTCAGAGAGATGAGAAGAAATTGAAAAATAAGGAGAGTCAACGATTTTAATTAGTACTCACGTATGATGATTTTCGAGGACATTTGTGAGTGTCCTTAAAAGCATTGGGCACATAATATTTATCAGGACACTGATTGATATCTAGCTGACGCAAGTTTACTGTAACTGCCACAACACCCCTACAACAAAATTGCCATTAAAAACTGACCGGTATTAAAAAAACATCTGAACTTCTGAACTTGTTTTTTTTACACCAAATTAACTTACTTGAATTCAAGTTTGACTTTGAGACTGTCCCATCCAAAGAAGGGTGATGCATAAGTCATGACCCACTTTTTCACTTTTCCTTCACAATCAAAGTATGGTGTTGTCCAGTGACCATGATTCAGATTTGCAGCCCTTGTAAAATAAACAGAGCAGTATATCACTCTTCAACAAAAATTAACTGAACAAAAACAAAAAAAAACAAAAACAGATTTTAAATTGTACCTGTAGTTATTTGGATAGTGTTCATATTTCTTCAAGTTTTCACCAGTTTCATTGAAGCGTAGTTTAATTTTCATGAAGTACTTTTCTAGATCATCAAAGTTCGTTGACCAGCGTTGCTTAAGGAAAGTGAACCATGGCTTGTTCAGGTATACTTCATCTGTTATCAAACATTTCAAAATTCTAGAGAACACAGTCTTAAAAATCTATCAACTTTTATGACCTGAGCAGGCTTACCTGTCTTATTTAACCTGGCCAAATCCTCAAGTTTGAATTTTAATGTGTTTAATTGCTCTTTGTAAGCAAAAGGGGCAAATAATGTGCGATTGGTGAACTTATTTCGTTCCCAATAAGTTCCAGCAGACCAGATTTTGGTATCTCCCATGACTAGAGCCAAAGTTTCTCCAAACATTTGATCTTCCGTAAGAGGCTTATCAGCTACACGTTTCCCAGTGAAAACTTCCTTAGGGTCTGATATCTAATGAAAAGATACACAATACATGCCATAGAATTAAAGCACTCTGAATTCAATTAGAAATCATAAGTAAAAGTAACATCTCACTATACCTGAAGAAAAGCACTGATGAAGTTAGCCAGACGTGTAGCCATTTTAGCTTCATTTTCAAACTGCTCCTCTGTACCATATGCAATGTCTCCATGTAAGACAAGATCTTGTGGATGATATCTTTAAAAAAATTAAAAACATGAGACCTTAATTTTTAAAATGTGAGGATCAGGAGCTGGGAGTTTCAGATTGGGTACTTACTGTTTACAATTTCCTTCATTGACTGAGAAAATGAACCTGAGAACCTCATCAATGTTAACTTTACCAGCGTGAAGAGATTTGGCACCTTTAGAGGCATTCTTGTACTCAGGAAACTTATCCAAATAATAGTTACGCATATATTCTGGAACCCTCTCCCATTTAACAGGAATTTTATGAACCCCTGGAAATTTAAAGTAACTTTTTAATTCTGAGACAAACCAAGCATTTTTATTTAAAAAATTTCAAATACTTACATCCAACCCTGAGGCAGTCAAAATTGTTATAATATTGTTCAGCTGTAGCACGTTCAATGATTTCTCCAAGGAATGGGCGTCGAACAACAGTGGGTAGACGATATTGTGGTCTACAGCGACACTGATAGCCTCCTCTTCTAAAGCCCCATCCATGAATAGGTTCACACTGAAACAAAGACATCAATATAGTTAGGCTGAAACAAATAGTATCATCATCTTAACAAAAAGTATATGTACCTCAGTAGATTCTTTTTTACATCTTGCAGTATCTGCAAATCTGTTTGGGCCACTATTTCCTTGACCTTTAGGGCATTGGTTGATATCTATTCGATCATAATCCATTTCTATCACTGACACTGCAGTGTACCTAGAAAGAGAAAAGACACAATAATGAAGTGGTACACCCAAGGGTAAAGCAGAACAAACTAGACAGCAATTTAAAAAGGTAAATTATGTAGTGACTTACATGGGGTACTCAATGTGACGGAATCCAGTGTGACGCGGGTAGAGATCAGCAATCGGGACCACAGCAGCTACAAGCCACTTGTTAGAGCGGCCACAATCAAAGTATGGGCGAGTCCATTTCACTGGTCCAGGGTCCTCGTGAGCACCTGTTAATTTGAAACCATAGTTGTCAGGCATGAAAATACCAACAGTGATCATCTTAGCTTAAGATTGTATGAGTTAAAAAACCTTGTGGTCCATGGAAGGTAAATGTTTCATTTGTATTGTTTGCATAACGAATTTCAACTTGATATGTTGTTTTCGTATCATGACGACCTTTGGTCTGATCAGGCAACCATTTCTTATACCTATGAAATGAAATAAAATTAAAAGGGAAATGAAGAGAATAAAGTGAAAAATGGTTCAAATTCACAGATACAAACCACTCATTGATGCGATAGTACTCAGATGTGTAATCTTGACTTAGGCTGTCCTGTGGAAAAGCACCAAGATCTCTCACTGTGAAAGTGTTGCGTGTTGACAGTCGCTCAAGATGGACAGGGTCATTGAAATCATCCTCCCTGAAATGAATCAATGAAAGATATTATGACTGAAAACACGCTAGAAGATCAAATCAGGAACTTTCAGCAAACCTGTAGGTTCTCGGGGCAAAACGAGGCAAAGTCTTGTTGAAGAATCCTCTGTATGAAGATGAATACGACGTATTGGGAGCAAAGTAAATTGCACTAGCATTGATGTATGGGTTGGCTGACACATCCGCCACAGTCGACAGGAAGTAATACATCATACCAGGATCATAAGTATCATTAATTGCTGGCCGAATAAACCTAGTCTGTAGGATGTAAGAGAAGAAGAAGGCTCTGCTCATGGCCATGTTGTGCAGGTGCAGGAGCGCCGTCCTATTGGGGAAGACGGGGTTGATGTTGATCTCCTTGATGTCCGGGATGTGGCTGACAGAGTCCTCCGGTAGGTAGAGGTCCCCTAGATGCTGGATGGGGCAGTTGTCCTTGTTCACCCGTTGCATCTGCGTCCGCACCTCGTCGAACGAGTCCTTGCCCTGCCATTCGTACTGGCAGAATATAACGTTGACGCCCAAGCCGAGGACGGCCAGGACGGTATACAACAACAGGTGCCAGCCCATGACTCACGGCTCAAGCTTTGCTGGATCAAAACGCGCGGCCCAGACAGGTGCGTAGGAAATCGGCCGAGGGTTTAGCACGAAAGCGATGGCAAAGCGTAACGAATTATGAAAGGCGAGCGATACAACATAATCTTAAAATTACAACGGCCAGTCACAAAACACCGCCCGAGCCTGCCGCCATCACGCCAACGCCTTGTTTTGATGGCGGGCTGCGCTCCAGAAGTGCGGCCTTCTCTCTCTCTCCGGCCTTACGGAGCGGCTGCGCGAGCAACAAGGATAGCAATTCTCGGCAGAGGGCAGTAGGGAGTGGCTGCATACTCCACTACATTCATATTCGTATGGGGAATCACATTTGTGTGTAGTATGCGAAATTTCAGTGTACAGTAGTCTCCAAACTGAAAGGCAGTTAGTTGAGCCAATTTACTACAGTGACAATAAAATTTGAAGATTTTTTGAATGCAAATTGCGCGTGGGTAAACTCAATCTAAATGTTTACACGGTGCTGAGAAGATATACATATATATTTTTTTAATTCATCTTGAAATTCCTCTAAACAATATAAAAGTCCTTCTCCAACAGCCATTTCTTTAATCTAGTTTTAAAGAGTTTTACATTCTGGACTTCTTTAATTAATTGGGGTAGCCTATTAATTACAATGTCTGAAGAAAGGGTTTAATTTGAATGCTTTCCTTAGGTCAAATTTGCCTCTCCTTAGGATCGTACTTATGTGCCCTTTCATTTCAAAAATCATAAACACGTGTTTTCCCCAATTTAGCTTTAGATTTCTCTTGTGGTTCTGTGCTTTCATTTCCCATTACAATATCAGTTTTCTCATGTACAAATATCATGCATCAGCACAATTTGTGTAAATAAATATGGTTCCATTATAAAGCCCTGCGGTACATCATATTCCACCTCCAATAGCTCAGACATTGTATTCATAGATTTCTCAGTCCAGTTTCTGTAACTTTACATTCTGGCACATCTTTGACAAATAGCTTTTTTTGTGCTATCATATTGAGAGGTACTCCATACTTTGCAAGTGTGTCAGGTCGATGCCTAACACAATCAGACACTTATGCTTAGGTCTAGGAAAATAGCTGCCATCTTTTTTAAAAAAAAAAATCTTATATTTTTGAACACCAGCTCAGTCTGGGCATTAGTTCATTCCCTGCGAAACCTCATTCCGGTTACTTTCTGGGTCCTTGTTCAATGTTTTTTGAAGTTTAAATTCTACCTCGTCTTCTACTGACAGGAATGTACATTCGCATTCACGTGCACATTCAGGCCTCAAAAACTCAAAAAAAAGAAATGCCATTTTTTTAAAATGCCATGATTCTTGATGTGTTTAAACGTCATATTAGATTGAAAGATCATTTATGTTTGTGCCGTAAACTGTGAATGTATCTGCATTCGAGTGCAATGCTATAAAATGGAGCGGGTCTAAAGTGCTCATTTTCTTCTGAATGTTCGCGACCGGCACGTTGGTAGCGCGCTGCCTTCTAGCAGACGGCCAAACAGCTGGCTTCGGCTGCTGCGCCGGGCCCTGGCGAGCACAGCCAGTCTTGCGTGTTGACTAATCGTCGAAAGAGGCCGTGGGCAGGGCAGGGCACGGCAGGCAGGGGCAGGGCAGGGGCACCTAGGTCCGTGGTACTAGCAGTACCAGTCACTTTCGAATTTCGAAAGCTGCGTTGGGACCGCGGTGCTACGTTCGCCATACCGAACATTTTCATGGAAAGTTCCATGCGAAAGCTTTTCGCGAGTGTTTGACTCCACCTAAATGGATACAGTGCTCTGGAGGATGAAAATCATATGGTGAAAGTGGACAGTGAAGTGATTTAGTGATATTTGTGCTTGCGTGTCCGTTTGACAGCAGTGCTGCTAATTGGCTTGCGACCTTGCCACAGTGTTTGGTGCTCAATGTTTGGCCTCAATGGCCGAAGCGGACTCGATGGACTGCAAACTTGTGGAAGTGCCATTTAGCAGATTGGTCAGGTTAAAGCATGACCAGAGAGTATTATGTGCAGTGTTCACCATTTGCTGTTCAGGGTACACCTGCGGGTAGGGGGCACTCCTACCTTGGTATGGACTCTGGCCCAGAGCAGCACGGCTCTGGGCTTCACTACCTCATGAATGAGCAAGCAAAGTCCCTCGCAGCCCTACATGAATTGCAGAATGAGGTCGGCGCATTGCTGGAGTTTCGTGATCTTGTTATTGAGACATTCCCCCATCTTCGAAGTAAGATGGCATCACAGCCAAGTAGTTCGGGTGCGCTTTCGAGCTCCAATACTACACCCAACTCTTCAAATGCTGGAATGTCACATATACCAGTGCCCACCACCAGACGCGAGTGGGAGCCAGGAGTCAGGGTCAAACGAAAGCTTGGAAACAAGGATCACGAAACCAATTCTAGCTCTTTAACAACTAGTAGGAGCCGCAGTAACAGTCAGGGCTCAAAGTATCCTACATCACAACTTCTGAATGGAGCTAATGCAAGCAGTGGAAGCAGTTCAACTGGGAGCAGTGCCATTCAAGACTCAGGGTTTGGTACAGAAAGCAAGGAACACTATTCAGCATCTAGTAGTACAAGTCAAAGAGGCGGCGGGGCAAGTGTCCCTTGTGCAGAAGATGAATTGTGGAATTTACTTGATGTCATTCACCGCAAAGGTACTAAATTAAGGCAGGAAGTTGAACATCTTCAAACTCGTCTCCAAGATCGAGATGGAAACGGTGAAAAGTATAGAGACAGGGATAGAGGAAGAGCCCGCAGCCTTGGTTCTGTTCCATCAAGTGAGAGTTCACGAGACCTTAGAGCATCATCTTTGCAGCCAAGAGAAAGATTGTCAAGGAGTGTTGAGAAATGCTATGGTGACATCACAGATGAGTATTTAGATCGTGGAGATCTGGCTGATGAGGATTCGCGTGACAGTGTGGACTTTCGTACTCAACGGCTTTTAGAACTTGGGCGTGAAGAAGTAAGAAGCTTACGAAAAGAGCGAGATCTCCTCCTTGATAGATTGGCTGAGATGGAAGCTGAAATGTTAGCAAGTAGAGCTCGCACATCTCATTTGAAGAATGAGATTGGTGCCTTATCTTCAGCCAAAAGAGAGTTAGAAGATCAACTTCAGTCAGCTATGTCACAAAAAACTGAACTCAACTCAAGGATACATGATCTGCACCTACAGTTTGTGAGGAACGCAGGTAGCAGTGTCAATGGTGCCCTGGTGAGGCCAGTGGCAGTCCCATCGCCTAAACGAGCTGGTGTGGTAACACAGTTTATCTCTAGTCAGCCCGTCAAACCAACTGCCTCCTCTTGTTTCACTCCAGTGTTATCATCAAGGTCGGAATCGGAAGGAAAGCTAAGGGAGCCCATGAGTCAGTCTCGGTTTTCCAAAGGCAGTAGTGCTGAATCAAAAGTCTCCACAGAGAAATCAGCAAGTGGCTCTGGTGGAAGTGACTGTGCCAGTTATAATGAGTCTTCTTCACAGCTCACTCGCTCTGAATTTGTGGGAAGAAATGTTAAGTTAGGCGCTCTGGATGGTATCATTAGTTGTCCTAATGATATTCCAAACTTTATCCGTGGTATTGATCCTGATCCTGATCGTATTGCTGCAGTTTTGAAAGAAACTGATCATGTGGAGCTTCAACGTCATCTCTTAACAAGTATGGCTGAAAACAAGGCTCTGAAGTTGAGAAGTCTAAGTGAACAAAGAATAAGAGAGGGATTGACGCAGCAGCTAGATTCAACTCGAGATGAAAACGATGACTTGCGGTTTCAATTAGAAGAGAGAAATATAGAGCTTGAAGGCACGAGGGCAAGAGTACGCGTTCTTGAGAAGATTCATCAAGTTACTCTTCCTACAGATAATGAGACTCAAATGAAAGCCCCATTGCTGAACATTGCTGCAGTAGATGAGACGATCAACCAGCAGCACAGCAGTAGCACAGAATCTGCCCATGATACTGAGGGTCAGAGAGCTCCAACAACCACCCCAGCTGTATCTCCAATGTCATCTCACATAACAAATCCCAAAGCCCCTATGTCCCCACGCCGCCGGCCAAGTAAGATTCCACTTGTAAAATCATATTGTGCACCAAAGCCACCTGGCAACAAGACAACACAAGAGGGTACATCAAATAGCACAGGCACCAGCATAAGTAGCACTGGAAGAGACACATTAAAGAGAAGAAAGGCGGGTTCATCTCCAGCCTCACGTGGAACATCCATACCTGATGGATCTTCTGTCTCGTGGAGACAGAGAAGAGACAGCAGCCCATCCCTTGGACCAGCCGGGCGCAGTCGTGATTCTCTGAGCTCGGGTGGAATAGGAAGAAGTTCTTCAGCTTCTGTACACCATGGCAGCCGTGAGTCTCTTGGTGGGCCTAGGTCACGTAGCACACCCACCAAAAATGATGGCAACCTTAGTAAAAATCCATCTCTTGCGTCTTCTTCATCCCTGAGTCGCCGTGAACTTGCCAAATCTAGAGATTCAGTCCACTCATCGCCTGGAGGTAGGAAGTTTCATACCAGTCAGGTTCGTAGAAATAATCTAAGCAGTACATCTGTAAGCCGCACAAATTTAAATGACACAGAGCAATCAAAGGCCCGCCCCACCAGATTGTTTTCATGGGGCAATTGGTGGAAGATTGGTATTTTAGATAGTCCTTCATAATTTATAATTTGTGCTCAGCAAGTATAATATTAACAAAGAGATAGTTCAGTACTTGATTAATGTTATTTTTATGCTTTTACACAACTTTCCTTATTGATTTTAGTTTCCACAAGCATGTGCATATAGATACATGTGTATTTAAAAGGTGCTAATTAGTGTTTGAAAGGGTTATCACAATTCCCTATAAATAGTTGGCACATATCCAATGCACAGTTTTCTCTCTATGTATGTAATTGTGTTTTCCTATCCAACTGACTTTAGACTGCATGAGGATGAAGCTGGTCCCTTGGCAGGGTGGTAGCTGTTAAAAGGCTGATTAGTTACTTTTCATCATTTTGCATTGATATGTGCTCCTGTAATATTTTATCAAAATATCTCAATCTATGTATTAGCTTTTTTTTTACCATATGTGTTGTAATAAGATTTTTCCAAAAGAGCCAAGCTCTTAAAACCCTTTAGTGTTACAACTCCAAAGTTAAGAGATGTAACTGTACTCTAAAGGTCATACTTTCTTAGTTTGCAGTTGGTGTGCCAGGCCCATTTGCTCAACTTCAGAGGCATGACTGAGAATGAGTGGTGCAAATCTAGTACACAGAGTTATTGCTGTCCTTTTGTATGTGTGCATGATTATTTGTTACTGTGATTTTAAATTGAGTGGGAAAAGGCATAACTGCTCAGAGCTGCTTGTAATGACTCATTTATATGTAACCTGTGCTTTCTTTTGAATGCAATGTTCTTTTTGAGCCTTAAAAACAAATTTATAATTTTTGTGGTGTTACAAACATTGGCTTGGACCATTCTTCAACAATCACAGTCTGGAACCATTCCAGTCAGTGCTTTTTTTTTTTTTTTACATGTTCTGTTTTGTCTATTTTGTTGTGCATTTCTTTTTCTCCTGAGCAAGATGTGTAAGCTGTTCACTCTAGTTTCAGGTTAAGAACACTTCCCGTCTTGCTATTACATTCTTCTATGTATGTATGTAGTGGTGTACTATGTACGATTTGAGGCCTTGTTAGGTAGTAAGTTAATTTGATGTAAATATGTCTTCTAAAGCATAATTAATGCCACTGCACATCACTTGAAACATCACTCCTTAACATGAATCTCTATTATAAAAATAGTTGCATTTGTAGTCAGTCTTAAAATTGAATGATATGGAAAGATTCTTCAGGGGATCTATTCTATCCCATTAGTTCAGTTTATCTGCTAATTTATTTTTTCAAACTGCTGTTATTTCTATTTTTTTTTTTTAAGTTAATCTTAAATATTTTTATTGTGATGCAAAGTTTATTGACTGCACAAATTTGTTGTCTGTGATTGCTCAAGAAAACAATTGATAGTATCCTACTTATAATTTCTATCCATCTCCTTATATCCTTTTAATGTTGTGTATTTCATGTATCTTTTCCTATGACTCTCTAGACATGACCGTGCCTTTGTGTGTACTTTGACACTGAATAGAATGCTGCATTAATCCATCAAGACACTTGCTTTGGTTGGGCAAATTTTTTTCTCCATTCTTTTCTCATGGACTCCTGAATCTATAGACCTATAGGTGTGAGGACCGTTCTATGTGGAAACAGCCGGCTTCAATTTTCTTTGTCTCCAATGCTCCTGTGCTACTGTGCTACATGTCGCTGGTCTTTGTTCTTGTTTTCAAAAGGAAAAATTAATTTGTGTAGCAACCAGTGTCTTAATATATTTTAATGGTCTTACTACCTGTGCAACTGTAAGCACATGTCATAATGCTATGTATGTTGATTTAACTTCAAATCATATTTAATAAGACTTATGAGATCTAAAACTACATTTTATTGAAGGTTTACTGTAAATTTCAATGCATGTCCAATTTGGTCTGTTGTTGTCCCTGTTTAATTGTATGGTATTGTAACCAGCTGTGACTTATACAATCATGACCACGCCATCTATTCTCCCCCCGCCCCTCCCCCCCAACCCCCTCAAAAAAAAAAAGAAAGAAAGAAAGAAAGAAAGAAAAAAGACATCATCAAAAAGTAGTGATGCATTTCACTGAACAGAACCCACTTTGACATGTATTGCAATGGATTGCATTTATTAGTATCCACATGCTTACTTCAGTAGGCATTCTCCGCTCTTTAGCTGTTTCTTACTGTTGAGTCATCGTCATCAAAATTATCCTCTTTGAATTGATTGAACCTCTTGAGTTGTATTACCTATTGTACCTAGTCAATCATGACTTGGCAAAATTGTCAAAGAATCATGTAAAGTTATTATAAAACTGTTTATTTTTAAAAAATATAATGTTTTATAGACACACCTGCCCTGTGTTTTACCCTTTCCATTCTAACCACCCTTACTTGCTTTCGCCAGAGATGTAGTGTGGGATATTGGAGAGGAAACCTACACTCGACAAATGTTCCTTGTTCTAAAACGAAGATAGGTCCATTAATTTTTCAAAAATTACTTAAAAAAAAAGAAAAAGAAAAAAAAAGAAAAGAAAAGAAATTGAGAAGAAAACCCTTCAAACTTTTGAGGTTGTGGTTCACTGTTGTGTGCAAACCTCTAGAAAAAATGAACTTGAAGCCTACAACAAAACGAAATCAAATCTGGAATTTCGTCTGAGAACACCCTGCTAATTGCAAAAGTGGTTTCAGAGCAAAAACGTCGCATGCGATGCGACTTAAACGAGGGTTGATACGTTATCAGATAGGAAAGCTCTCGGCTCTCGGCACTGAGAATGCCTGTAAGCCTGCATTGCTGCGCAAACGGAAAGCAAGACAGTGTTTTTTTTTATTTTTTTATTTTTTTATTTTTTTATTTTTATCTTTTTTATAATGTCAGAATGAATCGTTCTGGTTCGCCGCGGGGCGTGGCGTGGTGCGGCGGGGCGGGGCGCAGCGGGCGGGGCGGGGCGGGGCGGGGTGCACACATAACGCTCATCCCAGTGGAAAGCTGCGCCGCGCTGCGACCAAGACCAGAGGGAAGGGGGAAGGCCCAGCCAGGTCTCCTCGCCTTGTCTCACTCGCTCCTGTGCGGCACCCATCATGAGTGCGAGAGAGGCAGAGCGAGAGGAGCGCAGCTCGGCCCTATCGCTGCGAGCCTCGCCTCTCCTCTCTCCGCCGCCGCGAGCATCGCATCACCCGTCTCCGTCCGGCACAGGGGAACGGGCAGGGCTGGGCTGCAGAGAGAGAGAGAGAGAGAGAGAGAGAGAGAGGCCGGGCCGCGCATGGGTGTGGTCGCGTACTTCGGCCAATGCGGCTGAGCTCACAGAGCGGAGCTCGCGGCCCGGTTCTGTTCTGTGTAAGAGTGTAGGTCGCGGACATTTCCTCTTTATGTACCTTAAACGGCTTCCTTACTGCAATTTTTTATATTTTTTTTCCTCGAGGGGAGAACAACTTGGAATTTTGGTGAACACGGTGTTGTTGTGAATTTTTGCAGTATTTTCTTTTTGATTATTTTGAATTTTTGCTTGAATTTTCCTAACATTTTTGAAAAAGTTTTTCTGATTTTTTTTCCCCCTAAATTTTCTGAATTACGAGGTGTTCAAGAGTTCCATAGTTGTTTCCTCCTTTTTTCTTCTTCTGTTAATTGTAGTACTTTCTTTTTAAATTGCATGCATGTGTAAAGGGACAGTGAAAGTTGTGTGTTGTACGACGAGAGGGAAGATGTCCTATGTATGTGCTGGGAGGGGCGGGGCGGGGCGCGTGGCTCTTACACTCAGATACCTTGGGTGTTATGAAACGTGCGATGATTTTTGAGGGTCCCAATGGGAAGAGTTGCTGGCGGTGATCACGAGGAGATCTGTGGTGCGTCCAGGTAACATCAGAGAGGTGCTTTTTAGCAGATGGTACGTTAGTATCAGCAGCTTGTACTGTTTATAAGTTAAAATTTAACGTCGAGAACGTCGTCAGTTTAAGTTGTCAGCACAAGTTGTCCAGCGCTAAGCGTGCTGTTCCATTGCAGGTGGCGTATTGTTCCTACGGCGGCGTGCGCTGCACTAAACTTTTTGGTTTGTTGCAAAACAACGCTGCGAGGCTGAGGCAGATCGGGGGCGGAGCGGGGGCGGGGGCAGGGGCGGGGGCAGGGGCGGGGGCAGGGGCGGGGCGCCGGCGCCGAGCCGTGACAGCGAGTGAGCCGCCGTCATGCAGCAGCAGAATACACAGAGCGCAGCGCTCAGGACGAGCGGGGCGCCGCCCGCCGCCGCCCGCACACCCGACTCTCATAAAAGCTTCCGTACGTCGAATTGCACTGTACTGGAAGTGACCGTGCTGCTCTCTGCTGGCGCATCGCAGCTTTCGGCAAAAAATTCACCGCGAGCAGCTAAAGTGCAGCCGCGAGTTCACTGTCAGAAAAAAAGCACGTTAAAGGCGTCCCCACAATAATGGCAATGGACCTTATTTCGGAGGTGATAGCGCCTGCGAGACACTGGGTAGGCCGACCCGCCAAACACGTGTGTGAAGGTGGTGGCCTACCCAGAGACCGCAAGAGCACGGGGTGCGGAAACTTGGTAGGCACATTTTCGTGGCGTCGTCGTTTCTCGAAGAGTTCTTTGTGGGGGCACCCTAAGGTACGATCATTTACTGGTCAAGTCCTTGCCTGCTCTGGTTGTACTTTGCTAGTACGGTCTTTTGAGGTATGAGGTACAGTAATCTTAAGATAAATGTGGTGTACTTCGTACCTCAAAAGACCGTACTAGCCAAGTACACTTAAAGCAGGCAAGGAGTTGACCAGTAAATTATCGTACCTTTTGTGTACTTTGGTACGATTTTTCTGACATTGTTCACTGTAGCTCGCCGCGCAGTACCGTAGCGCACGGTGAATGTGCATCGCAACCTATATGGGGAGGTATACGAGTACGAGCCTCTCATTCATTTGCACATTGCGTTTTCTGAGCAGAGAGTGCGGCTGCTTTCGTCGCGTGTGCCGCGAGCAGCCGCAGACAAGCCGCGAGCAGCCAGCCGCGGGCAATCCTGGAGCAGCCCCGAGCAGCCAGCCGCGGGGCGGGCAATCCTGGAGCAGCCCCGAGCAGCCAGCCGCGGGGCGGGCAATCCTGGAGCAGTTCCGAGCAGCCAGCCGCGGGGCGGGCAATCCTGGAGCAGCCCCGAGCAGCCAGCCGCGGGGCGGGCAATCCTGGAGCAGCCACGAGCAAGCCTCGAGCAGCCTCGAGCAGCCGTGGACGGGTAAACGGCGTTAACCGCGAGCAGCCGCGCAGGCAGCAGCGAGCAGCCATGAGCGGTCAAGAGCAGCCGAGCAGCCACGGACAGTCTCGCACAAGCAGACGCGAGGTAAGCCGGCGCGAGGTAGCCCCAAGCCCCACGCTGCGCTGGCCCGCGCCGCGCCGTCCATGTTTAACGTTTCTCGGCAGTGTAGGATTAGACACGCGGGTGCCCAGGACCCTTCCTGGTTCCAGGGGCGCGGGGCGGGACGGGGCGGGGCGGGACGGGGCGGGGTGGGGCGGGGTGGGGCGGGGCGTGAGGCTCTCTGCCGACGACCGCTTCGTACTCTCCTGGGCAGGCGCGTCGAGCCATGGGCGCGAGCGCGAGGTTGGACTAGAACCTGCGTGTCGGGGCGGGGCGGGGCGGGGCGGGGCGGGGCGGGGCGGGGCGGGGCGGGGCTGCCTTCGACACACTTGCCTCGCTCTCGTTCATTCCGTCGAATTGGCCATTTCAGTGGAGCAGAGCGCGGGCTGGGCGGGGCGGGGCGGGGCGAGGCGGGGAAGCACCACGCAGTCACGGAAACCTATTTCCGTGGCGTAGGGGTGCGGCCAAAGGGGGACCAAATTATGTGAATTACTACTCTCGGTGCACTGTTGCGTATTTTTTTAATTTTCTGTTTCAAGCCTGGGTACCCCATCCCCAATCAGACGCGTTATTTACTGCATACCTCTATTGTATCTGAAAGGGATGGTGTACACAATGTCATGTTCTTGGACACGCAGCACGCTAACTGTATTTGAAGGTTTTTGTGCAAACCTTCGCACAAAGTTAAACATACAATTCGATTCGCAGGAATTTGTGCAAAGAAATGTACTTTTTCGAGCATAGATTTGCAAAAAGGTGAAAGTTTGTGCATAAATTTGTGCAAATAAAGCGTAGGTTTAACTTTGTGCAAATGAAAGTCACAAAGCCAGTTAGTGTGAGGACTCTCTATCGGCACATGTTTTGAAGGTGCCCGTCAAGGTTCCCTCTCAATACACCCTGCGTAGCGTACGCGGTATCCTGCCCTGCACTCGTGCGCACAGAGAGTACTCGGGGAAAAAACGCATCCGTGGGGTGTTTTGCGTTCAGTGTAATTCATCATAATCGGTGGATGGTATTCTGTAAGAATCGAATAACAGAAATACACTTTTTGCACACTCGCGGTTTTCTAGAGCAGTTCCAGCGGAGGATACGTCGCAGCCTCACTCCAGAGCCCCGCTCTGTGTACAAGATGGACAAAGAGCGAGAGAAAAGCAAAACAGAGGAAGAAAAAAAAACCTTGGACGAATAAAATTGCCAAATCGCATGACGAACAAAAGTCCGGCGCGCCCGCGGCCGGGACCGCGGCAGCCGGGGCCGGCCCAGAGTGTAGTGCAGTGTAGTGGCCATGTCCTTGGAGCGACAATCGAATAGCGAAACTGAGGGGTCCTCTGCAGCGTAACGTACACAGACGACCCGAGAATACCTCATGCGTAAACCCAGAGGAACCCAGCAACCCTCGCTGAGGAACTATAGATTATTTCACTGGAACCTCTCGAAAAACAAATGCACTAGGAAGTCAGCGATTTCAAAACAGAATTCAGACCACCTAGAGTCCATTTACAAATTGACAAATTTGAGTCTCTCAGATGTTTATTAATTTGGCGTCATAATGCACTCTTAACTTCTTACAAAAAAAATAATCCTTGTATTACAAAGAATTCTGTGCAACCGTAAGCCAATTCAAAGCAAAATTTTCTTTGTAGTCTTTGTAATACAAAGAAAATTCCTTGTAATTCAAAGGAAAACTCTTCGTAATGCGATGGTTTTTCTTGTATCTTACGGTTGCATAGAATTCTTTGTATTCTACAAACAATTTCTTTGTAGAAAGTTTAGAGTGTGCTTCAGGAGCCAGTTTTAGATGACTTCTGGTACTTCCGGTGCATTTGTTTTCCGAGAGTATCGCGAATAATGGACCCAGTGAAATAGTCTATTAAGCACCGTTAAATAAGTAATGCTTGCGAAAAATATAGCAAATATTATGGTGTGACTAGCCAATTTCGGACACCGGAAAATCTAATGTGACCTGTGTCACCGTGTGTCACACTACATGGGCGACGTCTGGAGAGGTCGCATGATGCGGTGTGGCCGAGCTTTAGGTCACGTTTGTGATCCTAAGTGTAACGCCGTAGGGCCTGGAGCTGACGTCACGTGACGTCGCATCAGTTACATTTATTATGTCGCCTGACGTTGAGTGACCGAAACTTGTCACACCGATTGAGGTGACGCATGTCACATTAGTTTTTACAATTTAGTGTTTCTTGATCTTCCCCTCAATTTACTGATTGTCTCTGTGCTACCCGGTACGATGCTTAATGGCGCCCCCACAATGGCCGTTACCGAGGCCGAGCGCCTGTGACAAACTGGATAGGCCAACCCGCCAAGCACTGGTGAGAAGGTGGGGGCCTACCCGGAGAGCACAAGCGCAGGGGGAAGCAGGAATTAAATTCCTGGTACCCAAAATTTCATACCGTCACCTGCCGACGAGTTGATTGTGGGCGCACCTTAAGACTCTCCATTTTTCTGGAGCGCTGTGCCTTTGCACAGAGTGCTTCGCGTGGGCGCGCGGCTTCCCGCGAAGGGTCCGAAACTCAAGTTGCGTTTGAGCGCGGAGCGCGTACACCAGACGCCCAGAAATCTGAAAAGACCGGGAAGACCACCAGTACAGGAAGACCAAAGAAAACGGAGGAAGTCCAACAAAATCGTAGGCCACAAATGGTAAGGGAAAACCGAAAAATATTAGGGAAGACCGGAAAAACTTGAGAGAACACCGAGAAATTTGAAGGAAACCTGGAAAATGTAAGGGAAGTCCAATGAAGATGAGGGAAAACTAAAACTACAGAAAACGGTAGGAAGCCTTCAGAAGATCCTAGAAAACCAGATATTGGGAAAACAAAGAAAAAGTTGGGAAGAGCGGGAAAACCAAAAGGAAAACCTAGGAAAAGCAGAAAGCCCAAAGCATGTGTACACCGGCAGACCGTACTTGCGGACCCCTACCGGCTTGCCGTCGGCGGCCGCATGTACGATGTTCAATGCGATAAAGACGCTAATAACACTTTTTTTTTTTTCAGGCGAGTACTCTCGCGCGCGCCGCCCTCGTAGCACTACAGAGTGCGTTTGGTGCGCTCGTGCGTTTCGCGGGTATCGGGTCGCTCTATCCGGCACGTCCCAGCTGGCGGGGCGGGGCGGGGCGGGGCGGGGCGGGGCGAGGTAGCGCCACTAGAGCGGCCCCCGACGCGATACGCGTGTTTGTCCCTCTCTCTCTCTCTCTCTCTCTCTCTCTCTCTCTCTCTCTCTCTCTCTCTCTCTCTCTCTCTCTCCTGCAGGCACCGCTACGGGTGCTGCTACCGCGTGAGTCGCGGGGGTGACTCACGATGAGCCACCGTCAGAACGCCGCATATGATAGACAACACGCGAGGAGGCGACCAGGGAACGCCGCGGGACCGCTTCCTCGACCCACCCCGCCCCGCCCCGCCTCGCTCAGGGGCGGTTTTAGCAGTGGGGGCATCTGCGAAGGCCGCCTAAGAGGTAGGCAATATGAGGTGCAAAACCCCTGTATGTAGGCAACCCGCAGCACATCGCCCCTCCCGTCATCTGGACTTAAAACCGCTCCTGCTGGGGTCATGCACTTTGAGCAGAGTAGGGCGAACCCAGGCGTGCGAGTGTTTTATTGTACATGAGAAAATCTCCGGACGCACTATTGAACAAATAACGGCGTGTAATTAAGGAGTTTCACGGACGTATATTGAAAGGACAAGGTCACGGTGGAGGGAAATCTGGTTTATGAGGGAATATTATTTTATTAACTGGAGCAATAAAACATAGTGAAAGTGCTAGACGACTAAGATTCTTTAAAATACCTCCTTGTTACTACACAGTTGAAGTTAAATTCTCAAAATCGTGCAAAAAACACGGGGATTCACCAGAAAATACACGCACAGCTGATCCAAATTATTCTCTCAATTACATGATTAAATAGGATTTTTCCTAAATTATTGTGAATTATTTCTATTTATTCCAAATTATTGGAAATTAACTCGCAACTGCGCAAAATAATCATAATTATTTCAATTAATTTTTTAAAAAATTCAGAAGTAAATTTTGCTCTGCAATTGAAAGGGTGGCGTGAAAACATGGAAAATTTTTGCGGCAGTAAACCTCCCGAAGGAGGTTGCGGTTCCCGCCAGGCACAGGGCTTTTACCCCCTGTGGCAGCCAACTGCTTCGGTGTTCCATGGGAACCGGCGCTTTGCTGACTGCGATCCTATCGCGCAATTCGACAGATTTGATCCCCGTACCACCATTGGCCTACCCCTAGAGGTACGAGCGGTGTCAAGAGCGTTAGACTTCCTGATCCCAGTTTCAGAGGCCTTACCTCAGAGGGGTACGCGGGATTCGAACCCACAACCCCGAGTGCCGACACGTAGCCAGAACAGGAAGCGACCCAACGCCCAGAGCCACCGAGCCAACGGCGGTGAGACGTGTTTAATTTCTACTTGACCTGCCCTGGAGCAGCTGCCAAAGGAAATCCCAAGCGCGAAAAACACTTTCCCGAGTGGGAGTCGAACTTCGGACCACTCGGTTCGGTGTTGCGCGCTCTACCAACTGAGCCACAACGCCACGATGACTGTACAGTGCGACGGGTTCGAGTTGTATTTGCCCTGTCCTCCTGGCTGGAGGCTGCAGGATACGCGGCAAATACGGATTGGAAATTATTGGACAATGACTGGGGTACGATTACGATTGGAAACGATTTGAGTGACGGGAGAGCGACTGAAAATGACTTGAGATGACTGGATTGACTGGAGATTACTGGATTGACTGGAGATGACTGGATTGATTGGAAATGATTGAAGTGATTGGAAAGTGATTGGAGTGATTGGAAAGTGACTGGAAAATGATTATTTTTAGCCCCGTACACTGATTGGACGAAGTGAGGTACCCCTCGCCTCCACCTCTCCTCCCCCACGACCCAACCCGCTCCTACACGGGTGCGACAAGGACGGAGAGACGGAGGTGCGAGACGGGTGCACTGCACGTTGCACGTGCACGAGTAGCGGCTGCAGCGATGAGGCGAGGCCAGGGGTCCGCCGCACTCGAGGGGTCCGCAAGTACGGTCTGCCGGTGTACACATGCTGTGGGCTTCCTGGTTTTCCTAGGTTTTCCCCTGTGGTTTTCCCTGTCTTCCCAACTTTTTCTTGGTTTTCCCAATATCTGTTTTTCTTGGATCTACTGAAGGCTTCCTACCGTTTTCTGTGGTTTTCCCTCACCTTCAATGGTCTTCTCCAACATTTTCCGGTCTTCCTTAAAATTTCTCGGTCTTCCCTCAAGATTTCCGATCTTCCCTAATATTTTTCGGTTTTCCCTTACCATTTGTGGCCTTCTATTTTATTGGTCTTCTTCGGTTTTCTTTGGTCTTCTTGGTGGTCTTCCCGGTCTTCCCAGTTTTCCGGGCGGCCGGTGTACGCGCTTAAACCTAGTTGCGGACCCCTGCTCGGCCGCACTGGTAAGCACATCCTAACACTTCCTATTTTCGTCGTTTCCCTGTCTGTTTTGGGTTTTCTCTCCTGAAAGTGTGCAAAGAAATTACTTGCATTTCAAAGTTTTTTTCGAAAATTCTACCGAAAACTGATGGTAATCACTGGTAATCGGCAATCGTGTGTACGCTCCTGAACCGAGTTAAGGATCCCTCGGTTTTACTACCCTACGAACAGCAGCGCTCCGAGGGGTTCCTCACTCGCCAACTCTTTGTACACTTGCCCGAAACCAACTCGCGTTCAACTCGCGTTCAACTCGCGTTCAACTCGCGTCAACTCACGAAAAAATTGCGTTCAACTCGCGAAAAATTGCACTGTAAGAAATGAGAATCCTAGTACGGAACCGATGACGGAAACGTTCCGTACCATGATGGGTACGGACGAATCCTTCCAAGCTGTGATCTAATTTTTCTCGTACGGTACTGCAGAAACAACCATATACTACGGACATCTGAAGTTTCCGTTTTCATCAAGTACGGAAATGTCCGGAAAAAAATTAGCCGGAAATATCCGTACATATTTTTCACAGTGTGCGCTCAACTCGCGAAAACTCGCTCCTAACTCGCGAAAATGTATCAACTCACCAACTCGTTGTACACCTATTTTGGGAGTGGGAGACCCCTCGCCTCGTCGCGCTCCACCCCTCTTCGCCCCGCCCCGCTACTATGGAGCATTTTTTTACTCAACCAAAAATCGTAATTTAAAAAAAAATGCAAAAGTTTGCAAAATTGGAAATTTTTGAAAGTCTCCGGTCGCGCCAAGGGGTATCCCACTCTTAAAACGGGTGTACACTGGTAGGAGTGTTGTATTGCGATTGGAAGGAAAATTTACCGAACATTACAGTAAGCTTAAAATTTTTGGCACCAATGCGATATTTCGCAGTTTTGAGGTGCTTAAAATAGGTTTTTTTGTCATAATATTATGTGACTGGATAGTTATTGGAAAATGATTGCAACGCAGGGTGTACCGGGTGTTTCTTTGAATGCGTAACAGCGTTGCGGGATTGCATACTCGCCACTCGCCAGGGCTTCAAGCACGCCATGGCGCCTTACGGGCGAATGGGGTAGGCAAGCGTGCAACACTGTTACTCGTTCAAAGAAACACCCGTTACACTGATATGAGAAGGTGAGGTACCCGCACTGTTAAAAGCTTACGGTGAAACCTGCACCACTGTAAGTTACGGTGCATATTCACCGTAACTTACAGTGAATATACACCGTAACTTACAGTGGTGCAGGCTATTCGCCGTAGCTTACGGTGAAAATGCACCGTAACTTACAGTGGTGCAGGCTGCTCACCGTAGCTTACGGTGCATATTCACTGCAAGTTACGGCGAATATGCACCGTAACTTACAGTGGTGCAGGTTTCACTGTAACTTACAGTCAAATTCACCGTAAGCTTTTAACAGTGCGTCGGATCGCGCTCAAATTTACAGAGAACCTTCATGGCCCACAAGCAGGAGACGTACATGAGACGGCCTCGCCTCTGCTGAGCTCCGCGTAGAATAAGGCTTGCCGAGCCGCTTTTTCACGGTTTTCGCTCAGACGCGCTGCCGGGGGCTGGCGTCGAATGGGTTGCCTATACATCCGGCGCCCATTGAACAATTCTTTTGTCATCGCCTAAAAAGCGAATTTCTCCCTAACCAAGACCGGTATCGTCCTAAAATCGGCGAAAAAAAATTGCGGTCGACCGAGATTCGAACACGACAAAAGCGTCCCGACAGCCTAGTTGGTTTGGGACGGGGGACGGGCCTGCTAACCACTAGGCTGCCGGTTCGCACACATTCTAGCGATGCGAATAGGATTCCGTATCTACCGGCCTGGACGGGCCCTGCGCGGCGCAGAAGAATTTTCTTTTCTGTGTCACTTTTTTAGGGCCCTAAAGATGCAATCGAGGGGGTAAGCTATTTAAAGCATCATACAACTCGACGGAGAAAAGGTATTCTTCTTCTCTCCCAAGACCGTTGCTAAAAATAACGGAAGAAGCAAAATTCATGTGGCGCTCGGGTCCGAACCCGAGAGCTTTTGATCAGGTGCCCGTTGCGCTTACCACTTTTTTTATTATTAACAGTCCACAAGTCCACAGACTTCTGCTATCAGCGGCACTGCAAGCACCACATAGCTTCCGAAAATCTTCTGGTACCAGGAGCCGATTTCGAGGAGGTTACCTCCTCGCCTCTTTTAAACTCCGGGTTTAATACGGCTCGTTTCGCATGATTTTCTCTCAAACATGCAGGCGCGGGCTGGCGTCGAATGGGTTGCGTATCCATAAGGCGCCGATTAAACAATTCACTTTTCCTCTCGTAAAAAGCTAATTTCTCCCAAACCAAGAACGGTATCGTGTCCAGGTGGACTCTAGTGCACCCCCAGACCAACCCCCGAGGGTGAAATCATCCGAAAATCGTCGAAAAAAAAAAGGATGATCGACCGAGATTCGAACATGGAATCATGGAAACACGACCACCGACAGCCTAGTAGGTTTGGGACGTGGGACGGGTGTGCTAACCACTAGGCTGTCGGCTCGCACACTTCTTGCCGATGCGAAAAGGATTCCGTAATGTCATTGTTGATAGTTTATAATGAATTAAACAGATATTGCAATCCGAAACACCTACATTCTGAAGTAAATGTTGTTATTTTCAAAATGCCGAACCCTCGGAACACGCACGGATGCATACACGCGCGCTCCTGAAGTGGAGAGCTTCCAAAACGACTCAGGAGGTGGGTAGGTTGCCTGCCGTCACGGCGCTGTCGCTCCACAGCAACGCAACGGCGGCCTAGCAGCGCTCGCGCTCGGCCCGCTTGGATGGCTCGGCTCGGCACAGCGCTCAGCTTGGCTCTTGGCTAAGGGATTAGGAATTGATTACAGTACTTTCCGGTACTTTCCCGGGCGGGAGAAGGTGAATTTCCCATAAAATGCCTATTGGCTTCGCGCATTGACTCATTTGGTGGGTTTTAACGCAACATTTTTGTGAGGTAACTTTTCGGGCGATCTCGCGAAAAGGTTGGCGATTTTTGGCGATTTGAATTAGTGACGGGCGATTTCTGACGACTTGGGCCGGTGGCGACTTTTGGCGACTAGAGCGCCCAGCGCCCTCTTCTGGCGACTTAGTGCACTCAGCATCTGGCAACCCTGACATTGGGCCTGACTTGGCTCGGACTCGGGCTAGAACTCGGGCGTGGGTTGCTGACGTTGCGTCGTTGTCGTCGTTTGTTCTGCGTGCGGTAAAAGTATGGCATTTATTCAGGTTTTTTTTTTTTTTTTTGCATTTTTCGATTGCAAGATCATCTGAGACTGTGGGCCAGTGTCGACGTTGTAGCGCATAGTTCTGGACATTTTCTCGATTGCGAAAGTGGAGTGATGAAGGTTTAAGATGTGAGAGATTGGGGGTTTTGTTTGTTTTTGCTGGCTTGTTTTCGCAAACCTGATGAAAGCTTTGTTTCCCTTCCCCCATCTAGTTGGACTTCAGTGGTCATCACTGTGGCACCAACTCACTTTTTTTTTTCCGACTCTGTGTTTTAGGTGCCTTCAACGTGCAGGATGTGAGTTGTGTCACCTTGTCACCTTCTTTCCTCTGCCAGTCATTCATTCACTGTCATTGTTTTGAACTTGGAACATACGTCTGTGGACACAACTTTAATCATGAAGACAATACAGTGTAAGTTGTGTCCCTTGCAATTCAGTACTGTGCGTTTCTGTTAGTCAAATCAACTTTATATTTATCTCTCTCTCTCTCTCTCTCTATTTTCTAGCTGGTGGTGGTGCATTCAATTTCCATGATTATTTCTTCCTGTGAAGAGAAACCTCCTGATTGATGTTCGTGGCGCTCCAAGAAGGATTCCACTCAAGACATCCTTGTTCTCATCGCAGACCTGTGGACATCACATTACTGTTTTCTGAGTAAGTTCTATATCTGCCTTCTTTATACTGTAGTTCAATGCATATTTAGAAGCTAATAGTTAACTTTTCCATTTTTAGTTGTCAGCCATTTCCTCTCTGGAGAATGTCATCAGTTCATGCACACGATTCGGTCCCAGTAGATACTGTCATTGAACTTTTTTTTTCTTTTTCTTTTTCTTTTGGATACCTACGCCAACCTCAGCATAGCTAAAGGAGCTAATGTAAGTATTTCTCGTTATATATTTCATGTTGTACTGCTGAATGTTTTCTTCCTAATTCATATGATCCATCTGAAATTTTAGGTGATATTAATTTCCTATAACTACTTTTTGAATGCATTTTTCTTCTTTTCTGTACTGTTCAATACATTTTCATTCAAACTCTGAGTTTGGGGAGAATCGTGTTGTCTGTATCATTGTTATTAAAATTTGAAGCGTGCTTACAGTTACCAAATATTCTCTTGTATCGTCAAAGATGTCATAGTTGTACTTATATCTATTATTTATTTTATAGCCATTTTACGAAGTAGATCACTTTTTGTCTTTTGTCACAATAGTACATGTCAAGGCTAACCAAATTTTAACAGATCCATTTAACCTCCATATTTTCAAATGTGTTTTGTTGGTGTGAGAGAAAGCTGTGCCAGAGCTTTCACAGCGTGAAGTGGGTTTCATTTATTGAAAACAATCGATTCAATTCCCTCACATCTTAATCTGTTCATTTTGCTCTCAAGCACAAGAACCTCATTGTGGACGTTATGGGGACGAAATCGGAATTCTTCAGAATTCAATTTGCTTACTGTGTGTTACGAAATAACTGAGCCGCCCCAAATGCATGAATTTGTTGGGAGTTTTGAAGTTGTACCCATTTTGCTCTCATATCAAATGTAATGAAACTATTCTAATAAAAACGGTAATGGCACCTACTTTACCGTACATGATTTTTGCCTGTTTGGTAGCTGTACTTTTCATAACTTGATATGTAGTTTTCGTTGGGAAGCCTCTGTTTGCTTTTAGCTTTTTGTCTGTTCTTGACCTATCACAGCTCAGAACAAGGGCTGTTTTGTCATGCTCGTGGCCTGTGGCCTATCTTCCTGCCCTCCTTTATTACGCTTCAGTCCTCCATTAGGGTATTGCGAGTTTTGAGATGAAACTGGACACTTGTGACAGGTTACACTGTACTGAGTAGTCATTCTTTGTCCTACAAAAGTGATGTGAGTGGTAATAAACGCGTTCAAGTATTGCAAAGATAAGTGAGAACAGATAGACGGTCAATTTTAGTGTTATAGATTAAATAAAATAAATTAATATTGTATTATCTATCTATGTTTTAAAAATTACTATCTCATCTAATTGCACAACTTGATATGTTCACATTAAAGAACAAGACTTTCTCAGTATTGTTTCCAAATGATTCTCATGCCCGAGCTACTAGCAGCACTGTATTTTGTAGCTCCAGCTCTATGCTAGGTCTTGTAAGAAGAATGTTGACTAAAAATTGAGGTGCTCTTCACAGACCAAATTATTATTCCCTATCAATCATTGTTATTTTTCACAAAATTCCTTAAATCAAATATTTTTGATTGAGTGCCGTCCACAATTCAAGATTTTCCGATAAATGTTTAAGCCTATTGATTTGAAAAGTGGTATGAGATAGTCTTGATACTTGTGCACATTGAGACCCGAGATGTTTTTAGAAGTCTATTGAACAAGGCGAGTCTAACCATGTGCTCATGTTCTCGGTGTTGCTGCCTGGACTCATGGTTTTCACCGGACAAATGTACTTTCTCCGACTTGTCTTTGTATTGTGCATTGCGTTTGAATGAGTTGGCAAGTCGCTCAAAGTCAAGTCAGTGCGACTTTCAGGGGTTAGCAATGGATGGAAATATGCAGTTTCAGAAGCGCTCGTTCTCTTTATTGATATGAATACATGTGCACTAGCTAGAGGCTACTATTCACCATGTACCTCACCTAGCTCAAAATAATGTCAGTAAGGCGATGTGATTCCGGCATGCTGTCCCAAAGATGATCCCCCTCCAAACCTTCTCTCTGCGGTGCTCCTGTGGCATTTTCAGCTGACCTGTAACAGCAAGGATGGAAGTTGATGTTCGACAATCTTGGCAGATATCACTTTTTGCTGCAGATTGCAGGTCATCCCTGGCTGGCAATAGGCTACACAAGTTTGAGAGCAAAATGAACTGACTCTTGCAGCATTTCTTTAACAGATGCAGCATACTACCGTTCATAATAACCTGTTGAAAAGTAGGCTTGAGGAGCCTTCTTCTTGATTGTGCCCCTGGTGTGACACATGTCTAACCCTTCCACCAGCACGTGGGCAGTCGAGCTGCCGCTGCAAATTCCGCTCCCTTCCATTTCCCTATGGGTTGGCTCATTTCAAGCCCTCCCAACATGTGTTCAGCCTTTGACAACTACAGAACTCTGATTTGAACCGTGGAATGTACTTACCTCCTCCTTGACGTGCTTCATTTGTGTTGCTTGCAGCCCGACTCGCTTCCCGTCACCATGGAGAACGTGGCGGCGGAGAGAACCCGTGGTAGCAGATCGGCGGTGCGATGGGGCAAGCTGACAAACATGGTGATACGGCGACCTCGTGGAGCGTCCTGCAATATTTTCAAGATTTCGTGTTTTACAAACCAATGGGACGGCCTGGCGATGGGCGTCATTCCTCGGGCAGAACGACAGCACGGTACGTACCTTGCATAGTGGACGGTAGCTGTGCTTGAAATACCTGGTTATTTGTTGACGGCCAGGGCAGGGCCAGGGTCGAAGGGGGCTGCCGGCGGCCGCACGTGGCCGCGGCCTGGTCGCCGTCGGGGCTGCTGAGAGGGCGGGGCGGCCGGGCCGGCCGGGGCCGGGCTGCGGCTGGACCGGACCGCTCGACACGTCCGACCCCTGCTGCTGCTTGCGCTCCACTGCCGCTCCGCGCAAGCAGCAGCGGGGTCGGACGTGTCGAGCGGTCCGGTCCAGCCGCAGCCCGGCCCCGGCCGGCCCGGCCGCCCCGCCCTCTCAGCAGCCCCGACGGCGACCAGGCCGCGGCCACGTGCGGCCGCCGGCAGCCCCCTTCGGCCCTGGCCCTGGCCGTCAACAAATAACCAGGTATTTCAAGCATCTTTTTCTCTATTTCCTAGCATTACTTTCAAGTATTAAACTATCACAGTGATGGCGTGTGTTTTCTCATACTCTGCTGCACATGATTTGGGTCTCAATGTTTACAGCTTGTGCTCACTTTGTTTTAGGTTAAAGCAAGATAAATACTCGCAACCTCGTGTGGGTGTTCCTGCTGTGCTTTTGGAGAATCCTTCGGATAGAAGAAGTCATTCATAGTGATTGTTTTGAACGTATTCTTGGACACGACACCAACCTTGAAGACGTTGCTGTAAGTTGGGTCTCTTGCAGTTCAGTACAGTTCGTTTCAGTTTGTCAAGCCGACTTTATATTTATTTTTCTCTGTCTCTCTTTTCCAGCTTATGGTGCTGTATTTTCCACATTGATGTTAGTGGCGCACTGAGAATTATTCCTGTGGAGGCATCCTTCTCATTGCAGACCTGTGGACATCACGCAACTGCTTTCTGAGTAAGTTTTATCTCTTTCATTGCATTATAAGTAATTCAGTGCACATTTTGAAGCTAACTGTGTACTTTCCATTTTCCAGCTGACAGCCATTTCGGCTGACGAGAATGTCATCAGTTTGCGCAGAAATTCCCAGTAGATGCAGTTGCTGATCAGCTGTTCTTGAAGACAACATACCTCTGGCTGATTGAATTTGTTGTAATATTTTTTACCATTTTAAAGTAGAGTTTATGTATATGGGTTTTCTCTATTGAGTCCTGATTAGTGGTACAAGAACACTTGGCATGGGCTTGCCGACTAGCCATAGGTCATTGTGTACTTGCTTCTAACTTTTCAGCTTCTAATGAGAGTGGAAACACTTTGCCCTGCTGGTTAAGCCCCCTTTGGCCCAGTAATCTGCTGGGCTTGTTAGCATTTTGTCTGTTTTTTCCCCTTTTCAAAAATGGAAACTTTGGGCTGGAAATGATTTTGTTCTGTCATTAGTTCATTAGCCGGCTAATTGAAGGTTGACCGTTTATTTGCTTTTGATCAATCAGTGAGATAGATTGCTCAAAGTGTATAAATAAATGTTCGCTGCACCTTCACAAACCAATGGCTTAGTGTAGTGAATGGAATTCAATTGCTCAGGAGCTAAAACTGTAGGAGATTAGAAGCAAGAGAGGTAAATCTGGAATCTGTTCCAGATTGCAGTCAGCTCTGTTGAGGGGCACACTGCATTGTTAATGTTTTTAATTCATGTTTCTAATTCTTTTGTTACATGGCTCAAATTTCATGGCAAGGTATCCTGTCTAGGGTTTTTAATTTGTTATCATGTTTCCAACTTGAGGATGCTATTTTAAAAGCGTGCCTTTCCGGCTTTAATGTTGATAAGACAGTTTACATATTAATCTTACTTGTTCAATCATGTTTATCATCAACCTCTTTTATCAACAAGTACTTGCTCAGTTCTAATTTAAGTGTGGTTTTTTTATTTTTTTATTATTATTTTTTTTCAATATTTTTTTCCCTTTATTGAGGCGTGATTAGTGTTGAATGAACAAATGAGATAGTCTTGCTATCCAGCTTTTGGTCATTGTGTATTTCCTTTGCAAAGTTTTATGCTTTAGAAGGGCAGCTTCTGTGAATGTTTATGTCAGTTGGAAGTATAAGTTTGAAAGCAGTGGCTTCAACTTCACTGGCTTCACGAGACTAAATCCAGCATAAGAGTGAAAACACTCTGCCCTGTTGGTCTTGGCCTAGTAATCTGCTGGGCTTGTTAGCATTTTGGCTGTACTTTGCCTTTTAAAAAATTGGATACCTTGGGGTGGAAATAACTTTGTTCTGTCATTGGTTAAACTAGCTAGGTGGCTAATCGCAGTTAATTGCTTATTTGCTTTGATCAGTGTATGACTGTACGCTTGCCAGTATAATTGTCAGGATCATTGAGATAGAATGCTCTAAAGTGTGAACATTCAATGTCTTAGGCGCTCAAGTTGTAGGAGACTAGAAGCTGGAAAAGAAAATGTCGAATTTGTTCCATGATTGCAGCTTGCTGTTGAGAGCACTCTGCATTGTTATTGTTTGAAATTCATTTTTCTATTTCTTTTGACACATCTCACAACATTCATGGAAAGATTCTATCAAACATTGCTAACGTGTTGTCATGTTTCTAATTGAGGTTGCAATTTTAAAACAGTGCCTTTCCAGCTGTAATTTTGATGAAGTGGCAAACATATTAATTTTCACTTGTTCTTTTGTGTTTATCAACAAGCACTATGGTTCATAATGTCTGGCTTCGGTCAGTAAATTGTATTTTTATTTAAGAATGATATATATTGTGATCTCAGTTGCAACGATGAATATTATGTCCTGTGCTTTGGTTTGATGTGTTAAATTTACTGGATAGACAACTCGTTCAGAGTGGCGAAGCATGTTGGTAAACAAAACAAAGCACTATAACCTACTCATGGAGCTGTTTTTAATCTTTGGTTTCGCTTCGATTCCATCATAGTTGAGTTCATTAAGAGGTGACTGTTACGCCTACGGATTCTTTGGGATTATTTTGAATCATGTTTATTGCCCTTTATGTGCATTATTTGGTCAGCGCCTCCTGCTTTGTTGTCCTTACACCACACTCCGCAACTCTGGGCAAGTTTTTCGTTGTATGGTGTTAATGAAAATAAACAAACAACAAGTACATATTTTATTGTTTTGAAGTCTTCTAAAGTTTTAGTTTCTAATGATATCCAATCTTAGCTTTTTCTTTGTTGCTAGGGCTTGTGTTAGAGAATTAAAAATTTAAAAAAAAATAAAAAAAAATCTCGGTATTTGAACTCGCAAAACGCCTCGCCAGCCGAGATGATTTGGGACAGGGGGCGGGTGCTTTAACCATCTCGGCTGGCGTGACGCACGCTGATTGAACATGCGAATCGGCATCCCTATCTCCGGCCCAGAATTGGCGCCAAATGGCGACTTCAGAAAGCTTTGAAAAATCGTCGATTTTGCATTCGACCGGAACCGGAAACGAGCAATTAGTTCCGGCGGTTGCCGCCCCCGAAGCAGCACCGTCGCCGAAGCGACGATTTTCTGCCTTTCCGCGACGGTGCTGCCTCGGGGGCGGCGAAAGACGGAACTTCTAGTTCCAGCGATTGCCGCCCCCTGAGCAGCACCGTCGCCGAAAATCCGAAAATTGTCGTTTCGGCGACGGTGCTGCTCAGGGGGCGGCAATCGCTGGAACTAGAAGTTCCGTCTTTCGCCGCCCCCGAGGCAGCACCGTCGCGGAAAGGCAGAAAATCGTCGCTTCGGCGACGGTGCTGCTTCGGGGGCGGCAACCGCCGGAACTAATTGCTCGTTTCCGGTTCCGGTCGAATGCAAAATCGACGATTTTTCAAAGCTTTCTGAAGTCGCCATTTGGCGCCAATTCTGGGCCGGAGATAGGGATGCCGATTCGCATGTTCAATCAGCGTGCGTCACGCCAGCCGAGATGGTTAAAGCACCCGCCCCCTGTCCCAAATCATCTCGGCTGGCGAGGCGTTTTGCGAGTTCAAATACCGAGATTTTTTTTTATTTTTTTTTAAATTTTTAATTCTCTAACACAAGCCCTAGCAACAAAGAAAAAGCTAAGATTGGATATCATTAGAAACTAAAACTTTAGAAGACTTCAAAACAATAAAATATGTACTTGTTGTTTGTTTATTTTCATTAACACCATACAACGAAAAACTTGCCCAGAGTTGCGGAGTGTGGTGTAAGGACAACAAAGCAGGAGGCGCTGACCAAATAATGCACATAAAGGGCAATAAACATGATTCAAAATAATCCCAAAGAATCCGTAGGCGTAACAGTCACCTCTTAATGAACTCAACTATGATGGAATCGAAGCGAAACCAAAGATTAAAAACAGCTCCATGAGTAGGTTATAGTGCTTTGTTTTGTTTACCAACATGCTTCGCCACTCTGAACGAGTTGTCTATCCAGTAAATTTAACACATCAAACCAAAGCACAGGACATAATATTCATCGTTGCAACTGAGATCACAATATATATCATTCTTAAATAAAAATACAATTTACTGACCGAAGCCAGACATTATGAACCATAGTGCTTGTTGATAAACACAAAAGAACAAGTGAAAATTAATATGTTTGCCACTTCATCAAAATTACAGCTGGAAAGGCACTGTTTTAAAATTGCAACCTCAATTAGAAACATGACAACACGTTAGCAATGTTTGATAGAATCTTTCCATGAATGTTGTGAGATGTGTCAAAAGAAATAGAAAAATGAATTTCAAACAATAACAATGCAGAGTGCTCTCAACAGCAAGCTGCAATCATGGAACAAATTCGACATTTTCTTTTCCAGCTTCTAGTCTCCTACAACTTGAGCGCCTAAGACATTGAATGTTCACACTTTAGAGCATTCTATCTCAATGATCCTGACAATTATACTGGCAAGCGTACAGTCATACACTGATCAAAGCAAATAAGCAATTAACTGCGATTAGCCACCTAGCTAGTTTAACCAATGACAGAACAAAGTTATTTCCACCCCAAGGTATCCAATTTTTTAAAAGGCAAAGTACAGCCAAAATGCTAACAAGCCCAGCAGATTACTAGGCCAAGACCAACAGGGCAGAGTGTTTTCACTCTTATGCTGGATTTAGTCTCGTGAAGCCAGTGAAGTTGAAGCCACTGCTTTCAAACTTATACTTCCAACTGACATAAACATTCACAGAAGCTGCCCTTCTAAAGCATAAAACTTTGCAAAGGAAATACACAATGACCAAAAGCTGGATAGCAAGACTATCTCATTTGTTCATTCAACACTAATCACGCCTCAATAAAGGGAAAAAAATATTGAAAAAAAATAATAATAAAAAAATAAAAAAACCACACTTAAATTAGAACTGAGCAAGTACTTGTTGATAAAAGAGGTTGATGATAAACATGATTGAACAAGTAAGATTAATATGTAAACTGTCTTATCAACATTAAAGCCGGAAAGGCACGCTTTTAAAATAGCATCCTCAAGTTGGAAACATGATAACAAATTAAAAACCCTAGACAGGATACCTTGCCATGAAATTTGAGCCATGTAACAAAAGAATTAGAAACATGAATTAAAAACATTAACAATGCAGTGTGCCCCTCAACAGAGCTGACTGCAATCTGGAACAGATTCCAGATTTACCTCTCTTGCTTCTAATCTCCTACAGTTTTAGCTCCTGAGCAATTGAATTCCATTCACTACACTAAGCCATTGGTTTGTGAAGGTGCAGCGAACATTTATTTATACACTTTGAGCAATCTATCTCACTGATTGATCAAAAGCAAATAAACGGTCAACCTTCAATTAGCCGGCTAATGAACTAATGACAGAACAAAATCATTTCCAGCCCAAAGTTTCCATTTTTGAAAAGGGGAAAAAACAGACAAAATGCTAACAAGCCCAGCAGATTACTGGGCCAAAGGGGGCTTAACCAGCAGGGCAAAGTGTTTCCACTCTCATTAGAAGCTGAAAAGTTAGAAGCAAGTACACAATGACCTATGGCTAGTCGGCAAGCCCATGCCAAGTGTTCTTGTACCACTAATCAGGACTCAATAGAGAAAACCCATATACATAAACTCTACTTTAAAATGGTAAAAAATATTACAACAAATTCAATCAGCCAGAGGTATGTTGTCTTCAAGAACAGCTGATCAGCAACTGCATCTACTGGGAATTTCTGCGCAAACTGATGACATTCTCGTCAGCCGAAATGGCTGTCAGCTGGAAAATGGAAAGTACACAGTTAGCTTCAAAATGTGCACTGAATTACTTATAATGCAATGAAAGAGATAAAACTTACTCAGAAAGCAGTTGCGTGATGTCCACAGGTCTGCAATGAGAAGGATGCCTCCACAGGAATAATTCTCAGTGCGCCACTAACATCAATGTGGAAAATACAGCACCATAAGCTGGAAAAGAGAGACAGAGAAAAATAAATATAAAGTCGGCTTGACAAACTGAAACGAACTGTACTGAACTGCAAGAGACCCAACTTACAGCAACGTCTTCAAGGTTGGTGTCGTGTCCAAGAATACGTTCAAAACAATCACTATGAATGACTTCTTCTATCCGAAGGATTCTCCAAAAGCACAGCAGGAACACCCACACGAGGTTGCGAGTATTTATCTTGCTTTAACCTAAAACAAAGTGAGCACAAGCTGTAAACATTGAGACCCAAATCATGTGCAGCAGAGTATGAGAAAACACACGCCATCACTGTGATAGTTTAATACTTGAAAGTAATGCTAGGAAATAGAGAAAAAGATGCTTGAAATACCTGGTTATTTGTTGACGGCCAGGGCCAGGGCCGAAGGGGGCTGCCGGCGGCCGCACGTGGCCGCGGCCTGGTCGCCGTCGGGGCTGCTGAGAGGGCGGGGCGGCCGGGCCGGCCGGGGCCGGGCTGCGGCTGGACCGGACCGCTCGACACGTCCGACCCCGCTGCTGCTTGCGCGGAGCGGCAGTGGAGCGCAAGCAGCAGCAGGGGTCGGACGTGTCGAGCGGTCCGGTCCAGCCGCAGCCCGGCCCCGGCCGGCCCGGCCGCCCCGCCCTCTCAGCAGCCCCGACGGCGACCAGGCCGCGGCCACGTGCGGCCGCCGGCAGCCCCCTTCGACCCTGGCCCTGCCCTGGCCGTCAACAAATAACCAGGTATTTCAAGCACAGCTACCGTCCACTATGCAAGGTACGTACCGTGCTGTCGTTCTGCCCGAGGAATGACGCCCATCGCCAGGCCGTCCCATTGGTTTGTAAAACACGAAATCTTGAAAATATTGCAGGACGCTCCACGAGGTCGCCGTATCACCATGTTTGTCAGCTTGCCCCATCGCACCGCCGATCTGCTACCACGGGTTCTCTCCGCCGCCACGTTCTCCATGGTGACGGGAAGCGAGTCGGGCTGCAAGCAACACAAATGAAGCACGTCAAGGAGGAGGTAAGTACATTCCACGGTTCAAATCAGAGTTCTGTAGTTGTCAAAGGCTGAACACATGTTGGGAGGGCTTGAAATGAGCCAACCCATAGGGAAATGGAAGGGAGCGGAATTTGCAGCGGCAGCTCGACTGCCCACGTGCTGGTGGAAGGGTTAGACATGTGTCACACCAGGGGCACAATCAAGAAGAAGGCTCCTCAAGCCTACTTTTCAACAGGTTATTATGAACGGTAGTATGCTGCATCTGTTAAAGAAATGCTGCAAGAGTCAGTTCATTTTGCTCTCAAACTTGTGTAGCCTATTGCCAGCCAGGGATGACCTGCAATCTGCAGCAAAAAGTGATATCTGCCAAGATTGTCGAACATCAACTTCCATCCTTGCTGTTACAGGTCAGCTGAAAATGCCACAGGAGCACCGCAGAGAGAAGGTTTGGAGGGGGATCATCTTTGGGACAGCATGCCGGAATCACATCGCCTTACTGACATTATTTTGAGCTAGGTGAGGTACATGGTGAATAGTAGCCTCTAGCTAGTGCACATGTATTCATATCAATAAAGAGAACGAGCGCTTCTGAAACTGCATATTTCCATCCATTGCTAACCCCTGAAAGTCGCACTGACTTGACTTTGAGCGACTTGCCAACTCATTCAAACGCAATGCACAATACAAAGACAAGTCGGAGAAAGTACATTTGTCCGGTGAAAACCATGAGTCCAGGCAGCAACACCGAGAACATGAGCACATGGTTAGACTCGCCTTGTTCAATAGACTTCTAAAAACATCTCGGGTCTCAATGTGCACAAGTATCAAGACTATCTCATACCACTTTTCAAATCAATAGGCTTAAACATTTATCGGAAAATCTTGAATTGTGGACGGCACTCAATCAAAAATATTTGATTTAAGGAATTTTGTGAAAAATAACAATGATTGATAGGGAATAATAATTTGGTCTGTGAAGAGCACCTCAATTTTTAGTCAACATTCTTCTTACAAGACCTAGCATAGAGCTGGAGCTACAAAATACAGTGCTGCTAGTAGCTCGGGCATGAGAATCATTTGGAAACAATACTGAGAAAGTCTTGTTCTTTAATGTGAACATATCAAGTTGTGCAATTAGATGAGATAGTAATTTTTAAAACATAGATAGATAATACAATATTAATTTATTTTATTTAATCTATAACACTAAAATTGACCGTCTATCTGTTCTCACTTATCTTTGCAATACTTGAACGCGTTTATTACCACTCACATCACTTTTGTAGGACAAAGAATGACTACTCAGTACAGTGTAACCTGTCACAAGTGTCCAGTTTCATCTCAAAACTCGCAATACCCTAATGGAGGACTGAAGCGTAATAAAGGAGGGCAGGAAGATAGGCCACAGGCCACGAGCATGACAAAACAGCCCTTGTTCTGAGCTGTGATAGGTCAAGAACAGACAAAAAGCTAAAAGCAAACAGAGGCTTCCCAACGAAAACTACATATCAAGTTATGAAAAGTACAGCTACCAAACAGGCAAAAATCATGTACGGTAAAGTAGGTGCCATTACCGTTTTTATTAGAATAGTTTCATTACATTTGATATGAGAGCAAAATGGGTACAACTTCAAAACTCCCAACAAATTCATGCATTTGGGGCGGCTCAGTTATTTCGTAACACACAGTAAGCAAATTGAATTCTGAAGAATTCCGATTTCGTCCCCATAACGTCCACAATGAGGTTCTTGTGCTTGAGAGCAAAATGAACAGATTAAGATGTGAGGGAATTGAATCGATTGTTTTCAATAAATGAAACCCACTTCACGCTGTGAAAGCTCTGGCACAGCTTTCTCTCACACCAACAAAACACATTTGAAAATATGGAGGTTAAATGGATCTGTTAAAATTTGGTTAGCCTTGACATGTACTATTGTGACAAAAGACAAAAAGTGATCTACTTCGTAAAATGGCTATAAAATAAATAATAGATATAAGTACAACTATGACATCTTTGACGATACAAGAGAATATTTGGTAACTGTAAGCACGCTTCAAATTTTAATAACAATGATACAGACAACACGATTCTCCCCAAACTCAGAGTTTGAATGAAAATGTATTGAACAGTACAGAAAAGAAGAAAAATGCATTCAAAAAGTAGTTATAGGAAATTAATATCACCTAAAATTTCAGATGGATCATATGAATTAGGAAGAAAACATTCAGCAGTACAACATGAAATATATAACGAGAAATACTTACATTAGCTCCTTTAGCTATGCTGAGGTTGGCGTAGGTATCCAAAAGAAAAAGAAAAAGAAAAAAAAAGTTCAATGACAGTATCTACTGGGACCGAATCGTGTGCATGAACTGATGACATTCTCCAGAGAGGAAATGGCTGACAACTAAAAATGGAAAAGTTAACTATTAGCTTCTAAATATGCATTGAACTACAGTATAAAGAAGGCAGATATAGAACTTACTCAGAAAACAGTAATGTGATGTCCACAGGTCTGCGATGAGAACAAGGATGTCTTGAGTGGAATCCTTCTTGGAGCGCCACGAACATCAATCAGGAGGTTTCTCTTCACAGGAAGAAATAATCATGGAAATTGAATGCACCACCACCAGCTAGAAAATAGAGAGAGAGAGAGAGAGAGATAAATATAAAGTTGATTTGACTAACAGAAACGCACAGTACTGAATTGCAAGGGACACAACTTACACTGTATTGTCTTCATGATTAAAGTTGTGTCCACAGACGTATGTTCCAAGTTCAAAACAATGACAGTGAATGAATGACTGGCAGAGGAAAGAAGGTGACAAGGTGACACAACTCACATCCTGGACGTTGAAGGCACCTAAAACACAGAGTTGGAAAAAAAAAGTGAGTTGGTGCCACAGTGATGACCACTGAAGTCCAACTAGATGGGGGAAGGGAAACAAAGCTCTACAAAATCACCTCCCTAGGCCGACAGGCACAGGCCGAGGCGCAGGTGAGAGGTGCGGGAGGGAAGAACCTCCCCCCCTCACCTCACCCTCGGCCCGTGCCCATCGGCCCAGGAAAGCAAGTTTGCAGACCTCAGCCGGGCCTGCCTGTTTATCCTCTGCGCGAGAGCCTCTTGTGCCTTTAGTTATCCTCTACAGGCGAAGAGAACGTTCTTTAACCCACAGCAACAGGGGGAGCGACACGGCGCCGCCAAGCCACCTCCAGTGCGGAAACAACACCCACACAGCAGGATTATTTCACCCACACCCAGCCCACGGGAACGCTACAAGAGATTTGATTAATTCACAAGTTTTAAGAGCCAACAAAGGTGGCCGACAAATAGCAGAGAAAATGCTGCTCAAAGATACTTTACACAAGACAACTCAGTGATTGCTCACCTTAATTTAAAAACTTGTGATTTTGCTGCAGGTCCTTGTGTTGAAGAGCGACAGCCAGTGGATCCCAAGATGCCCAGTGAGAAGACCCCCGCACCGCGGCGCCGGCACCAGCCCTGCAGAGGAAGAAGGAAAGCTCTAATAATTACAAGATCCAAGACAACAAACAGTTTTAAAAGAATAGTCACTAATTTCAGATAAAATAAAATACTGAAAAAAGTATAACATGGCTAGATGTTTTTTATTTCTTCCTCAGAAATAAGGCTGCATAAGGCTACTATGCTAAAAATAACAGAACTGCAAATAACTGCATTTCTGCTTCAAAAACAGTGTTTGCGGGTGATCCTACCCTCGGAGCTTGATCTAGGGGCGCATAACAGTCATTTAGCACGACCCAATAATTTTCTGGGGAAAAAATATTTTCACCCAAAATCTCTAAAATCCAAAGGCTCCCTTGCCATTTTTGAGGCGAAAATCATCGAATCTCTCCGATCGACTTGAAATTCACAGGGAACCTTCGTTACACTCTTAGAAAAGAATACCGCAGGTCAGAAGCGCGCTTACGGCCTTACTTTGAGAGAAATAAGGAAAATAACACCTAAATTTTTTTTAGAAATAACTGCATTTCTGCTTCAGAAACAGTGTTTGCGGCTAATCCAACCCTCCGAGCTTGATCTAGGGGTAGATAACAGTCAGCCCGCACAATCCTATAATTTTCCGGGTAAAAAAATTTTTCACCCAAAATCTCTAAATTGCAAAGGCCTTGCCAATTTTGAGGCGAAAATCATTGAATCTCTCCGATTGCCTTCAAATTCACAGGGAGCCTTCCTTATTTTCTGGGAAGCGAATACGGCGGGCCAGAAGCGTTACAACGGGTATTTCTTTAAGTGAATTGAGGAATAAACTTGCTTTAAAGCTTTCAGAAATCACTGAATTTAACCGATTTTGCATCAAATCAAAGACTTAAAGAACTGTAAACTAAGTAGAGATTATTGTGAGTTTAAAAGGACAATAGCCAGAAGGGACTTATTTCCTTTAAAAAATATTGACAGTATCAACAAATTTCTTTTCCATTTATTGAACTTTTGTTCTTCTCATATGTATGGGAAAGGCAGGCTATTCTCCTATGATTAATCACACACTTTTTCTCTTGTAAATATGAAAAGGCTTCAAAAGTTTTGGAAAGGATTTATGTGACTTTAGAGCAAGGGCTCATTACACTGTAGCTAAAACACTTAATGCGTACGCTCAGATTTTTAAAACCCCAACACTTCTCTATGCGCATGACTCAACCAGGTTGGGGAGCTCGTTTTGCCACTGTTCCTTCTAAAATGAATAACAGACATATTCCAATATGTTCTTATCCTACCACAGCAATGAAAATGCAAATATTTCAATTTTATAATACAAATAATGACTAAACTCTACAAAACACTTTTGACAAACAATAGCATAGAAAATGATACTAAAAGAAACTTAACACAAGACAAAAAGATAAAATTGGATCAGCAGTCATTGCCATTGCTGTACCACCAACTCACTGAGTACTCACCTTGATTTAGTAACTTGCGATTTTGCTGCAGGTCTTTGTCCTGAAGAGCGACAGCCAGTGGATCCCAGGATGCCGAATGAAAAGGGGGCCGCGGGTGCTAGCCCTGCAGAGGAAAAAGAACTCTTATTACTACAAGGTTAAAGACAACAAACTAGTTTCGAAAGATTAGCACTAATTTCAGATAAAATAAAAGACTGAGATAAGTATTACGTGGCTAGAGATTTTTCATTTCTTCCTCAGAAAAAAAGCTAAAAAGGATTACTTTGATAAAAATTCTAAAATATCAGCAAAGAATTGAAAAAAAAACTTAATGACTTTATGTCCTTAGTAAGTCTAGGGGTACAAAAGAGTCAACCTGCACAATCCCTGCAAATCCTGGCGAAAAAAAAATTCTGACCCAAAATCCCAAAAATGCAAAGCCTTGCCATTTTGAAGGCGAAAATCATCGAATCTCTCCGATTGCTTTCAAATTTGCAGGGAACCTTCGTTACACTCTAGGAAGAGAATACCATCGGCCGGAACCGATAAAACGGTCTTACTCTTAGAGAAATGAGCAAAATACCCGCCTCAGAGCTTTCAGGAATCATTAAATTTCACTGATTTGGCATGAAATCAAGGACTGATTAAAGTCTGACTTCTGAATAGATTTTATGTTTGCTCCCAAGGAATAAAGCCAGAAAGGACTACTTAGCCATAAAAAGTACAACATACAGGCAAAAATTTTACCACTTTATGAGTTTCTGTTCTTTCTTTATGTATGGGAAAGGAAGTGAATTCTCCTATAATTCCTCACACACTTTTACTCTTACAATTCTGAGAAGATTGCAACATTTTTTGCACAAAAATCAAGAGGCTTAGAGCACTGGCTCATTACACTGTGGCTAAAACAAGTAATGCGTACCTTCACAATACTGAGATCCAAGCAATATAAGAGGTTTTAATCATTGCTACCTCAACACTGAATCATTTATTTTTAAAACCCTTACACATCCGTATTGGCATGAGTCACTAGGTTGAAAAAGTGGCAATCAATCCTGTCCTTTCTACACTGAATAACAGATATACCCTGATTTGTTATAATCCTACCACAGCAATAGAAGTCCAAGTATTTCGATTTTATAATATTAATAACGACTAAGTTCAACTCAACACTTCAGGCAAACAAAAACCACAGTAATATAATATAAATTAAATCAGACAATGGGACAGAAAACAAGGACAGTTTTAGCAGCTGCTTTTGTTATAGCCCTTCCTCAGGGAAACGACCCACTTATTTACATTTTTTAGAGAGGTGTTAAAATTTAGAGGCAGGGTGAAGATGGTTTCATTGAAAGTGTGACACCTCACCCAGAACAATACACGTTCTTCTCACCACGAAAGTGATGTAAATGGTAAAGAACGAGTAAAAACAAAGTCCCAATTCTCACCTGCATGTTTTGTCTTGTGTTTCTCCTCCAGGACGTTGTCACAGCTCATCAACACTTGGTCCATCTTGGTGACAAGATGCTCTTGGTGGAATATTCCAGTCAGGCGCTGCACCAACAAAACAACCTGGGAGGGAGGAGAGTAGCGGAGGGGCCAGCTGTGCCAAACCTGTACAATGGAGGATATTGCACAATAAATATTGATGTAACAAAAAATGTAAGTGCACAATAAACCCGACTCGAAGCTTTCTAAAAACACTAAATTTCATGAATTTCCCATGAAATCAAAGACTGAAAAAAGTGTAAATTGACAAATAATGTTGGAACTAACTAATTAATTTATTCTTACACAGGTTTCCAAAGAAGCATTCTGGATCCTCTAGAGGAGCAGTGGGTTCAACTTCCAGGACTGATTGGCCTGTTGGTCAAATCTTGAAGACAATATATCAACGTGAAGAAGAGAAGTCAGCCAACTGAACTGAGAGCAAGAAAATCAAAGTAAGATTCAAATCTATTAGACAACCGTCGAATAGTGGGTATACAAAACAAGAGCCAAATTGAACACAAAATGAATTTTGAGATAAGTATGGAACTCATTCATTTCTTAATTATGTGCTACAGAGGTAGAAGTGTAAAGCGTGATGTGAGTAGAGTGAGTCCATTTTCATCTCAGATTGTGCTAGTTTTCCCTGGGACACTTGGGCCCTTGCTCGGTTTGGGCATGTTTCTTCACAAGTATATTCACCATCTCCCCACAACCTGCATAGAATGTTAAACACCCAAAAATGTTCAAATATCACACAAATACAAAGAACTGATTTTGATTTACTAAATATAACAAACATAACCTCCCATCTCTCACATCTTAAACCTTCATCACTCCACTTTCGCAATCGAGGAAATGTCCAGAACTATACGCTACCACGTCGACACTGGCCCACAGTCTCAGATGATCTTCCAATTGAAAAATGCAAAAACCTGAATGAATAAATGTCATTTTTTTTCACCTACACACGCACAGCAAACGACGCAACGTCAGCTCAGCAATACCACCACGACCACGCCCGAGCGCCCGAGCCGAGCCGAGCTGAGCGCCGAGCCGAGCCGTCCAAGGGGGCCGAGCGCTGCCAGCCCCCGTTGCATTGCTGTGGAGCGACAGCGCCGTGACGGCAGGCAACCCACCCACCTCGTGAGTCGATTTGGAAGCTCTCCACTTCAGGAGCGCTCGTGCATGCATCCGTGCGTGCGTGTTCTGTGGGTTCGGCATTTTGAAAATAACATTTACTTCAGACTTTAGGTGTTTCGGATTGCAATTTCTGTTTAATTCATTAGAACCTATCGACAATGACACTATGATAACATGCGAAGTGCAAGAAGGCAAACTAGGGAACTTATTTGGTGAAATGGCCTCTTCGAAATATATTAAATTTCCACTTTCACCAAAAACATATAGTTGAATGCAAGGAACTTATGAGCCACATAAGCGCATGAGTGCATGAGCTATGAGCCATGAGCAGTATTGTGGATTCACCTTAACATCACAAAAAATTACCAAAAAATGATCAAAAATCACGTTGCACAATTGATTTCAGCCGTCTGGATCGACACCCGGAGTGACAAACTGCAGACCGGACGGTAAAGCCGTTTTCGTGGGGGTTGCAACCCCTAACTTTCTAACCCCCAGCGCAGGGGATGGAGGGCCGCCGGCGGGTCGCCGCGGTCACGGTACGATGTGTGAGCCCCTCACGCACCTGCTCCACACCAATTTTGAAGTGATTCGGTCCTCGTTACCTTTCAGGATCAAAAAAAAATGCAAAATCGTGTAAATTTCAACCCCTAAGTTTGCACCCCTTTTTTTCCTCAGCCAGGAGGGGGACAACATCCGCTCAGGTGCACGAAGGAGCGCACAACCTTTACCAGGGTGCAAACGCGCAAACCCCTGCGATCAACGTGTCAGCCGCGTGTCTTACGCGAGGGGTGGGAAAAAATGAAGGGGGTGGATTTGATCGTTGCGACTTTACGGACGTTACAACAACACTTTGGACCATCTCTCCTCCAAATTTTAAGTTTCTAGTTCAATTTTATAAGAAATTATTATGAAAGTGATTATATACACGCCTCGTGTACTCAATGAAAAGCGTCTTGCTTGCGCGCACGAGTCGTGTACTTTGTACAGAAAATATTACGTACACGACTACTAAACTAAAACGTCGTGTACGTAACGCATTACACATAATGCGCACGAGTCGTGTACATTACTGACAAAAACATTATGTATACGACAATTCCATAAAACTGGGCGAGAGTGTTGTAGCAGACACGTGGGTGTCTTGGGTGTCTCGGCCGTTTACGGCTATGGAGAACATGGCACACTTCACACATACCCTCTGCATTCCCTTAAAAGCACGGCCAAATTTGTGGTGAGCATCATAGTATTATACAATATATCCCACTATATTTTGTACAAAATGATAGGGTAGACAGAGCTCGCTCAGGGGATCATTTTTCACCGGGTGGACTGGTGGGCGCGAATGTTGAACAACGCGGATAATTGAGATTTTGTAAATGGCCTCGGAGCCAGTGAGGTAGGCAACCGGACAAGCATGCCTGCGCGAGGGGTTGCGTGCCTACTCCGCGGTCCGCCAGGGATTGCGCGCCTACCCCGCAGGCCGCAAAGGATGTTCGCGTCCACCACCGCTTGAGCGACGTAGCGCAGGCATGCGCAGGTACGCGACATTTTAGTTTAGTAGTCGTGTACGTAATATTTTACGTACAAAGTACACGACTCGTGCGCGCAAGACGTCTTTCATTAAGTACACGAGTCGTGTACATTAGCCCTACATAATTATTAACACTCTTGAAAAAATTTTATCGGCGAGGTTTGGAACCATCGACCCAAAAATTATCACTCAGGCACTCTATCCACTCGTCCACCATGCCTAACACTTTCGCCACTCTCGACCAGTTTTATGAAATTAACGTGTGCATAGCGTTTTTATCAGTAATGTGCAGGACTCGTGACAAGAAAAGGTTTTTTCATGATGCGCACGCTTCTATTCTCTTTTGCAGAAGCTCTTCGGCCAGGAGAATTTAACCGAGGGGTCGTCAACTTCGACCACTTCGACATTCCTTTGTACATAGGCTGATATTACCTCAAAAATTACACCAATATTACCCATATTACTGGTAATATAACGTCGATATTACACATTTTTCTACGATTATGACGCCAATACGTGGACAATCTTTCAATATTACCAATATTACATGCAATATTCAATATACCTTAGTACACGGGAAGGGGGACTTGGGCTCTCTGGGTAGGCCACCAACTGTAGACGAGTGTTTGGCGGGGTGGCCTACCCAGCGTGTTGCAGGCGCCAAACTATTCGCTCCACCTCGGTAACATCAGTTAACATCCATTGTGGGTGTGCCCTTACACGCAGTGGCCCCTGCAGTAGACGATAGTCGTGTACACTACAGTAAGAGAAGTTATGTACACGACGATATTTGTCGCGGGGGCCGCCCCCCTAGGAGAGCACGTAACAGTGCTCCCGCGACCAATATCGTCGTGTACATGACTTTTCTTATTGTAGTGTACACGACTATCGTCGTGCGAATAAGTGCACGACGCTTGTCACTTTGGTCTCGATGACATTAGTCACGTCATATCGTGGTCATAATTTCGAACAAAATGAGGTCGTTTTGACTTCTTATCATTTGACCGGAGAATGACGTCACAGCGACCGATCCGTGTTTCTTGGGTAAGGTAGTTTTCAATCATGTACATCAGCAATATCATTTATTTGCATAAAGATACTTCAGTACAGATGCCACTGCGCTTTAAGAAGCCAAACAAAGTGTTTCTCAGTTATCTTATTTGATGTTACACTTCCTTGACGAGTTTTGTGCTGATGCTCAAGTGATACTGATTTTTCTCAGTATTTGAATAGGTAAATTAAACATTGCATCATTTTCTGCACTTAACAAAGCGGAGAAGGAATGTGATTTAGACTGTCACTATTTGCATGGTTTTTAGATCTGTGACCACTTCTTGGGCTGTCCTGACCCACACACACGCGCGCGCGCGCACACACACATACACACACACACACACACACACACACACACACACACACACACACACAATTAATAACAGAAACGGAGAATTTGGAACACATTTCTCAAAATGTGGTCTAAATGGAAAGTCTGGGAAAAGGACTACTTATCAATACACAATGTAAAACATAACAAGGCGGATGCTAGATGCAAATTAGATTAATTAAAATAATAGTCATTTTTCATTTATGACAGTATTTACAAAGGATTCATTTAAAGCATAATTATCAACCATTTTACAATAAATACAGAGATATGAAGTAAGTTCAGATGCACCATAAGAGGCCTACAGGTTATATACAGTGATACACTCTAAAAACACAAGAGGTACCTGCAACTGACATAACTAATAAAATTCATCTTCCCGTAAGTTTTGGTTTGTTTGTGAGTCAATGTCAGGAATTTTCAAATTGGAGACATTTGCTTCTCCCACTTGTAAATTATGTCCTGCTTTAGTTCCTCAATGAGAAACACGGTCATGTTCAACATTTGGCATATTTTCTCATGGCACAGATGTACTTCTCAAAGAATAGGAGACGCACTTGGTGTTTCAAAACTGCAAATACATAATGCGTTACATAAGAAATAATACATGATGCTCTTTAACTTAGCAAGATTATAGACAAATTGATGCAGGATAACCCATTTCAGTAGAATTAGCAAATATAAATAAAATTTTATAGCCCATGATGTATACCAAACAGCTGCAGGAACTTCTCTCTAAAATTAGAGAGAACAATACAGAATATTTCTTTTGAAGCAAGGTATAACTCTTTTGTGCATCAAGGTGGAAATATATTTTACAGTTGTTTGTCCACAGTGCCTTAATTCATAAATCTTCCGAACTATCATGACTTGCTGCAATCTAAAGCTATTGGACAGACTATTTAAACTTAGAACTATTAACCAAATTTACATTTTATAAAAGTCAAACAATTGGAGTAGAATAGCAAGATTTGAATGAACAGAGAAGCCATGTAAGTATTTTTTTCAATTCTGTCAATACTTTTACAAAGCCTTATCTAAAACAGATCATTTTCGTTGTACTGCTAAGCAGCTAGTTGTAACTGGATGCCAAATTAAAATCAATAGCAATATAAAAGGCTTTTTTTTTTTTTTTTTTTTACAAAAAATTGATAAAATAATCAGATGTTGTTTTCAATTCATACACAGAAAAAGAAAGTTCATTATAACCACATCAAATCAAATACACAATTCCCTAACTAAATTCAAAATGCATGAGAAGAAGCTACTAAAAAGTAAAATTATAAAAATGATTGGTAAACCTGTTGCCCAGACTTTCACTAAACTAAAATTATGGTAAGAGCTGAGCATCACTTACAACTCTCAAAATTGAAATGAATTGTCCTCAACAGGTATCATGCTGGGGGCGAAGATGGTAATGTAGTGCTGTATCTATATTACCCTGCACTGTACCCACCCGGCACCAGTTCTACTGAACCATTAAGTACATATCAAATGGTAGCATAGTAAATACGTATGATAAATAATTATTTCATTTTTGTGATTCTTCCCATGCACTTTTTTGGTGAAAGCAACTAAGCAAACGGGATGCCCTTAACAACTTACAGTAATGGTACTTCCCTGAACCGATGAGCAAACAGCACTAAAGGTTTACAGATACAGAAAAAAAAAAAGAACAAAAAAGAAGAAAAAAAACACTGTTTTTGTTGTGGGGACATACAATTAATGTTTCTTTTTTCATTTCTTTTTTCTAAGGAACTTTCAGCACTTACTCTGAGAGGATACAGAAAGCAACTATTTTTTCTCTGACACTTTGGTTCTCTTCTCTCAAACACACAACTAGTTCTTATGGGGACCATTGCAACACATAAAATAATGAGACATCATATTAGTGAATGAATATAAAAGTCAATACAATTCGTCACAATGCCCAAAACTAAAACATTATTTTTTTTAAGGGGAAAAATATAGTGGGAAAGTTAGAGTGGATTTTTCTGTCTCATTTCCCAAGGAGTCAGGCTCTGGTAGAACCAGAGTGAGCCTTCCTCATACATATTTGACAGCTCCTGGCATGCTTGCGCATACTGAGATTGAATCACACATCTACTCCCTGAACACATTTTTACAGCCCCATTCATTCCACTATTTCATGAGGGCAGTGACAGGAGTGCAGGAAGAAGTGGCTGTCACTCCTATTAAAAAGGAGTTACAATAATAGAGAAGGTAAAACAAACATCTAAATTATTTGTGGCTGCCTCCGTTTTTAATACAGCAGTACAATTACACTAGCACTGATTGTAAAATTGCCTTCCAACCTGATTACAACTTAAATTAAGAAGCACAGCCTATCTAAAATCGAATGACAAAATATTGAAGACTGTTGATAGAATGCACTGATATGATGCAGATCTGTACAAATGACAACCTAAATAGATTTCTAGTAAAGGCCATAGCTAGAGAAATCTAAAATGTAGAGGGTAATGTGTCCCCAGCATTGCTTCCATCCATACAAATGTGCTGCCTACAATTTCTAGTATTCTATCATGGCAAATTCAGCCGAAGGTTTAGCTGCCAAGTATTTGAAAACAAGAAAAGGAACCTACACTATCCACAAGTTTGAAGAACAAGACTAATGTGTTTTGTTGGAATTATGCCTATCTTTCTATCATTCAAATACCATTGCACAATGTTGTTCATTCAGGTTTCTTGACAAGATGTGTTGGAGTTAGTCCACTTCTTCCGCACATTTGACCTTGGTCCTTTTCTTCATTACTGATCTCCAACCTGTGCCAAATATTTAAAAAAGAAAAAAAACTTAATATTTAAATTGATTTTTTAGCTCATCAGGAGGTCATTTTTTTCTCCTTTTAGTTTAGGTTATACCTTACCTTAACAGAAACTAATCTACACCCTTGCAAGAAGAACAGCAACAGAGCCCAGTATGAGACCAAAGGATATTCTTTCAATGGGAGCTCCACTTCCAGCCTCTGAAACAAACAAACAAGTAAAATAAGCAAACTTCAAGTTAGAGACATACTACAAACCAGCTAGAATATTACTGTAACCAATAACTGTTTGTTTTTTTTATTTGTAGATATTGCAGTGACATGTGACATAGAACACAATAAAATTAGAATGCAAGAGAAAAAATTTAATTAAAAGTTGGACTTTTCACTACATTTTAAAGAGAAGATCTGAGATTTGAAATAAACATTTTTTTTGTGAAAAGCTATAGAAAAAGAAAAAAATAAACAAAGCAAACAAATATTTACAACCCAGGGACAATTAACTCTTGAGCTTTGGATCTTTAAAAAGTTATCAGTCACCATTGTTGTGAAGTTGATAGGAAGCATTTGCCTCATGCAAGCTAAGTGAATTTCAGAAAAAAAAAACAGTGATGCTGGATCATGATATTAATGCTTGGCCACCGTGATAAGTGCAAGGGAAAGAGAAACAAAATTGTTGATAAGGTAATTGAACCCCTATCAGTGCAAACAGATATATTTACAAAATTGTTGGAACACTGGATTTAGTTAAAACATAGACACCAAAAGAAAGCATAATGTACATGCCACTAGCAAACCGCAAAACCTTGAGCTCGCCCTTGATTATTCAAAAAAAATAAAAATAAAGGAAAACCAGTGGTGAAACTTAATTTTAGCAAGTTTACCAAGCATTATCAAGCATGAAACCATAGATTCCTACATCAACATAACACACAGTTACCACCTCTTTAATTTTCACACCGTGCCACAAACCATTCTTCGTGCAAAAGGCAGGGAAAACACCACACATATCCCTAACTATTTTGACGATGATGACAAGGTATACAGACGAGTACTTAGCATACAACACCAATTTTTCTCTAAGTTTTAAATAAAAAAATTCAGTTTCTTAATAGAATGATAAAAATATTCAGATAACAGTAATAATATGATAAAAAGTATTAAAATAATGTCAGTTATTTGAGAACTCTTTCCTGGTTGATTACCTACCTTTCATTCTTGAAAGCTCTGCATGTCGAGAAGATTCTATTCCATGACACACACAAAAACAATGTATTACAGTAGCAAAACCATTTTAAATATAGGAAAAGAAAACTCATAAATCACAAGAAAGTAGTTTCAAATTAACAAAAACTAAAGATAGATGTAATTCTTGGTAATTACAATTTTCTTTTAGTTCAACTAAAGAAAAGTCTTCGTTATTAAGTTTTTACCTGCTTTAAATGGATATTTTTGTGACATATCTGACCATCCGAATGAGTTACGTGACTTAAGTTTGGCCTCATAATTTGAGGCCTCAACATTATCTAATTCGTACTTCACTTTATGTACATTTCCTTCAGATTCTTCTGCTGGAAGCTCAATACTTGTCCAATCTGAAATCTACAAAAATATTTCCATTGACACAGTACCAAATAAAAGACAGTGAAGAGAGTCATGAGAGTAATATTTTTTAAAACGCTTGTTGCTTACGGGGTCTGTTTTCCTGTACATCATTTCATACTTTGTGACAGGCTCCTGACTTTCCACAGTCCAGTGTAGCACTGGCCTGCCCTGAACATAGTCCACGTGCTCCAGCTTGGCTGGTGTAGGCAAACCTAAACCGAAAATACTTTGACATTACTTTTGATACCAGTACAAATTAACTTCAACAAAAGGAAACTATGGTGATAAAAATCCAATGCCCCCCACACACACACTTTCAGCATCAGCGCACACTGGAAACAGAAGTGTGTGAATGTCGTCAAACACTGGTAGGGGTGCTAATTTAATAAGTTCCATATGCATATGTCACCAAGTATCACTGTTATTCAATTACCGTGATGTCGTATTCTTTTTCATGTGAAAACTGTCACATTCCTTTTAATATTAATGTCACATTCTTTTGAATGTGACAATAAAATTTAGCCCGCGTATTCTGGCCGATTTAAGTTGAAAAGAATGTGACATTACATTTTAAACAATCTGGCACTTCTCACATGAAAAAGAACGTGACGTCACAGTAATTGAATAACAGTGTAAAGGTGTGTATTTTCACAGAAACTTCACACACTTGAAGGAACAAGCGTCCGAATGAAAATTGTCGCTCTCTTGGGCGTCTTGGGTTTCCAGTGCACGCGGTGGGCGGGGCGGGGCCAAAGAGCCTACAGGTTCTTTGGGCGGGGCGGGGCGGGGCGGGGCGGGGCGGGGCGGGGCGGGGCGGGGCGCTCACCCGACAGCTTGATGGCCTTGCGGGCCGTGCCCTGCTCGTTCTTGGCGACGCAGAAGTAGGTGCCCAGGTCGTCGGCGGTCACCCCGGTCAGGCGGACGACATGCCGCTGGCCCAGGCCGTCCATCTCGTGCTGCCTGTCCCGCACCAGCTCGACGCGCCCGTCCGCGCCCGGCTGCAGCACGTGCTTGCCGAAGTGCCACTCGACGACGGCGGGCGGGTGGGCGTGCACCACGCACACCACCTCGGCCGTCGCGCCCAGCTTGGTGTTCACCATGTTCACCGACGTCACGTCCGGGCCGTCTGCGAACCAGGTAAAGGAGAGGTAATATGGAACGGAGTCATCTCCGGAGGATGTGCGCCGCGCCAAAGGGAGTAACAACTCAGAGATTTAAAAAAAATAAAATTGTAAATCACATACCCCGGAAAATAAATTTAAAACTTTCAAATAAATTCTAGGAACATTTTGAAAGGTTTCTAGGACAGTTTGGAGAAAAAATTCTTGGGAAAATTTACAGAAAATTTAAGGAGAATTCAGAGGATTTTTTTTTTTTTTTTTTTTTTTTTTTTTACAAAACTCACAAAATTACTAAAATAATTCAGTACGATCCGCGTCATTGTTTACGCCAAAGTTCCGAGTCGTTTCCCCCCTCGGCAGCGCGGGTAGCGTGACGACCAAGGGTCTACCACTTCCATTATCCTCGTACACCCCTCTAGATGATAACTGGTAGTCAGTTAATACTAATCATGTAAAATTCTCAAATATTGACAAATTTTGACAAAAATGGAGAAACATTATTAAATTTCACCAAAAGTTGCGTGATTACTGGCCAATAATCAGTAAAAATGTTAAAGATAAACTCAAATAATCATTGATATAATCACCATAATAGTGACTGATTATAATCCCCCGTCCGCGATTTTTCAAAGTGGCGTAGGTAGACCCTGGGTGACGACCTCTTCTCTCTGACCCACCTCTGACGCCCACGTAGACGGCGCGCTCGTCCGCGCCCAGGGCGTTGACCGCCCTGCACACGTAGGTGCCCGTGTGGCGCAGGTCGACGTGCGAGTAGTGCAGGTGGTCGCCGGCGTGCTCCGCCTTGTGGCCGGGCAGCTCGCGGCCCTTGCGGGTCCAGGACACGCGCGGCTCGGGGAAGCCCACGGCGCTGCAGTTGAGCGTCACATGCTCGCCCTTCTCCAGAATCACAGAGCCCGCCGGGTCCGTCCTCAAAATGCGCGGAGGCTCTACAGGAGAAATAAATTCGCAAAAACACGCGGCGTGACCATACGGGACCTCAGAGCTGCTGGTGCTGTGCAGCTGCTGTGCAGCCAGCGGCGGGCTGCCACAAGGCCACGCCGAAACTACGTGTGTTGTTACAGTAACAGCTTTACAGTATGGTACAGGGACGCCGCCGCGCTGTCATCATCGTCATAGTTAATCATAAGTGTATTATTACAGTTACGTACAAACCACACCATCCGGGCAAGAATACAAGGTGATACTGATAGCAGATTATGGAAAACAGTGTATTAAACACTCCATGCAACATGCATTTAAGTGGGTGACGGCGTAAAAAAAAAATAATTACAAAAAAATAGTTTTGCGAGAGTATTGTGTTGACAGGTACACGGTGGTATCGGGTATAAAGGTACCCTGCCCTGCGAGGTGCCCGCAGTGCACGGCCAAGTAGAGGGTGAAGTGAGCCAAGCCCTGCTACGTCCACGAGATCGGTATGAAGCAGAGTTTTTCATACAGTCGGGTAGTGGGACCCGGACGCCTCCGAAAATGGCAGGTGTGAGCAGGATAGGCCCGGCTATATGACATCTCGGCATCTCACTTCCACTTGTCGTTTTCGGACGCGTCCGGGTCTTTTTACCCCCGCGAATGAAAACTCTGGTATGAAGTACGCGGAGCTCGGTGGCCCAGCCGGTCTGAGGAGGGGTGGCTCCTAAGGGTCCTCCCCCTCCCTGGGACGAAGGGGCGTTCAGAGGATAATTCAAAAATTTGTGTTAATTTATCTTAGTCTACACTAAACCAGAAAAAAAATAGTTACCTTCCACCCAAACTGTTAAAACTACTACACAACGTAATCAATGGAATAGACGTTTTGACCCGTTTTTCTTTCCCCCTTTAACAAACAACCCCTAAAGACTCCCCAACCAGTATCGTACGGAAAATACGAATGTAAGAGGAATCTGATGAACCCTCAACCTTAGTCACGACCCACCACCAGAGGACAGCGAAGAAGGGAAACGAGGAGGAGGAGGAGGAGGAAGAGGAGGAGGAAGAGGAGGAGGAAGAGGAGGAGGAGGAGAGAAAGAGAAGGAGAAGGAGGAGAAAGAGAAAGAGGAGGAGGCTGAGGAGGAGAAGGAGTAGTAGTAGGAGAAGGAGGATGAGGAGGAGGAGGAGGAGGAGGAGGCCCCGTGTCGGGCCGGGCGCGCCAGGCGGTGACCAAGACCCTGCACCTGAAGAAGCTCCATGCTCAGGGCGCGGCGGGGCGGGGCGGGGCGGGGCGGGGCGGGGCGGGGCGGGAAGTGCTCGGCTCCATGCTCTGGCTCACGTACCGTACACCTTGACGGTGTGCACCACCGACAGCGAGTTCCCGATCTTGCACTCGTATTTGTTGCTGTCCGAGGCCCGGATGTTCTTGATGGTCATGCTGTGGTCCTGGTTGAACATGAGTCGGTCGTCGTCCTTGTAGGTGAGGCGGTTGGCGCCGACGGCGAGGGTGGCGGAGCCGTTCAGCCAGACGACGGTGGGAGCTGCGGGCAGAGAGGCGGCGGGCGTCAGCTCGGCGTTCTCCCGGAACACCCAGGAGTAATAATTTATAATAAAAATAAAAAGACGCAAGAAATGAGGCGCAAGGGGGAAACAACTCTAAAATTTTTGTACACCTTCTACGTCAGAAAAAAAAATTAGGAAAATTTACAAGAATTCACAAAAAAAAGGAGGAAAAGTTAAAGCAAAAATTGAGGGAGGAAAAACGAAAAATTATGTAACAAAATTTGGACACGAAAATTCAGAGTTGTTTCCCCTGGGTCGGGGAGGAACTCACCGTTCTCGACGACGCAGGGCAGCGTGATGGTCTCTCCGGGCTGCGGGGTCAGGTTGAGCGAGGTGGACTTGAGCACGGGCGGCGCCGCTGGCCCCGCCGCGTCGCGGTCGTCCCCGTCCGCCTCCTGGTCCTCCTGGTAGCCGTCCTCGTTGCCGTCCGCCTCCGACGGCCTGGCCAGCGCTGCGGACACACGTGGAGGAGCATGAGCAGAGGGTCATGAGCAGGAGCAGGATCAGCAGCAGGCGCCATGAGGCGGCGTGAGGCAGACACGTGTTCTCGCTGCGGGCGGGGCGGGGCGGGGCGGGGCGGGGCGGGGCGGGGCGGGGTGCCTTGTCACGCGCCCCTGACCCTACGGGTCGGGGAGAGCAGTCACCATGGTTCCCTAACCCGCCTGCAGGCTGATTCCGAAGATCGCTCTCGTCCCTCCGTCCTTGTCGGCACCTATGGCGGTGCCCTATCTCGGGAGTGTCAGGACCCCATGGGTGCGACAAGGATGGAGGGGCGAGAGCGAGCTTCGGAATCAGCCTGCTGGTGCGACACGCAACGCCACGCACCTCTGAGCACCCCTCGGCTCCGCCACTCCGCCCCGCCCCAGCCGCTGGAACACCATCTTAGCGCTGCGGGAGAGGCGGGGTGGGGCCGGGCCGGGGCCGGGCCGGGGCCGGGCCGGGGCGGGGCGGGGCGCCCTTGCATTGCTCTAGGGCCGCGGGCGCGAGAGGGCACCTCTACACACACACACACACACACATGCGGGTGTGCGGCGGCGGCGCGACCGCCTGAATGACAGACGGGGAAGCATGCGGGCTGGGGCGGGGCGGGGCGGGGCGGGGCGGGGCGGGGCGGGGCGGGGCGGCGGGGCGGGGCGTTCTGAGTCAGCTCCACCCCGGGCGCGGTGGCGGCGTGGCGCAGCACCGCCTTTGAGAGAGGGAGACTCATGTTGACGTGAGGGCGGCGGGCAGGCGGTGGCCACCGCGCCCCGCCCCGCCCCGCCCCGCCCCGCCAGCGTGTCGCGGTCCATTGTCGCGCCCGCCCCAGCCTCATTGTTCTGGTCCAGCTCGCCCCGCCCCGCCCCGCCTGCCCCGGCCGGCATTCCGAACCAAAGTCAAGCTGGTCCTGACCGGGGCCGGGGCCGGGGCCGGGCGGCAGTGCTGCTCGCAGGATCGAGCCCAGACACAACTTCCGCCCACTTAAACAACGGGAGGCATTTTGTGTGGCCGGGCCGGACCCAGGGCCCAGCGCATGCCTCCGCTGCCCCTCGACCCGACCCGATCACGTCCAGATTTTTCTCGCCTCGCCGGGTGTTCCCCGCCCCGCCCCGCCCCGCCCCGCCCCGCCCCGCCCCGCCCCGCCCCGCCCCGCCTGCTCCGCGCTCCCAGCTGGACTGGGCCCGGCGCACCGGGCCGGGGCCGTACGCCCCACATCAAGGCGACATTTTCAAGCGACCAGTCATGAACTGCCGAGCGATTCAGGAGATCGTTCAAGAGAGGCTCTCCTATACCTACCGCATAGCTCCGTCCTTGTTGCACTCATGGGGCAGGTATAGGAGAGCCTCTCTTGAACGATCTCCTGAATCGCTTGGCTGGCCACGAGTGGCGAGGCGGCGGGGCGGTCAGGTCAGAGCTGGACCGCGGTGTTCGCAGGACGCAGTAAGAGACGCGCCCGCCCCGCCCCGCCCCGCCCCGCCCCGCCCCGCCCCGCCCCGCCCCGCCCCGCCCCACCCCGCGGTGGAGAGCTTCTTGGCCTCATCGCACCCAGCCCCACCCCGCACCCCACCCCGCCTCACCCAGGGACACGAGAAATAAACCGAAATCACAATACTCTGCCGCCTGCTCCGCTCTGAGCCCCCGTGTTTGCCCTCGGCCCTGGCATACTGGGGGTCAAACACTAAAAAAACCCTCCCTCCCCCTGACCCCCTCCACACACACACACACACACACACACACGGCTTGTCTCTTCGGGTCGACACACACACAAGACTTTTACGAGGCTAGAACGCCCGCTCCTGCGACGGGGTGGGGAGAGGGCGGGGCGGGGCGGGGCGGGGTGGGGCGGGGCGAGTTACTACTTGGTGTACCCACTGACGCGCAGGGCAGGGCACGAGGGCCTTGTCGGCCATCTCCGTCACACTTCCAGGGAAAACGGCTCGGCTCACCGCGCCGCGCGCTAAGTGCGAGGACAAACCGAGGGGGCTCTGCAAAGGGTAGTCAACTTCGATATTCCTCCGTACACGGACTGATAATACAACAAATATTACTGGAATTATGACATGAATATTACACACCTTTCTTGCTCCACTCTGTCAACAAATTACGATTTTCTTCAAAATTAACAATAAGATCAGTAATACTGTATCGAATATTCCTCCGCACGCGGTGGAAATTCGTCGACCCCTTATTGGGGCTCGGAGCTGGAGGCACACTGCGCCGTCCAGGTAGGCAACCTGAAGAGAGCAGCGGGCAAGTAGGCAAAGAGAAGTCCGCACTGGAAAAACAAAGGTGCAATGTAATGCCTTTTAAAGGCGTTAGTGAAATAGTGCCTTTAGAAAGGCGCTATCGCCTCTCAAAGGTGCTATTTTTGTCCCTATCCGTGCCTTTACAAAGGCATTAGTGCAGTAACACCCCAGAAAATTCAATAGCACCCCAAAAAGGGTGCTATATGGCACCTTTGTTTTTCCAGTGCGAACACAAGTGAAGTGAAGCGGGCTGTATCTGCCCTCCCCTGCCTACTAGGCAATAACATGTTAGCAGAGGTACGTGCATATTGCCTAGCAGACAGGCGCACACGGAGTGTTTGGTCTACTTATTGCCTACTTTCCCTGCGGCAGAAGCCTGAGCTGTGCTCAAGGAGGGACGCACACCACGCGAGGCAAAGGCAACGCGCTGCCGTACGAGGCGACGGGCGCTTGGGTCCCCCGCCCGCAAAGGGAAAACCAGAGCGAACGTGAACATTTTAAAGAGTTGGGGGGGGGGGGGGGGGGGGGGGGGCGGCGGCGGCAGCGCATTAGCCCCCGCGGCCGCGCTAGGACCGTAAATCAAACCCCAGAGCGCTAGTAGTCGTCCGCAGCGCTCGGCGAGCTGCAACAACATGAGTGCCAGTGCCAATGCGATGCCAGAGAAGCGGCCGACAAGAAGGGCGTGGTGCGGTGTTTGTTCTCCTCCAGAACACAAACCGTTCGGCCCTGCCACACCGCGCCCCGCCCCGCCCCGCCCCGCCCCGCCCCGCCCCGCCCCGCCCCGCCCCGCCTCGGTCAGCGCTACGGTCGCGACACGAAATGCTGTCGGTCGTTAAGAAATAATAAACGGCTGACGAACGAAAGTCGACGCCATCACTCACAACAGTTTTTTTATAGGTATTTTTTTTTTTTTTTTTTAATTTTAAAGAAACCCTCTCTCCTCTCTCTTTCCTTCTCTCTTCTTACTCATATGCATTCACTTATTTGTCCCTCTCTATCGCACACACACACACATGACAAAAACCCACAAAATCGTTATTATTGGTGGCAACCAGCAGTCAAAAAGAGCGCGCGCGCTCGTGTGTGTGTGTGTGTGTGTGAGTGTGTGGGCGCGCGCGCTCGCGCGAACGCGTGGACGCTCTACTGCGCCGCGTTGCTCCGCTGAGTTTAGTGAACTAGTGCACGAGAGAGAGAGAGAGAGAGAGAGAGAGAGAGAGAGAGAGAGAGAGAGAGAGAGAGAGAGAGAGAGAGAGAGAGAGAGAGGGAGGGTGAGAGTGTTCTCACAATTCATTTAATTTAATTACTTTTTCAAAAATAAAAATAATTACGTGTGTGGTGGCGGCCGCGTGCCCCCGAGGGGCCAGCCGTTACCACCGACCCGAACGCAGGGGGAGGGGCTGTGGCCGTGGGCACCGAGCACGAGCAAAGCGCCTCCCCGTCACACCAGCTCGTCACAGTCACATAGTCACAGAGGCGCTGGGCGGGGCAGGGCGGGACCACGGGCACCGAGCACGCACCTCCCCGTCACACAGCAGCTCGCCACAGTCACATGGTCTCAGAGACGCTCAGTGGGGCACTACGGGACCGCGACCACGGGCACCGAGCAGCAGGCACCTCCCCGTCACACAGCAGCTCGTCACAGTCACATGGTCTCAGAGACGCTCAGTGGGGCAGGACGGGACCGTGACCACGGGCACCGAGCAGCAGGCACCTCCCCGTCACACAGCAGCTCGCCACAGTCACATGGTCTCAGAGACGCTCAGTGGGGCAGGACGGGACCGTGACCACGGGCACCGAGCAGCAGGCACCTCCCCGTCACACAGCAGCTCGCCACAGTCACATGGTCTCAGAGACGCTCAGTGGGGCACTACGGGACCGCGACCACGGGCACCGAGCTGCAGGCACCTCCCCGTCACACAGCAGCTCGTCACAGTCGCAGAGTAGACCTCGCGGCTCACACCGCGCCCGCCGGGGGAACTTCAAAGGAGCGCGCGGCCGCCGCGGGCAGGACCCGCACGTCCCCGGCGTGACACTGTCACGCGCCTCGAGAGACGACGATAGGATCTATCCGAGGACATCCAGGGGACGTCCAGGGGACAGGGACAGAGCCCGGGGCCCGGGGCGCGGCGGCAACACCAAACACAGTTCCCCTCACGCGGCTCACACTCGCACCCTTTCACACCGATAATAACTACACTCGCGTTATCGAGACGAGACAGTAGTGCGGCCGTCCATACGCCGGCTGTTGTAATTCATTAACCCGGCGCGACTGGCTGCCGCTCGAGAGAGTTAAGGTGTTACCCCCAGCCCCAGTCCCCCCCGCTCCCTCTCACCCTCCGATCGGAGAGATTGTCCCGGACGTTGAAGGAGAAGAGAGAATGAGGGAGGAGCACGATAGATATATGAGCCGAAATTCCGAAATAACTAACTGTTGAATGCGGCGGAGGCGGAGGGAGTGCCGGGAGGACGAGGTGCTGGGCGGGGCGGGGCGGGGCGGGGAGGCAGGTGTGAATAAGGAGCACCGCGAAAGCTCCCGAGGGAGACAGGGTGAGGCGGGGCGGGGCGGGGCGGGGCGAACGGTGGCAGCGGGCCGGCGCATCGTGGCATAATTATAAGGAAAGCGTAATAATGATTGTGTTGCTGGACTAATTCATTGACGGGTATAGGCGATGGGGCGGTGGGGCGGTGGGGCGGTGGGGCGGTGGCGGCGCGGGGTGGGGAAGAGTAGGGTGGGGAGAGTTGGGTGGGGAAGAGTTGGGTGGGGAAGAGTTGGGTGGGGAAGAGTTGGGTGGGGAAGAGTTGGGTGCGGGGAAGAGTTGGGTGGGGAAGAGTTGGGTGGGGAAGAGTTGGGTGAGGTATGGGCGCTCCCAGCGCTGCGGACACCACCGACTCTCCACCACTCTCAGCCGCGCAACACCGCCAGTCAGACCACAAAGCTGTGCTCAAATACCCGGAAACTGTTTCCTCCTCGTCAAAAGCCCCCCCCTTCCCCCCACCGGAGCCGGTCCGGTGCGCGTCCAGTGGGGCTGAGCGAGTGGGGGTGGCGGGGCGGGGTGGGGCGGGGCGGGGCGGGGCGGGGCGGGGCGGGGCGGGGCGGGGCGGGGCGGGGCGGGGCGGGGCGGGGCGGGGCGGGGCGGGGCGGGGCGGGGCGGGCGCAGCAGGGCGTGGGCGCCCCGATACGAATATGAATCGCACTCGGTGCTTTTGTTTGCGGTGACGCTCATACGCGGCGGGGCGTGGTGGGGTGGGGTGGGGTGGAGTGGGGCGGGGTGCGGCTGCATTTCCATGTTCAATGAGGTATGCCGAGCTGGCAGGGCGCGGGCGCGTGGGGCAGCGGCGAGGCGGGGCGGGGCGGGGCGTACAGGGGGGCGAGTGCTGCTTTCGGCGCGGACTCATTTTCCGGTTGAGCGATCTCTGCGTTCCGCCCCGCCCCGCCCCGCCCCGCCCCGCCCCGCCCCGCCCCGCTCCCCCGCAGGGCAGCATAGCAGCTTTGCTCACAGCGGCCCCGCCGCGCCAATAACACCCCGGCCCCACTCCTGCTCACCCCCGTGACCCCCGTCACCACCACGTGTGCCCCCGGCCCCGCCCCGCCCCGCCCCACCCCGCCCCGCCCCACCCCGCCCCACCCCGCGCCACCTCGACACAGCTTCCTGCTAAAACCCAAACGTGAAACTGGTGAAACACGACACGGGAAAAATCCGCTGCCGCGGGGCCCGGACAGCTTATTCCGAAGAGCGCTATCCTTCTCTATCCGTCCCGCACCTATACGGCGCAGATCGTGAGTGCGAGAGAGAGAGGCAAAGAGAGGGAAGCGCTCTTCAGAATAGGTCGTCTGGTCGGCGGCGTCGCGGCGCCTGTAACAGGGCGTCGTTACGGGCGTCGCGGCCGCAGACAGAAATATATGGACGGCGCGCGGTGGCGTACCGCCCCGCCCCGCCCCGCCCCGCCCCTCCCGGCCTCCCCCTGGTAAAGGGTGGTGCGGCGGCGCCAGCCAAGGCCGCTGGCGTTGTGCAGGGGCGGCGCCGGCGGCGGAACTTGCGGCTCGAGGCCACCGGGCGGGGCGGGGCGGGGCGGGGCGGGGCGGGGCGGGGCGGGGCGGGGCGGGGCGGGGCGGGGCGGGCTAGCACTGCAGCGTCACTGCACCTCCCTCTCCGGGTAACAAGTGTCTCCTCTCTAAGTTGGACCACAAGTATGATTTACCAGATTTACTATTTCTTTCAAGAAACAGACTGAATAGTATTTGGGTTATTTAAAACAATTTTTAGCTATGTGTGTTTCACTGCAGGGTTGTTACAGAGTCGGGAATTTTTATTTCCCTGACTTTTCCATGACTTTTCCATGACTGAATTCGAGGTTTTCCATGACCTTCCCCCAGACATATATAGGACTAGGTTTTTAAAAAGAAAACGATGTAAAGCAATACTTGCACTTGCACAATTTATTTATCCATTTTAAAGCCCTCTGAGGCACTCATTCGACATAAAATAAAAGAGCAAAACCGAGGGGGTGCTGTTTCAAGTGGCAGTTGTTCAACGATTTACATAAAAAAAAATCAAACTGTTTTTTTTATGTTTTGGATTGATTTTTTTGATTTCAAAATGTCTTTTTAATTTTTCTGTTGATTTTTGATCTTTTTTCTGATCTTTCGATCTTTCGATATTTTTAGGCCCCCGTTAGGGGTGCCTATTGCTCACGCCCGTGAGTTTTTTATTTTTATTTATTCTTGACGATGGCCCCTTATGGGCGCAGCCGATCCCGTTGAGTGAATCTTCACCAAATTCTACTGAAAAATACCACGCAAAATTAGAAAATTTTTGAGGTCTGTCCGATGACGAGCTATCTGTCAGTTTTTGTGTGAAACTCGTTTGCATCACGTGTTTCTATGGCAATTGCGAGCCGAGCACCCTGTGCCGAGCCGGGTCGCTATTGTTGGAGCTCGACGCCTCGGCGCGCCGGGGAAGAGAGGCGTGGCTGGGGAAAGGGGGGGTGGACCTGTTGATTCAACTCATGCACAGTAGTTCAAAAACTAAAATTTGGAAGAACACGTTGGAGTAAAAATTTCAATTCAGTGTTCGAAAGACCATTGCATAATGAGCCTACAGTTCAAAAATCAAGCTGATCGGACATGTCTTAACTGAAAAGCTAATTTGTAAGTCGTTTGATCGACAAGGGCGAAATTTGTCATGCGACTTAAACTAATGACACAGATCAAACACTGAGTCTAAACATATTGAGTTACTCAACCAAAGAGGTAAAAACTTTGTTGCTCAATATCTTCTACATCGACCATCCGCGAAAATATTTTATGAAACCAAAACATTAATTGACTTCGAGCGTACCAGAATTTCCTAAAATAACATTTTTTTCCTAATTGTTAATTTGTTTCAAATGTTTGGTTTTTATGGTGATAGCTTGCGGTGCGGTAGCGTTGTTGATAGCTGGACCACCGACATTTTGTGTGGCAAAAGCACGATGTAGAAAGCAGAAGTGAGGCAGATAAAATTTACGATTTGGTTTTCAGACAGCGTTGTGACTGATGAATAATATCAATGTTTTTTTTTAAAAAAATTCTCAAGTAAGTGTTAAAATCTAGGGGGCCGTTTAACGCGTTAGCGTTAGAATTTTTCTTGATTGTTCGGGATGACCTCAGAAAATACACGCACATCTGATCCAAATTATTCTCTCAATTACATGATTAAATAGGATTTTTAGTAAATTACGGTGAATTATTTCGATTTATTCCAAATTATTGGAAATTAACTTGCAATAATGCAAAATAATCACAATTATTTCAAATAATTTTTAAAACTTTTCAGAAACAAATTTTGCTCTGCAATTGAAAGGGTGGCGTGAAAACATGGAAAATTTTTGCGGCAGTAAACCTCCCGAAGGAGGTTGCGGTTCCCGCCAGGCACAGGGCTTTTACCCCCTGTGGCAGCCAACTGCTTCGGTGTTCCATGGGAACCGGCGCTTTGCTGACTGCGATCCTATCGCGCAATTCGACAGATTTGATCCCCGTACCACCATTGGCCTACCCCTAGAGGTACGAGCGGTGTCAAGGGCGTTAGACTTCCTGATCCCAGTTTCAGAGGCCTTACCTCAGAGGGGTACGCGGGATTCGAACCCACAACCCCGAGTGCCGACACGTAGCCAGAACAGGAAGCGACCCAACGCCCAGAGCCACCGAGCCAACGGAGGTGAGACGTGTTTAATTTCTACTTGACCTGCCCTGGAGCAGCTGCCAAAGGAAATCCCAAGCGCGAAAAACACTTTCCCGAGTGCGGGAGTCGAACTTGGGACCTCTCGGTTCAGTGTTGCGCGCTCTACCAACTGAGCCACGACGCCACGATGACTGTACAGTGCGACGGGTTCGCGTCGTATTTGCCCTATCCCCCAGCCTCCAGCCAGGAGGATTTCTGAGAAAACCTGTGATTTTTTTTATTTTTTTATCTTTTTTGATTGTGATTTTGATTTTTTTTATTTTTTCGTGATTTTTTTTGGCCTTGTTCAATGATTTTAGAAGACAGCACCCCCTCGAGCAAAACCTTTGTTACGGCGCGGCAGGCAGAGAACACGGGAGATACTGCAATTTAACAAACTTCCATGACTCGGCGCTTGTTTTCCCTGACTTTTTCATGACTTCCATGACTCGAATTTTTTTCCATGACTTTTCCATGACTTCCAGGTTTTCCATGACCTGTAACAACCCTGCTGGGAAAACTAACGTGACACGTGTCACGTTTCTTGTTGCACTCTAAGGAGAAAACATTTCTTGCTGCGCTCTCTCTGTGATGCCCCTTTTGCATGATGGGAAGGAGTGCATCAAGAAAGTTCTTTCCGGAGAGCGCATAATAACATGTGAGATATGTGTTGTACCAGTGCTCAGCAAATCCAAGTGTGACACTACAAGTCAGTTTAAACTGCGAAACTTAAGTTTAGCAGTTTAAACTGACGAACTCGTGAGTTTTCTAATAATCTAAGATTAAAAAAGAAACTAATGTGTCGTTAAGTTCCCTGATATATTTTGCCTGGGAATTTCCACGAAATGTTTATTTGAATATTTGCCTTGATATTTGCAAGTTTCTTTCCTTACGTTTCCTGATTCATCGGCGCCAAGTTAAAAGCAAATGAGAAATGGCGCGATCGGATGCGCGCAGGCAGTGTTGCCAGAAAAGTCGGCAAAAAGTAGCCCAAACACAGCGGAGTAAAGCGGGCTGCATCTGCGCCTGCCTACTAGGCAACTCCTTCGCACAAGAGCGTTTACGTAGCCTAGTAGGCAGGCGCAGATGCAGCCCGCTTTACTCCGCTGTGTTTGGGCTACTTTTTGCCTACATTTCTGGCAACACTGCTTGCAAGGACAGTGCGCGGGGCGCGGATAGGGTACTGCCCGGTGTCCTCATACTGGCCCCTGTCGCATTTAGCCCCGCCCCGGCCCACCCCCACCCCGACCCCGCCACGCCCCGCCTAACAAACGGATGGTGGTGGTCGTATCACACCCCTAGCAACACCCTCTGGAGGCGAATGCGGTCTGAGGAGTGAGGAGGGTGCGGGGCGGGGCGGGGCGGGGCGGGGCGGGGCGGGGCGGGGCGGGGCGGGGCGGTGGATGTCCACCTAATCTGCCGCCGAGGCCAGCTGTCCCTGTCTGTCCTGTGTGGTAAGCACTGAGCGTGCCGCTCGCGCGCCACACTGGAAGCGCAGCAGCGGAGAGCGCTTTCTTCGCCCTGTCTCTCTCGGACTCGCAAGGGAGAGAGTGAGGAGGAGAGCGCTCTTCTTCGGAATAAGTCGGCAGTTCTTACTACCTCTGCCCTTCGTAAACACTCTGCCAACCGCGGACCGCGGGGCGGGTGAGGCATTTTACAGCCCGCCGAATACGTTCCTTCCCTACACTACTTTGTAGGGCGGCCGGCGGCGAGGCTACAACCGGAAGCTCGCAGCACGGAAGGGCACGGCGCGGGGTGGGGGAAGTTTTCAAACTATGAGAGGGTGAGGGAGGGCGACATAATGGCAGGCCCCGGCAGAGAGGGGAGAGAGAAAGGGGGTGGGAGAGAGAGAGAGAGAGAGAGAGAGAGAGAGAGAGAGAGAGAGAGAGAGAGAGAGAGAGAGAGAGAGAGAGTCAGTCAGACAGACAGACAGACAGACAGACGGAGGAGCAGGTTCGCGAGGAGGAGGCGAAGGGTGCGGGCCGCGAGACGAGATTGAAAAGCGTGACTCACGCGTAACACCCAATCTCGGCCGGCCGGCCTGCCGGGCCGGGCCTCACCAGCCGTCTCATTCCGAAGATTGCTCTCGTGCCTACGTCCTTGTCGCACTCATGGGACCCTGCCATCCCTGACATAGATCATCGTCATAGGTACGACAAGGACGGAAACGGAGGCACGAGGAGAGCGATCTTCGGAATCAGACCGCGCTGCCCGACCGGCGTCACGTGATGTATTCTCCCCGCCCCCCTCCCCGGGCCTCCTCGTCTCCCTCCTATCCCTGGATGCACTACAGGTCAGGACAGCGGCGCTACCAACCAGAGGCCCGGGGCGGGGCGGAGCGGGGCAGGGCGGGGCGTGGGCTGGGCAACGAAGCCAGCAGGCTGATTCCGAAGATCGCTCTCGCGCCTCCCTCCTCGACGCACTCCTGGGGCCCTGCCATCCCGAACATAGAGCACCGCCATAGGTGCGACAAGGACGGAGGTACGAGAGCGGTTCTTCGGAAGCAGACAGGCAGGCAGGGTTGGGCGGGGTGACCCTAAAGCCGCATAGAGCACAGGACAGCGCCTAGGTTCACACCGGTCCACCGCGGTCCTCGGGGAAAGGGGTACGGGGTAGAGAAGGAAAGGGGAGGGGGAGGGGAGGGGAGGGGAGCGCTGCTCGTCAGCCCTCCAGGCCACCCAAGCGCGTGCTTGCGATGCGCTAGGGGCACCCCCGGGCACCCCTCCCCTTCCCAAGGCCAGGGCCCTCTCCGCCCCGCCCTACAGCGCCGAGGGCAAAGTCAGACTGACTTACAGCTAGCGGCAGCCAGTCGAGCCTGTCTGTCTTGGACTCAACCGACCGGAAGTCCGGGCCGGGTCGCAGGGGCGGACGGCGCGGCGGTGGAGGGGGCGGGGTGGGGGCAGGGAGAGGGCTGACACTCGGGATGGATGTTGTAATGCGCCGCGCGGCAGAACCACGGCCCGCCGCCCCACCCCGCTGCACGTCCCGTTGTGACACTCCCGCCCCGCCCCGCCCCGCCCCGCCCCGCCCCGCCCCGCCCCGCCCCGCCGCGGTCTAATCAGATGCAGTACTGCACCGCGACAGTCCACACCGGCCGCTGCGTACAGCGGAGGGCGGTGACAGCCTCCTCCTCCCCCTCCCCCTCCACCTCCTCCGTCTTCTTCTCTTCCTCCTCCCCCGCGTCTCCTCCTCCTCCTCCTCCTCCTCCTCCTCCTCCGTCTCCTCCTCCTCCTCCGTCTCCTCCGTCTCCTCCTCCTCCTCCTCCTCCTCCTCCTCCTCCTCCTCCGTCTCCTCCTCTTCCTCCAACACCCGCGCGAGGCAGTGGCGCGGGGACTTTGCCTCCGCCGGCCGACCAACCCCAGCGCCACTGCCGCCCGTTATGGTAATGCACCCCCGGCGCGCGGCCGAGGTCGTCGCCGAGGTCAGCCGTCGGGTGCGGCCTCCACCGCGGGGAAGGCCTAGTCGTCTAGCATCCGCACCACTCGACTATGGCAGCGGGGCGAGGCCCACACGGCGGGCGTCCTCATGTCTTGTGGGACGCTCAGACAAGGCCCGGGTTAACCCTCTCTCTCTCACTCACACGCACACTAAAACGACCAGAAATAGCCCTTCCCGCGGTATGCGTACAGGCCGGCCGGACGCGTGCGAGAAGGAAGCACAGCCAGAGGAGCGTGCGAGGGAGAGGGAGAGAGAGAGAGAGAGATAGAGAGAGAGAGAGAGAGAGAGAGAGAGAGAGAGAAAGAGAAAGAGAGAGAATGTGAGGAGCGAGTGGAGAAGAGAGCAGGCTGCCGCGACTGCCGTGCGCCGGGCCTAAGTGCCACAATGCACTATTAATCATGAGAGCGTTCGCTTCGCGCGCTCGGCGTGCTATGAGCCCCTGGCGGCGGCGGGAGCAAGTACAGCCCGATGTGTGTGTGAGAGAGAGTCCCAATCCCTCTCGCTCAGCGGAAATTCCAAGAGCGAAATTTTCAAGAGCTATGTTCTTTTGAATCATAGCTTATTTGGTGAAACTAGCGCTCAAGGAGAGGGAAAAAAAATCGCTGATTATGTAGCCCTACTAGCCTCCCGTACCCTCCCCAAGTTACAGGGGCGGGCGCAAAGGGGAAGGAGAAAAAGGGGGGGGGGGTGAAAAGGAGGTTATACTGACAGTGGAATTCCAACCAGAGAGATGCGATGCCAGGCCAGGGCGCTTTGATACACGCGCCACCTTTCAAATCGAGGCGGCATGAGGCACTGCGTGCCACCAAATTTTCCAAGATTGGGCAGAAAACAGTAGTAAAAGAAATTCCTAATACAAAGGCTTGAGGAATTTGCTAACCTATCTAGTATTAGCCTTGAGGAGGAAGGCGTTTTTGTGTTGTTCAGACGTGGACTGCTCCCGACCCGCCCGCTGTCAGCTTCTCCTCTTGACTTCCGCACGGGAGGCGTCAGGCGTCAGGTCAGGTAGCCTCTGGACTTCCCCGGCACGCCCGCCCTAGATGCATAACGGAGCTGCCCAGTCCTTGGCCTGGTCGCCCCTGACCCCCCGGCAGGTAGGCAGCCCGTCGCACGGCAGAGGCTCGCTCGCGGCCGGCGGCCTGAATCTGAATATGAATGAACATAACCAGGCCTGCACGCCACCGCGGGGCGATGCGACGACTATTCGCCTATATTCACTCGCCATTATTCAAATTCGAATTATTATTCGCGCCACTTGCCAAGGTGTGCGATAGCGAGTGAACGTGCGAGAGAATCACCACCCGGCGGAGGAATACCCGCGCTCTGCTACCTGTCGGCGCGGCAGTGCACATCCTCATTCCCCAGCGGCGCTCGCGGTGTCCTTGCAGCCCCGCCCCGCCCCGCCCCGCCCCGCCCCGCCCCGCCCCACCCAGCCCCGCCTCGACCCGCCCCGCCGCAGAGATATCAACGTCAATTTCCACGCTTCCGTATGATAGACGGGACGGGAGGACACCCAGCACGGCCTGCAAGACGCTAGAAGGAAATGGATTGGAAATACGGATGCGCGGTGCTGAGTGGGGTGCGGCGGGGCGGGGCGGGGTGCGGCGGGGCGGGGTGCAGCGGGGCGGGGTTCTCATCCGATATAGGGCCGGCCGCACCGCCAGCGGACTTAGTTTTCCATCCAATGATTCACTTTTCAAAATCGGGGATAGAGATGCAATGCCACACCATATACCACATACCCCCGCGACACGCTCTACTATTCTTCCATCCTCTCGAGTCGTCTATCCCTCTATCCACCCTCCACCCTCACCCACAGCAGGCTACCATCGCAGACAAGAGGGTAAATGCGTCGCCGGGGCTTGGCAACTCGCCTCCCCTTCTCGCGGACAACTCAATCCTACGCGGCCCGGCCCGGCCCCTCGGATATAACGACCATGTTTATCCAGCCATAGTTCCGCTCTGCTCCGCGAGCTGTCGAATGTGTAACCCACGCGCGCGACAACCGCCACCCCTCTCGAGTCCGCCCGCCCGGGAGCTCGCAATCTTATTTTCATTCGTTTCCCGATAATCCGACAAGAAAAGACTGCGATAGCATGCCGAACCTGCTCAGCCTCGACATCCTTCAGCTGCTCAGCCAGCAGGACATCCTCAGCTGCTCAGCAGCCAGCAGGACACCCTGATCCTCAGCTGCTTAGCAGCCAGTAGGACATCCTCAGCTGCTCAGTCACGACATCTTCAGCTGTTCAGCCAGCAGGACATCCTCAGCTGCTCAGCTCAGCAGCCAGCAGGACATTCTCAGCTTCAGCTGCTCAGCCAGACCCATCTCTGCTGTTCCCGGCCCGGAGCGAAGCCAACTGACGGCTTAGTGAAGGCCGGTCGGAGGCGTAGGAGACTTGCTGGAGGCTGGCTGGAGGTTTGCTGGAGGCTGGCTGGAGGCTGGCTGGTGGCTGGCTGGAGGTTTGCTGGAGGCTTGCTGGAGGCTGGCTGGAGGTTTGCTGGAGGCTGGCTGGAGGCTGGCTGGAGGCTGGCTGGAGGCTGGCTGGGGCCTGCTTCTCCAGGCCGGCTGAGCTGCACGGGCTGCAGCACGCTCCGAACGCAGCACACTCATTCATCTTATTAAATTGCGCACAAACACCACGCGGCGGACGTCACCGCCACCGTCGCACACCGGCTCATACACAGTCAAAAAAATAAATGAAAGTAAAACTTACACTCGGTAACAAGCTCTCTCTACCACGTGAGGAGGAAGAAAAAAGAACGGCAGTTATCGTCATCGACAAAAATGTAAAACAAAACTACTCCAGACTTTTTTTTCTTTTTTTTTAAAAATTATTTTGCGTGTGGATGAGGTTTCTTGGACGCGATGCCGCCGGCACGGTGGCCGCGACCATGATGGCTAGGTCTTCTCATTCCATTTCATTATTTTATTCTTCCCGGCTGGGCTCAGAGGACCAGACCACCCGCGGACAGCCCAGCCCGCCTATCGCCCGTGGTGAACCGGAGCGCGCCCGACCAAAGTGAATATGTAATGGTTTGGTACCTGCCACGCGCCCCGCCCCGCCCCAAAACCGAGCCTCTGAGCCCACCGCCACCCCCTCACACCTGCACTCGCTCACACGCACACGCAGGCACGTAATTATAGGGCTGTGCACAAATACTACACACACACACACAAGCGCCCGAGCACACACACACACACACACACAGTCATACATGCATACACACAGGTTGGGTGAGAAATGTGGGAGGTAGGCGGAGCGCAGGGGTGTAGGTAGGGGCGGGGGGGCTACCTCATAACCTGTTTCCCGCTATCTTATTTCACCCCATCACCCCTCCAAAACCCTTGACGACATCGCACCTGCAAGACTACTTCGATGAAATTTGGGAAATTCCAAACGACTTTGTCATTATGTCAAGAAGATATTTCATTGACGCGTGACAACTTTTTTTTCAAAAATTCTATGCGTCCCTTAAAGAAAAAGAAAAAAAGGCAGTTTTTAAAAATGTTATTTTTTTATTGCAATGCGTTGCAATGGCACAACGTACGTAGCGTGAACGTGCTACAATTCTGATTTGGAATTGATTCGACGGATTATAAACGCAAATCCTTTGACATAGCGTGGCGCCCGAGACGGAGAGGGGTGCGGGGTGGGAGCAATCCTGGAGGTGCGAGGCCGAGCAAGGTGAGACCCGTCCCCGTCGTGCTCTAATGACGCGCCAGGACGACAAGACCGTGCCCGCAGCGGTGCCCAGCGGTGCCCAGCCCAGCCAGCCCGTACCTGCGCGCGCGAGGATCATATAGGCTCATTGTTATTGCAAGGGAGCTCACCCCCCGAGAGAGAGAGAGAGAGAGAGAGAGAGAGAGAGAGAGAGAGAGAGAGAGAGAGAGAGAGAGAGAGAGAGAGAGAGAGAGAGAGAGAGAGAGAGAGAGAGAGGGAGAGAGAGAGAGAGAGAGAGAGAGGGAGAGAGAGGGAGAGAGAGAGAGAGAGAGAGAGAGAGAGAGAGAGAGAGAGAGAGAGAGAGAGAGAGAGAGAGAGAGAGAGAGAGAGAGAGAGAGAGAGAGAGAGAGAGCGCTGCGGACCATTAGCGGAAGGGAACCTGACCGGCATTGGATGCGGCGCGTCTCCCAATCCGATGATGATAAATTATTTACAAGAACTTAATCCTTTCTGCGCGCGCAGTGTCCTGTGGGGCTGAGGCGGGGACAGGGGCAGGGGTAGCATAACAAGGGGTAGCGGGAGGGGTCAGGGTCGGCTCGGCTCGGCTCGTCACTTCACGTCGGGTTGCTGATCGCGTCCCAGACCTTCCCGACGACGAGGAGGGTGACCGCGGGGCGGGGCTGAGCGAGGCGGGGCGGGGCGGAGCGGAGCGGGGCGCGGCGGGCGGCGAGGTGGGGTGGGGTGGGGTGGGGTGGGGTGGGGTGGGGCGCGGGTAGACCGGGAGCTTCAGAGAACACGGGACAGAGCCGCGTGTTTCTGCCCGAGGATGGATCCTCCCCTAAAACTTCAAGCATACATCAATTTATCGTTGTTGTTTTGTTGTTTTTTTTTCTTGGCGATTTTCCTGAATTTTCAATGATGTTTACTAAGTTTTCTTGATTTTTCTTGACATTCGATTTTTTTTTTTTTTTATTTTTTTTATTTTTTATTTTTAGTGTTGGTAGTGTTCACTGATTTTATTGGGAGACAGCGGGTCCGCACACCCGAGGGGCCACGGCGGCTTCAGCGGATTGGCGGACCCGCGGAGCCGCCGTGGCCCTCCCTGCACGCTGTTGCGCGTCCTCAAGAACACCCAGAATGATGATTCCGAACACCGTTTTGTGGTGCCCTGTACTGTCTCTTGCTCCTATAGTGGCCATGGTCCGTGATGGCGACAGCGAAAGAGCGACGAAGCCAGTTGGCGGAATCACCCTTGCAGTAGAATACCGGGTGCTTGACACACGGCTCCCCGACACGCCTGGGGGAAACCGCAATGAGTTAATCGCCCCCTTCAGAACTTAGTCCGGGGCGCCACGGATCAGGGATGGTCACCAGTGTGCGGCTGGGCGGCGAAGCGGCAGTACACGCAGACTTAGGCCCTTTGAGCACGGCTGCTGAGCGGTAGAAGCCGCAGCCGTAGGAATCAGCCTGCACCTCCCTCCCTCTCTCCCTCCCTCCCTCCCCCCTCCCTCCCTCCCTCCCTCTCTCTCTCTCTCTCTCTCTCTCTCTCTCTCTCTCTCTCTCTCTCTCTCTCTCTCTCTCTCACACACTTTATCAAACGCATTCGTTTTCCCACCCTCTTCCTCCCTACCTTCCCCTGGGAGCCACGGATGCAGAACTTACAATAACGGCGTCAAAACAAAGGCAACCCTTCAGCTGCTCGCCTCAGGCCACCCCACCCCACCCCGCCCTGCCCCGCCCCGCCCCACCACACCCCGCTGCAACCCCTGGGGGAGGCCGGTGAGAACATAACCCCCTGCCCGCGTGGCCAGGTCAGGGGCGGGGCGGGGCGGGGCGGGGCGGCGGCCGCGCTCCTCGGCAGCCTCCACAAGTGGCTCCTCACCACGCTCCCGCGCAGCGTGCGCCACACCCGCCCAAGTGTGTGAATTTCGCACACTCGTAGGTGTGTGCACACTAAACCCTTATGCACAATTTTATACAACCATAGTTATGCACAAAATTTTATGCATTACTCTATGTTACACAATGTGCATAAGGAACAGAGTTAAGCATAGTTATGCATGAAAAATTGTGCATAACTACACTGTAAAATGCCTGCCAACTAAATTCTTCGCAACGTTGCGAAGAATTTACGTTATTTATATTGCGAAGAATTTGTTTGCATTGCAAAGCACTACTTTGCAAGCTAATAGTAATCCTTGCGAACAAATGCTTTGCAACGCGAAGAAATAGTTCGCAAGCTTGCAAACAATTAGTTCATAATGCAATGCTTGAGAATTCTTTGCAAGCTGCAAAGAATTTAGTTTGCAATGCTAATGCGAACCCGTTCTTCGCAAGCATTTTGCAGAGTATGGTTATGTGTGAAATCCTGCAAGGCTTATGCACAAAAAAGTGCATAAGGGTTTAGTGTGCGCAGTTCCACAAACACACCCCAACGGGTAAACGTATAAGGTGTGTTCGACAAACTCGTCGCGAGGCCAGTTCTCGGGCGGGAAGTCACACAGCTGCAGGGCAGGAGTGCGAAAGTCATATTCATGGTGTTTATCCTGAGGTGGGTCTGCTCACGCAGAAGGACCGATGTCAACGCGATGGATTACTTCCCGGCGGCCAGACAAACCCCGTAGTGTTCGAGTACCTTACGGAGCGTGTTGCCAGAAAATTTAGAACAAAAAACAAACAAAACAAAACAAAACAAAACAAAAGGAACATTAAACCTGAGTGCAAGTGGAGGGGTTTCTCCGCCTGCCTACTAGGCAACTCCCCTGCACTCGTGCACAGATGTTGCCCGGTAAGCAGGCGGAGATACTGTCCCGTCACGCGCAGGTGTATTGCGCGTTTTTTGGCCAAAATTTCTGCTCTAACACTGACTGCCTAGGGTTATGGTATTTCCTTCTTGAAGGGAAGTACACCATCCGTGGGGATAATACACTCTCCCATGTGCACTCTCCCAGCAAGGAGGGAGTTGAATGTCCCTCCCTCGGGATGATGTGCTTCCCGGGGGGAGTCCAAATTCCCTACGGATAATGTACTCCCCGGAGAGTACATATTCCCTGGAGATAATGTACTCCCTGCAAAAAGGAGGGGGGGGGGTTACAATAAGCCTAGGGATTTTGTACTCCAGGGGGAACCATCCCTGGTAGTAGGAGGGTCTCGGTGGAGTCCTCCACCGGCCAGTCCCGGCCCGCCTGGCAACACGCTGCGCGGGCCAGAGCCGATGCCCTCCTGGGCGGGGTGGGGTGGGGTGGGGTGGGGTGGGGTGGGGTTGGGTGGGGTGGGGTGGGTCGGGGTGGGGCAGCGGCGTCTCTCTGTTGACACAACGCCACCAACGTCAGCTCTTATGCAAAGGAAGGTCGGGTGAAATGTCGCAGGAGCTGAACGAGTAAAGAAAAGAAGCCAAAACCGTCCAGACCCTCGTCACTGGCCAAGCGATGTGACGCCATGGACCCTCTCCAAGACATTGTGGCGCGAGTTTATTACACCAACTTTTGGTAATTCAACGACGCGATACGAGATAAAATTTCTCCTCTCACTGGAATACCCTGTTCTTATTCCGTACACCTTACACTGTAATTCAATTACTGTGACGACGTCACATTATTTCATGTGAAAACTGTCAAATTCTTTTAGCTATTATTGTCACATTCTTTTGAATGTGACTGTGAAATTCAGCCCACAGAGTCCAGCGCTTCACGTTGTAAAGAAAGTGACATCCCATTCTGGCCAATGTGTGACAGTTTTCACATTATGAAGAATGTGTCGTCACAGTAATTGATTAGTGTTGTCGCCACGATAACATCCCTTTGGTAAGGCTGCCAAGCATAAATCATAAAAGACAAAATGACACGAAGGGAAAAGAAAAAGGGCAAAAAAAAATGAAACCAGGAGACGCGTAAAATATCCGTTCCTGAAGCGCAACTTACTCGTTCCGCATTAAACAGGACAGCGCGGTGACGAGCGCTTCGAAAAAGCGAATAAGAGGGTTCATACACCAGGGAGGTGAGTAGCGCGAGGCTACGGATGCGGCAGGGTGGGGAGGGGCGGGGTGGGGTGGGGTGGGGCGAGGCGAGGCGGGGTGGGGCGGGGTGGTGCAGGTCTCCCTTCTTGGACACGACAGAGAGCAAATTGAGAGCGCACTGCTTGCTGACAGTACGCGCAGAGCTTATCGCTCAAGGGACAGGACAAGACGGGGAACCTCGGCCGTAAAAGGCTCTTTACTCTCTCTCTCTCTCTCTCTCTCTCTCTCTCTCTCTCTCTCTCTCTCTCTCTCTCTCTCTGTCTCTCTCTCTCTGTCTCTCTCTGTCTCTCTCTTTCTCTCATACGTGGTCTCGCGCACCCTTCAGGACCGCACTGTATGTATCCATTCCATTCTGAGGGGTCGGGTGGGGTGAGGCAGATGACTGGCTATCTCCCGGTCGCCATCGCCCGGACCTGCTCCTGCTCGTGCCCAACAAGAGAGGAATACTGATGCACCATAGCGCCGCACGGCAAATGGTCGCCTTTTATCAGGCGAAACGCATGGGGTGGCGCGCTGGCGCGGCCGCGGGCAGCAAGGCCAATGACAAGCTGCCCTCGAGACATAAATCCACTCCTCAGACAGACTTTGCTTTATGTATTTGCGGGTCAAATCTCGCTAAAAGCTTTCTCAAGGGCGGAGAGGGAGAGGGACCTCTCGGAAGTATTTCTCACTCTGTCTCTTTTCCGCTGGAACTGCAAGAGAGGGAGCGGGGCCGGGGAAGGGGGGGTGGGAGGGGGTATTTTTTTTTTCACCTACTTATCGCTGTATTAATATTAGATAAAAGTCATTTCACTTCATAAGGGCCCACCGTATTCCTGCTGGAAAGGTAGCCGCGCTCTTCGTCTCCACGAGCGGGATGAGTTTTAATACGAAAAGAATTGGATTCCACGACGTTCTCACACTTTTTAGCTTGTTCGCGCACAACTCGGCGCGCAATCCAGCTGCCTGATTGGGATGTCGGAGGGTGGGGTGCTGGGTGGGGGATAGGATGGTATGGGCTCGGGCGGGGCGGGGCGGGGCGGGGCGGGGCGGGGTGGCATCAGCCGATCGCGCATCGTATCGCTCGCAATACATGAATCAAAAGCAGCGAGGGCGCGGCGCTTATCAGAGTCAAAGACGCCGCCGCCGCGTGGTATCCGACTGATCGCCTCAGGCGGAGAGAAAAGCGAAACACGCATCCGATATCCCCAAACACCCTGGCACACCCCAGAAAATAGCGTTTCCTCGCGACGCGACGAGACATGACCAAACAGAGACATATTTCTTATCGACTTCAATATATTTTAAAATAGGAAACTATAAGGGTAGAGAAGAAGGGGTAATTTAAACGCAAAGTACTCGGTCACTCATGGTGCCTTGAGTGGATAGATTTTGCTTTATTTTCACTGATAACAAAAGTGTTCAACTGGCGTGCACAGTAAAGTGCTGCAAACTACGTTGCACACTTATAGGTGTTTGACTGGAAATTTGCCTATCGTAAAAGGTGCTGAACAGTAAATTTGAACGCTTTGTGGTGTCCAAACCTGCACGTTTAACCCTTCAGTTGGTCACTTTTAAATGTTCACATTTACAGTTCAACACATTTTAGCATGCAAATTTCCAGGATCTAAAAGTGTGCAACGTAGTGTGCAACACTTCAATATGCACGCCACTTGAACACTTTTGTTATAAGTGTTCCCGTTCCTTTCACCACAGGTCTGTCGGGGCGGGGCGGGGTCGAAGGTCGGTCGGCCCGCAGGGGTCCTTCGCTAGAAATTAAAGCGAACTCCGATTTTGCTGAATTTTTTTTTTTTAAATGTGATTTTCCTTGATTTTTGCTGATAACTTTCTGATTTTTCTTGAATTTTTTTCCCTAATATTTTCAAGGTTTTACAGATTTTGCAAAAGGGGGCACACTGATTTTTTTTTGTAATTTATTGATTTATTTATTTTTTGGGTAAAGGGCCCTTCGGGTCGGCCTGGGCGCTGCACCTTATCTGGAAGCGGAACGGCTGACCTGCGGCCCGCGGCCCGCGGCCTTGAGCCCCTGACTCCCTGACCACTCTGCGCCGCGCGCCGCCGGGCCGGAAGTACAGTCCGAGCCAGCGGAACCAGCGCGGCGCCCCACTGCAAATCCTCGAATCCAATTTCTCACCCCAAAATGGGCGAGGACTCTTTTCCATGCTTAAAAGTAGTGAGAATTTTATTTCACCTCACTCATCTCTTCGAGCGAGATTTTTTTAAAAGCCTCACTCGAGGGTTTTTAAGCCTCACTAGAGCACGGATCCTCACTGTTTTACTCTCCAGAAAGTAATAAAATTGCCCTCAAATTATCACTCGTATGGGAGCGAGCATTATGACTCGTAGATTTTCAGCGGGGAAGGCAACACACGTGATCGGGCCTAGCTGGTAAAATCGCGGTGATGTCTAGAGGGGAAAAACAATTGGAACATTGGATGTTAGTGATGGACAGCAGCGCACTCTGACGGTAGAGTGTAAGCACGGCTACCGGCACGCTCGGCGTTGGGAGAGCGAGCGAGCGAGAGAGGTAGAGAGAGAAAAAGGCCAGGGGAGGGGGGAAGACAGAGAGAAAGAACGCGCGGGGAATGCGCTGAGGCGGTGCAGTGCAGGGCCAGTTTGTCGAGTATACGCATCGCAGCAGAATGGCTCGCCTCGCCTTGGCGCGGGGGGACACACGGACACACACATACATACACACATACTCACGAGCGAGCGAGCGACGAATACCTCGCGGGAAATCCAGAAATAGCCTCGAGAACTCTCTGTTTTCAGACTCCTATTCTGTCTGCGATATAGAAGAATCCTCCCAGAGGCATACTTACACTTATCGCATCAATAAGACAAGAAACAAATCAAAAATCAAAAGAATTAAACACAGTTGCGTGTATGTGACATTTGCACGTGTTTGGGTTTCAATTATTGCGCGCGGCGGCGGCCTCTCTCCTCCCCCGACAAGAGCTTCATCGAGGCTAGCAGGACCGCGAGACCCGGGGGGACGGCGGCGCCTTCACGGTAAAAACGACGTCTGATTTTTTCAGGAAAAGGGGAAAACTTTGAGGACCTTGTATACTTTGAGGAAAACTCCTTAGATTTTGAGGAAGTCTCCTCGAAATATGTGGAGATTTCCCTTATTTTTTGAGGAGTCTTTCTTTAAAAGCTGAGGGGTTTTCCTCAAATTACGGAAGTTCCTCAACACTGGAAAAACAAAGGTGCTATATAGCAAATTTTTTGGGATGCTATTGAACTTTAAGGGGTGACACTGCACTGATGCCTTTGTAAAAGCACGAATAGGGCCAAAAATAGCATCTTTGGGAGGCGATAGCGCCTTTCTAAAGGGACTATTTCACTTACGCCTTTCAAAGGCATTATATAGCACCTTTGTTTTTCCAGTGAAAGTTTACCCTTTTTCCTCAAAAAGTCAGACATGGTTTTTACCGTGATTCAGGACGACGAGGAGCATAAAACCATCTCCCAACTCGACACTCGACATCGATAGGAGAATATTCTGAACGGGGCGTGCCGGGGCGTGCCGGGGCGGGGCGGGGCGGGGCGACCGCAATTGGATCCAGCCAGTGATGAGGTCGGTTGACGATATCGGTCCCCGATATGCAGCCAGCCTCGCAGCGGTCCCTCTACCAGCCAGTGGCGCCCCGGCGGGTGCGAGCGACGCGCGGCAGGAGCAGGGATTCTGTTTATACAAATTATCTCCAGTATAGGCGCAGCATCAAAGACGGAGAGAAAAAATAAATACACATATAGAAAAAAGAAAAACTAATTCCTATACAGAGACCCTAAAGAGATTCCTGATGACTCGCAGCAGACAGCAAACAGGCGTTTTAAGGTTATTCGATGACGTTTATGGACGCGTTTAGGCAAAGCCCTCGCGTCGCTCCGCACGCCTGCGCAGGCCACACCGCGCTTTTGTCTGTCATCTCTTACAAGACAACGAGGCATCTTTACGAGGGTCTTCTCCACGGCGCGGCGGGCCCAGGCCCGGGGCCGAGCCGGACCCCGCGGGCCGGGCGGAGCCGGGGGGCAGGGCGGGGCGGTGGCGATTTAAATGACAAAGGAGGCGGGGCGGGGCGGGGCTGGAAGGGAGCGGGCAGCGGGTGACAAGTCTCATCGATAATAAATTCCGAACAGCAGACGACGGCGTGCCAGTGCGGGGTGGGGTGGGGTGGGGTGGGGCGGGGCGGGGCCACCCGACCCCTGCGCTGCGGTCCGCGCGGGGGTATCTGTCACGGCGGACAGATTGGCGACCGAGGGACAGGGTAGGGAGGCTGGCTGGCTGGCTGGTCTTGTCCATGCTCGGTCCGAAGGGCCCAACTGGAGGTACTCGGAAGCCGAGACGGGGCCTCGCGTCGTCGAGGTATCGGAGTGGAAAACGAGGTACAACTCGAGAAGGGGAGTACAGCTGTCGGGGAAGGGCCGGCCCAAAAAAGGGTGCGCGTCAATTTAGGGAAAGAAATCTACCTGCCGGCGGCTGGCCCGTGTAGCCGCTCCAACGCGGGGCCGTTCGGGGCAGGGCATAGGCTGCCGCTGCTGATGTAATACCGTCACCAAGAGGTCCAAATAAATGGCCTATGATAAAATGAAACGATGCGACAACCCGAGGAGCTGCCAGGGGAATGAGAGTGGGAGCGAGAGAGACACACACTGACAGACGGACAGAGAGAAAGAGAGAGAGAGAGAGAGAGAGAGAGAGAGGGAGAGAGAGAGATGGACCAGGCGACTGGGGCTGATTGACCATCCATCCAGCAGTGGGGCCGGGCAGGCCCTGGAGGAGGAATCTGGAGTTGATCGATTACAGACTCCATATCACTCTTCTCTGCTTTCCATCCCTCTCTCTCTCTCTCTCTCTCTCTCTCTCTCTCTCTCTCTCTCTCTCTCTCTCTCTCTCTCTCTCTCTCTCTCTCTCTCTCTCTCTCTCTCCCTCCTCTCTCTCTCTCGCTCTGCCTGTCACATGTGGCGAGAGAGGTGTCGGCCCTTCACCCATCACCATCATCAGCGCGGGCTTCAATCACCATCACCTGTTTTTGTTTTGTTTTCCTTCTTTGACGCCCCCAGACGTATGCGTTCCCCGCGACATGAGGAATACCTGCAACACACACAAACGAAAAACAGAAAATCAGTATACACGCGGAGATATGTCGTCGCAAAGGGAAACGATACCGCTCATACTGTCTGATTATTACGGAAAATTTGCTAAATGTGTGAGTGAGGGACTGATGATATGTCGCAACAGTGCTGATAGCTTTGTGGTTGTGGAGCGCACCGCATACACCCTACATAGGAAAGGACAATTTTGTCTCCAGAAATGTTGAGATTTTGGGTACATCACCAGCTTAGGACAAATTTGTCAAATTTTCTGAGACAACTAGACAGGTAAAACTAAGGCGTAACTGTACGCTTGAATGAAGCATACAGTTACGCTTGCAGACGTTACGATTGAAATGAAGCGTACGAAAGATATTCTCCCATACATTTAGATAGGACGAATAGGAGCGGATAGACCCGTTACGCTTGATTTCAGTACAATTGAAAACGGGGCGTAAGGCTATACGCCTTTAGTTTTACCAGTGTAGTCCAAGTTTAGATACGTATTGAACCCTTAAGTGTGTAAAACTTGTCCCAATAAGCAGATGATGATGTGCACCAAATCTCAACATTTTTGGGACAAAATTGTCCTTTCCCATTTATAGTGTGTAGACTGTGGCCGCGCCTTCATATAGCGGTGAGCCGGGCGGTTATTTGAGGCCTCGCCGGGCCGGGCCGCGGCCGGGACCGGTCGGGGTGACATCAGCTGTCCTCATGACATCACCGCCCGTCCCATGGCCTAGCCGCCCGCTCCTCCTGGCCTAGGTCAGTGGCTCCGACCGGCATGCAGTCGTCGATGGAATATAGTCGGCCCGGCGGCCCGACCACCTTACAGTAGCTATAAAACAGGTGTTCATTGAGAGGCGAGCTGCCATAAAGAGGCGATTATGGCACAGTATAGTTGACACTCGAGTTAAAAAACATTGGCCTTTTAGCGAGCGAGACAGAGCACTATTCACGGTAAAAGCAGTGTCTGATTTTTTGAGGGAAAAGGAAAAACTTTGAGGATCCTACTTCATTTGAGGAAAACGATTCGTATTCTGAGGAAGTATCCTCAAAACTTGAGGGATGTTATCTCATTTTTGCAAGAGGCTTCTCTCAATTCTTAAGAAAACTTTCTCAAAATATGAGGAGTTTTCCTCAAATAAAGAGGGATCCTCATAGTTTGTTTGTTTTGTTTTTACCGTGTTGCAATTCTTTTAACATCTCACACGAAAAATGCCTGCTCCCACCAGATATTGTAAACGACGAAATTAGTCTGGAAAGCGTCCAATACAATTTCGGGTAGTTGCGTCGTATGACACATGGCTGCGCTAACAGAACATGTCCTTACAAAGTCTCGGTTGCCACGCACGCAGCCGCCACACAGCTCAGAGCCACTTGAGCTAGACGAGTAACACATGCAGGCTGGGCTGGGCTGGGGCTTTGCAAATATAGCCTTCGGAATGCAGAGGGGGTGGGGCGTATACAAGGAAGGAGTAACAAATAATAAAAATGAAGATGAAAAAGCAGAACAAACTTGATCTCCTTGCCGAGTGACTTTGAGAGACGGCAGAACCGGCGTACAGCACGCGGCCTCAACAGCCGCCAAAAAATATTAACAGGGAAAAAAAAAGAAAAGAAAAAAACAGCATCGTTCTGATCCTTTTGAATGTGTCGCTGGCAGCGGCAGCGCCCTGCTAAGCGTCTCCGGCGATAGAGAGAGAGAGAGAGAGAGAGAGAGAGAGAGAGAGAGAGAGAGAGAGAGAGAGAGAAGACACCCCACGCAGCGCGCCAAATGTTGCGTCCACTCGAACAACACGGCCATTACGCCCCGATAAGATAAATAGTGGACCGAGTTCATTCATCTTGAGCACAATGTATCGTTAAAAGTTGTACTACTCGGGAACGGTCTTGTAGTGGCGGCCGTAAGTAGGCCTACTAAAGCCACTGTGTGCAACATTCACACACTCGGATTTTCAGTGCAAGTCCACAAGATGGACAGAAAGAAACAAAATGCATGGTTTCCTGCATAATCCTGCAGTAATTCGACTTTTCTTATCTGGCTGACGGAGAGTGACGCAAAAGCCCTCCAAAATGCCAAGGTGCATTGCGTGCCACCCTTTCACTCCAGTTATGAACCGTGCGTACGTCTAGGAGTGTCGGCGAAAGCCAGTAATTAGAAATTCAAGATTCCTAGACCAAAGAGCTTTTAAAAAAGTCACGATGTAAAAAGGTTAATGCGGAAGGATACGATCATATCAGGCAGTGCATACTGATTATTCAGTTTGAGTGGTATGACAACTTTATCACCTCTGCACACAAAGTGATTAGTGCGCTAACATCGGTTTTTACTACACGTCTATCTGAAGGAAAAAAAAAACCTCATTACAAACAAAATATATATTTTTTCCAGTGAGCTCTCCTTGCAATTCAATCCCTATCGCGCTGGCCCTATTTTCCCTGCAGCCTCCTTCGTGACAGAGCCTAGCAGATTACGTAGGATGGCGGTGAGAAGGAGGGAGCGAGAGAGAGAGAGAGAAAGAGAGAGAGAGAGAGAGAGAAAGCAACACTGCGTTATTTATCGAAACGGCCAGAGATGTTGTCGGGGCGGCTCGCACAGGCTCAGGGCGAATGCACTGAGAGAACACGAGCATCGCGTGCGCCACGGCGACACGCGACCCCCCCTCCCCCACCCCACCCCACCCCCCCCCCCTCTCGCTCCCTCTCTCCCCCCTCTCCCTCTCTTTCTTTCTCTGCCCGTAGCCCCTACGAGGTAGGCCATACGATGCCCAGGTGCTGCGCGGGTCGGCCTACCTCACAGGCGTTTCGCACGACCCAACCGCGCCGCCGCTGCCGCTTTGCGCGGGAGGACCTCGTCCGTATCGCATACGTCTCGACTTCAAAGGGCGGCTTACGTTCCCCGAGAATATCGCACCCGATTGGAGTCGCAGCGGCGGGGCGGGGCGGGAGAGCAGGGAAACGAGCGAGCGCAGAGGCTCGTATGCGTCCGAAAACGAGAGGTGAGAGTCAGAGGAAGCGCCCGCGAAAACTACCCTGTATGTGTGCATGTATACAAATGGTTGTATGTGGCTTGTACGTAATGAACACATAAGTTTTTTATATGAGGTGTATGAAGCCAGTACGTGACTCGTATGTACGTACAATCTGTATGTATGTGGAAACCACATATAGGTTTCATATGTACTGTAGGTCAGATGTGAGGGTTTGCATACAGTAGATCCTAATATGTTCCTCATACTTATCCCATGTGGATTGGACGGAATTTGTATGCAGTAGAGCAGTACGTCAGCCGTATACGTCCGTATGTGTACCCCATGCATTTTAAAAAGGAAATTTGGAAAAATTTTGACCTTTGATCAAGTATTTTTTTTTTATTTTCAGTTGAATCTTCCCTCCCATCTTATTTACCAAATTTCTACTTACTTGATTGATGAAAGTCGGCTGCTACGCTTGGGAGTTGAACCTCGGACCTTCGGCTTCCGAACCCGAGACTCTACCACTGAGCTACGGTGACACGCTGGGAACGAGCGCGTCGTAGCCCGGTGTCATGTACATCGCTGTTCCCCTTCCCGTCCGCACGTTGTCCGTATGTGGCCCACATACGGTGCGTATCGAGCTGGCGTACTGCCCAGTCGATAGCCCTAACCCAAGCAAGTGGATTACCTATATTTTTCTTAAGTTTAATCACTAATATTAGTTTTCCTACAACTACTCCCTCGACAATGCTCGTGGACACCAAGTTTGCTGCCGTGGCGGAGCTCCTTGGTCTGCACATACATAACTTTATACAGTCATTTGCGTAAGTACGGTGGCGTATGGGGCTTGTACGGGAGCACCGCGACACCACGTACAGTACCTTATGTCTAATCGTATGTGTGTACAGTCGTCTATGCTGCCCGTATGGGAGCTCCTTGGTCTGCACATACATAACTTTATACATTCATTTACGTAAGTACGGTGGCGTATGGGGCTTGTACGGGAGCACCGCGACACCACGTACAGTACCTTATGTCTAATCGTATGTGTGTACAGTCGTCTATGCTGCCCGTATGGGAGCTCCTTGGTCTGCACATACATAACTTTATACATTCATTTACGTAAGTACGGTGGCGTATGGGGCTTGTACAGGAGCACCGCGACACCACGTACAGTACCTTATGTCTAATCGTATGTGTGTACAGTCGTCTATGCTGCCCGTATGGGAGCTCCTTGGTCTGCACATACATAACTTTATACAGTCATTTATGTGCGTACGGTTCTGTATGTGTAACGTACGTGAAATCGTCGCTGCCTACATACAGTTGCGCATATATGTTTGTACAACGACGTACGGACCATATACATTCCGTACATGTACATACGTGTAACTTATATGAAAGGCATACAAAACTCATACAAACTGGTTTTCGCGGGCGAAATTGTAGTTCGAACGTCTCACTCTCACCCGTCGTTTTCGGACGCATACGAGCCTCTGCGGTCGCTCGTTCCCCTGCTCTACGAGGCAGGTGATAGGGTCGCCTCCACTGTTGTGAAAAATAGTCGTAGGTTGATGGGAAAATTTTCCACGAACGGGTGCTGTAAAATGACGATTTCAAATCGTAAAATGACGAGTGCTACCTTTGTAATTGAAATTCAGTTACAAGTAGGAACGGGTTGTCGTGAATTTACATCAGTTTTCGTCAGTTCTAATTTACAAAATATATCGTAGATGCACAAAGATATTTTTCACAGGAAGCAAGCCGCGCAGATGGCGCAACGCAATGTTTGCTCTGTGGGAGCGGCTGCCGCTCCCACTGCGGTCCTACTCCAAGGAGGACGCGTCGCACGACCAATCCTCTGCAAACTGCCAAGGGAAAACAGAAAAAAAAAAAGGTCATGTGCGCCAAGGAGAAGGACGCCAGCGCGGAGAAGAAACGGTTGTCGACCAGGGGCATCTTGGCCGTGTCCAGCACCAAACCCTTCCGCCACTCACAACTACTACAGCGCGCTGTCAAGGCTCATAACGAAAATCGACAAGGCGGTGTGTTCCTCCCAGCGCCGTCCGGACAAGGCTGTCGCGGCGTGGCGGGGCGTGGCGGGGCGGGGCGGGGCGGGGCGGGGCGGGTAGTAGCAGCAACCTATTTGTCACTATTTAGCCCGGGCCGGGCGGACAGCGTGCGTAAATTAAAACCATTCATTCATCTTTGGGCGGGACTTTTGCGGCACGGCAGCTGCAGCAAGTCCTGATGCTGGTGATGATAATGGTGGTGACGTCAGTGACGCGGCAGTGACGTGACCGTGACGGCCGGGACGCTATGCGGAGGAGGCGTCACGGGACAACCAATAACAATGCAATTGTCAGCCAAAGCTGTATGGCTGCATGGCGCCCCGAGACACACGGCAACCGCTGGCTGGAGGATGGAGGGAGGGGCCCAGGGATGAGCTAGAGAGAGAGAGGGGGGGTAGAGGGGGAGAGAGAGAGAGAGAGAGAGAGAGAGAGAGAGAGAGAGAGAGAGAGAGAGAGAGAGAGAGAGAGAGAGAGAGAGAGAGAGAGAGAGAGAGAGAGAGAGAGATGTCTGGAGGGAGGAGGGGCCCAACAAGAATGAGATGGCGTAATAATACCGCTCGTGGCCTTACACCTGTTTACTTCCAAGTTTTCCCTTTCTCCATTAGGTTCTAAATTAGCAGTACTTTGATTACAGTTTGCTGATCGGGCGGCTGACAGACAGGCCTCGTTCTACACACCAGTCCAGTCCCCCAGATCCCAGCACACACACAGACAGTCGGCCAGCCTCGGAATAAAAATGACCACGATACAATCGCCATACGGTCGTTCGATTTATGTAAATCACGAAAAGAAATTGGTCGTCGGTTAAGCGGCGGCCGCCGCCGCGCCGGTCTGTCCGGGAGAGACACACCGTTAAAAAAAAAAAATCGTTCCGTAACACACTCCTATTTCCGTTGATGGATATCGAATTTTAATTTTATTTTCTGTCGACTTTTTATAGAAAAGATTAACGACATATGCACCGAAATAGTTGAGGAAGTTCACATTTCAAATAACAACTATTTGATGCGAGGAACCTCTTTCGGAAACGATCCTCTCCCCCCTCCTCTCTGCTCATTGGTCTGTTTTCTGAATCGCAAGGCGCTGATGTAACACGGGCTCGTTCGCCTAGCCCACCTGACTGACCTACATCCAAACAACGCAGACACTCTCTCACTCACTCACTCACTCTCTCTCTCTCTCTCTCTCTCTCTCTCTCTCTCTCTCTCTCTCTCTCTCTCTCTCTCTCTCTCTCTCTCTCTCTCACACACACACTCACACACACTCACACACACACACTCGTAGGACGGGAGCCCTTTGAGGACCATCACGGAAAAAACTTCGTCCTGGTTTTCAAGCAGTCCCTCAAATCCTGTGTATTTTCTCCATAAGAGCTGCTTGGTTTTTCCAAAACTGCTTGAAAACCAGGACGTCGTTTTTACTGTGATCTGTGTCTGATGAGACAGAAGACCCAGTGGCTTCTCTCTCTTTCCTTCTCATCTCTTTCGCATTCTACACTGGCAAAAAAAGCTAAAAACAACGCCTGTGGACGCGTCGCGCGGCAGCAAGAAACTACAGGCAGGCACCAGGCAACTCTACTAAAACTCCGCACCGCCCGGCCGACCCTCTCAGACTAATTTATTTTTGCGTCAAAGAGTGACAGCTGGTGGTGGTGGGTCGGTGCAGCGGGTCAGCTTGAGGATAATACAGGGTTGCCACAGAACAAGAATGGTCGATTTTCCTGACATTTTCCTGACAAATTCCTGGCAAAAATGAGATGTTTCCTGACATTTTCAAACCACATTCCCAGTAAAATAACTGTAAGAGGGGGTAGGATGTTCTTAAAGAAAGAAAAACATGCTGATTTTTTTTTTCCTTTTTCTGTCAAACAATTTTTAACAGAGAAAATAGGTGCACTGACCCGTTCGCAGCCGTCAGCGAGGGGGTATTCTCTTCTGCTGTAATACCCTGTACACCTTAATGGGTATTACCGAGGTATTACACGGTATTACGCGTAATGTAATACCGAAAAATATCAAAATATGCTCTGAATTGGCAAAATTTTCTATGTAATACCGGTGTGATACCCTGGTAATACCGCGTAATACAGTGTAAAGTTTTCTCGAAGTAAATACCCCCCCCCTCAGCCAACAGGCAAAAACTTAGTCCTGAGCCCATTTTTCATGACACTTTTGCACCATTTTCCAGACAATTTCCTACACTGGAAAAACTAACGTTACATGTGTCACGTTTCTTGCTGCACTCTCCGGAGAAAACGTTTCGTGCTGCATTCTCTTTATGATGCCCCTATCCTTTTGCAAGGGTAGGAATGCATCAGGAAACGTTTTCTCCAGAGAATGCAGGATAACATGTGACAGAAGTAACATTTGTTTTTCCAGTGTAATTTTCCTGACAACTTTTCAAAACCTGACATTTTCCTGATTTTCCTGACTCGTGGCAACCCTGTGATAAGCCGGCTAATTGGAGGAGTGAGCGGGGACCAAAAGGGACACGACACCCTGGTGCTGCTGGGGACGCGGAGACACCCTACACCGCGTGGGCGGGGCGCTGGGAGCTATAGGGCCGGGGCCAAAGCAGCACGCAGCCCTCGGCGAGGGCTCCGGCTATTCCATATCACATAAACAAGGCGATGCATATGTGAGCGTGTGTGTGTGAGTGTGTGTGTGTGTAATAGGGTCCTCGGATCACATGAGAGGGACCCTCACAGGGACACACACTGTGGCTCGTTTAATATGCATCGTCTTGGGCCGTGGCGGGGCCAGCGGGGCTGGGCGGGGCCGGCCAGCACTGTGTGGTATGGTATGCCGGAGAGGCGGGGAGCGAGGGAGAGGGAGAGAGAGAGGGAGAGAGAGAGAGAGGGAGAGAGAGGGAGGGAGGGAGGGAGAGGGAGGGAGAGGGAGGGAGAGGGAGGGAGAGGGAGGGAGAGGGAGGGAGAGGGAGGGAGAGGGAGGGAGAGGGAGAGGGAGGGAGGGAGAGAGAGAGGAAGGAAGGCCTGTGTCTCTGGCGTAGCCCTGCTCCTGCTCGCCGGGCACCGCTGCTGGAGGATGGCCGATGCACTTCACACTCTCACACCTCACACAATGCATTGTCTGCACAGGAAGTCGCTCTCTGCTGTTGCCATACCTTGCTGCACCTCCCCGTATCCTCTCTTTCCAGCAGAGCACATATACGAGTCCCCCGCGAGGAGTCCACCACCGCCATCACCGTGGAGATTAAACTCGAGCCCCGGGGCCCCGGGCCCGGCGCATCAGCCGTGGCGGCAGTTAGTAGGAGGCTGCAGGCAGCGGTAAGTGGGTGCGGACGGCACCCGCATATAAGGTTCTCCACACTTCGGCCCCCCGCGCGGCTCGGGGCCGGGCCGCCGGGCCCAGCCATTACTCTAAACCACTCAAATACGACACGTGGTAAACGCGCACGCTCCGAGCGGCACTGAACCAATTTAGGGCACGTACCGCCGCGCGCACGGCGCAGGGGGGCGCGCTGGGAGGGGGGAGGGGGGGGGGGGCAAAGTGCGGGCACCAGAGCCCCGCCGCCAGAGCCCGACCAGAGGGTCCCACCAGGGTCCCGCCAGGGTCCCAACAGGGTCCACCGCAGCCGAGAAAAGCGTGGAAAATTTGTTATCATTTTTTTTTAAAAAAAATAATATCATTTTATATTTTGTGCGCTAACGACGCAAATTTTAATTTTTGGCCGAGATTTAGACAACTTTCATTTTTCTGAAGCATATATTTTTAATTTTTAGGCAGTGTTATTTTTTTTCTTATAAAAAGGTTTTAACTTTTGTCCTTATTATTCTAAAAATATTTTTAAAATATTCAACCACATGAGGCACAGATTTTTTCCAATTTTTTTAAAAATTATTTTAATGCATAAGGTACAAAGTAATGAGAGTTGTTCTCCCCTCGCCTCGGGGAATAAGGTTCACCCCCCGGCAACCCAAACCCCGTATGCACCGCGATGGGAAAAGGGGATTCAGAGCAAAGGAGCGTCCTGGAATGTAAACGAGTGGCCAGTAAAGAGGAGTGAGTGAGGAGAAGGGGGGAGGGGGAGGGGGAAGGGGCCATCAGCGCCCCGATCCATCAACACACCACGATCGTGTCCGCGCCGCGCTCAGCCCCGTGGAGCCCCACCGTACGTACAGTCACGCAAATGCCATAACCTTACGAGCACATTACACACATAGCGTGTTCAGTGTGTGTTTGTGTGAGTGTGTGTTTGACGACACCAAGAGGAAGTGAGATAGAGAGAGAGAGAGAGAGAGAGAGAGAGAGAGAGAGAGAGAGAGAGAGAGAGAGAGAGAGAGTAAAGGCGTGTAATGTGCAGTGCGACGAGCAGGGAGGGATGTCATCTGCTGGAAGCAGAAGTCGCCTGCACTAAAAGCTGCAGCGAGCTGCTGGAATATCTCTCTCTCTCTCTCTCTCTCTCTCTCTCTCTCTCTCTCTCTCTCTCTCTCACACACACTCTGTCTGTCTCTCTCTCTCTCTCTCTCTGTCACTCTCTATCGCGCGCACGCTCTCTCTCTGTCTCTTTCTCACAGAAGCCGTGGCTCTTGCAAACGACATGGTGTCAGAGTGATAAGAGCGTGCTCACCTTGGAGCTGCACGAGCATGGCGTGCATGTGCACACGTGTGGCAGCCAGAGAGAGAGAGAGAGAGAGAGAGAGAGAGAGAGAGAGAGAGAGAGAGAGAGAGAGAGAGAGAGAGAGAGAGAGAGAGAGAGAGAGAGAGAGAGAGAGAGAGAGAGAGACCCACAAGGGCACATCCTCGGCGCCTCTGAACAGCGCGCTCTCACGCACCTCACCAGTCTGTTCTGATTAAAACCAGCTGAAACACTAATTCTCACTTCGATCTCGGTCGAACCTGCACTTGCTCCTCCTTCAAAACAAAAAGGAAACGTAGGGCTCTCACGCAAGCTATTTCACACTCACGAGTTCACGAGGGCAGAGCGCCTCGCCTGGCAGAATCTTCAAAGCCACAGAATTTATTAAGAGTCGTACTGGGAAAACAACTTAAAAATTTGGTGCGCAGGTTCGGAGATTGTCTTACAATTTTCTGAATCTCTCTCACTTTTTCTGGAATTCCAGCAATTTATGCCTTTAACTTTATAAAATTTCCAAAAATTCATTTTTTCCCCTTCTGACAATAAGGCGTCTGAAAACTTCCAAAATTTTCACAACAACCTGCTCAAATAATATTTCTATTTGCACGGCCCACCGGCGAGACGAGGTGCGGCGCGCGCCCTTCCCGCGGTGAGGTAACCGCCTCGGCAAACCTGGACGAGGATTTCATATTTGTTGTATTTTTTTTTTTTTTTTAGCAGATCATACCGGAATTTTTGGTCATGGGCGTAAGGTCTGTTTTTTCCTGTTTTTTTTTTTCCTTCTTCTTTTTATCTGACCCCGAGCTGCACATGGGCCTACCCCATACAGGTCGTACGGGAGGGGAGGCGCGGCGGCACGAACGTGCAAATTATCCGTGAAAGGGAACGGAACAGCTGAGCGCATGACACCTCATGAGACGCCGGCGCGCCGCCTGTTTGCTACAAGATTGTCGCGCGACAGCGCGAAACTCGCTCCACTAAAAACAAAACTCAACACACGCAAAAAAAAGAAAGAAACCGATAAGAATAATCAGATATTAATTACAGAAAACGAGACAAGATGACGGATTACCTCACGTCTCCCAAAGCCGCAGTAGGGTAGATAGTTATTGCAGGGAGTGGAGGTGTACAGAGTACATCGGCCTACCGTTTTCCGTGCCCACAGCACATCCGTCATGCGAGCCCGTCCGGCACGAGGCGGGGTGGGGTGGGGCGGGGTGGGGTGGGGCGGGGCGGGGTGGGGCGGGGCGGGGCGGGGTGTTGCTGAGGGATAGGGCCACCTACCTCACCTGCTCTCCGAACTCGCACCGGGCTAACGATCCTGGCGCTAATCAGGAGCGAACAGCCCGGCCGGCCGGGCGGCCGGCCGCGGCGCCTGGTGCCCGGCCCGGGTCTGAGCGGCAGGTTCCGGTGCTGAGCGGCTCAGCACGGCGATCAGCGTGCTCAGCATATGCTCAGCACGCTCACGGACAGGGAACACGACACGGGTGTTTTAGGAGAAAAACGGGAAACCCGACGGGACGGCTAGCTGCTGTCAGTGGACGCTGCGCCGCGCGGCACGGCACTGGGGGGGGAGCGGCACGGACACGGTAGAAGCGAGTCCTGGGATTCCCAGGGGAGTTGGAATCTCAGTGAATGTCCTGGAAAAAAGTAGTTTTTCCCCGGAGTTTTACCTAGAAAACCCAGGACATCCCCTGGGGAAGATGATACCCCCTGCATGGGAATGTGCAAAGTCCCCTTTTGTTCTGCACTGACAACTGAAAAACTCTCTTTCCAGTTTTTACAGCAGAACTAGAGAGTTCTGCAGTTGCAAGTGCGGAACTTAAAGAGTTCTGCATGCAGATCTTAGTGTGTAGTAGTTTGCCGTTTGCCAGTTTAAAGTGCGAAACTAAAGTCCTGTAGTTATAACTACAGAACTTTAGTTTCGCACCTTAAACTGGCAAACGGCAAACTACCACACACTAAGATTTGCAGAGAGCCTCTATTGCTTCGCACAATGAAACATTGCCCTCTTGACCTAATGCCCGCCTACGTTGTTGATTGTCTCTAGAACCTCCGCGGGGTCTCAGGCAGGACCGCCTCTACAGCTGCACGCGGCTTGCAGCGTCCTACACTGATAAACCAATGGCCTCCTCCTACGGAAAGCCAATTATTGGCGGCCACCTTTTATGCCGAGAATTCGCATTCTCACTGGAGAAGGCCAAACTTTGGCATTAAAAGTTGCCGGAAAACTGGCATTCCTCGGAGCAGAAGACCAAAATTTGGCATTAAAAGTGGCCGAAAATATGCATCCGAAAAAGAATGGCAAGGCTGTGGCATTAAAAGCTGTGGCATTAGAAATGGCCACTGCGTTTACAGTGTAAGTTCTGGTCGCCTGCTGGCGCCGCTGGCGAGCCTAGAATGGAGGTGCTAGTTCTGACATCGCATTGCGGTAACCCTGTTAGCGCCGCGTCGCTCGGGCCGTGCCGCCGCCGCCGTTCCCTGCGTCTGCCAACTTTTAGACAACCAAGTTTTGGCGAAACACGAGTGTGCAAAAATGATTCTTTAAAAATAAAAAAAAAATAAAAAAAAAGTACGGCGGAGCGAGGCTGCCGCGTCAAGGATCTCCAGAACTTTATAACAAGCAACAAGACTTCGGTGCACTACACAGTAACAACAACATTAATAACAAAATAATATGGTCTGATTTACGGAGCAGACCATGCGCGCTAAGCGCAAAATTTTCTTAACAGGTACGTACGCACGGCTGCCAAGTACCGACTAATTTGCTGATTTTTTTTTATTTTTATTTTTTTTTTTTTTATAAGGGGGAATAAGGGGTCTATCAAATTGAAAAATTACTGGACACTGGATCAATTTGGGGCTTATCACTGTTATCTGAAGAGCGATAAATATCATACAATTTGCTGCGATAATTCCTCAAAGCGATACACACAAAATATCGCTCCAGGGAGAGCAATAAGAGAGTTATTGCTCGAAAAGTGCATTAGTTAATGCATTTTTATGCAATCATGATTGCTCAAAATAAGCGATTATTTGCGTTTAATGCGGCAAACGAGCGATAATTCATTTAATGCTGCAAGTGGTATGAGAATTATCAGTCTTGAGAGTAATATTGAATACTAATAAAGTGCAATAATTTTTTATCGCTCCCACAGGAGCAATAAATATTTATTGCACTCCAATCGTATTTTTTATTGCATTAAAAATTACAGTGATATTCTAACTTGGCTTCATACCAAACGTAAAGTCCGTCTAATCGACTGCCTAAAAAAAAACCCATAAAATTTAACATTTGTTGCAGACTGCACCATGAGAAATACGTACGTAGTATCCCGGTAGCACTGTGCGTCTGTGCGCTCACGTCGGTCTGTTGGCAACACTGGACGCAAGTTGAGTGGGAAAGAGGGGGGGGGGGGGGGAGGAAAGCAGTCCCTGCTCGGCGCTGGGCGTAAATCAAAAACTATTCGATAAAGAAATCTCGGTCTGGATCAGCTGCACCGCCGCATTAGCTCTGCCCGCCGGGCACGGGGTCCGGGGGCGGCGCGGGGGGCACACCCGCACCTATTGTGGCCAACGGAGTAGCACACGCAATACTTGGAAAATTAAAACCGAGGAAAATGCAGCCATTTGGCGGTAAACATAACAAATTCGCACGGGGAAAAATAAACACTCAAAAATTTGGGGGGAAAATCGAAATATTTCGAAAAAGGTTTAAAATTTCTGAGAGAAAAGAAAACAAATGCAGCAAAAAAAAAAAAAAATGTTACGCCGAATCCGAGTTCTTACCACTTGAGCGAAAGGCACGGTGGCGCAAGGCAACGTCTCACCGCCGTGGCGCCATTCTAGTTGATCCCCCGCGATGGTGGCCCCCTCTCTCACCTGTGGAAGACAAACGAAACGCAGAGATTTAGCGTCTTGTTGTCACTTCAAGCGCAAGCTTCTTGAGTAAACTATCTGTGTCTCTGTCTGTCTGTCTCTCTGTCTCTGTCTCTCTCTCTCTCTCTCTCTCTCTCTCTCTCTCTCTCTCTCTCTCTCTCTCTCTCTCTCCTTCTCTTCATTGTTAAATTTCTCGCTCCCATCTCTATGCTAACACTCCTCCCTATCTACTCACACAAAAATAAAACCAAAACACCAAACAACCACACAAAAAACCCAAAAACACCACTCCTCCCCTACTCTTTTATCATTTCCTTTTTATTTTTCCTTTCTTTTTAATTTTTTTTTTTTTTTTTACTCTATTAACTCTTCTCCCTCATTACAATCCCTACCCTCTTCTATCCTCTTTATCATATTCTAATCTACCCTCTCCATTCCATACAAAAACAATAAAAAAACAAACAAACACACACACAATATATAAACCCCACAAAAAAACAAACAAAAAAAAAACAATACAAACAACAAAAAACATAATACACCTCAACACTCACTATCACACTCTAACATCACACCTTAATATACCCACTCCACCCCAGAATAACTCAATCTCATTACAACCACCACCCACCACCAATTCCTTCTCCCTCCCCCCCCCACAAACCAAACCCCCCTCCCCTCCTCTCAGCTCACTCTCTTCAACACAAACAACCCAACTCAACCCAAACACAGATAGACATGAAATTTACTCCACTACAGCTATTTGCATAACTTATACACACTCCAAAAATACATTATTTCAAGAACACACTGTTCTACAAGATAGAATATTCTCTCAGTAACTCTCTTCTCTCTCCTCTATATCTCTCACTCGATAATGAGATCGTAGTGTATCCATCATTCCCCATACACACTCAGAGACCCTATATCTCTAACCTCCTCCACTCTCGCGCTCGCTAACTAGTTCGCTCTCGCCGTCGCCCTCCTCCCTCCCTCCCGCGCCTATTTATACCCCTATTCACCTGTGAGTGTAGTCTTATCACTTCTCTTCTACTCTTCTTGCCTACAGCGCAGCTCTCCTCGCACACCTCTAACCATCATTCTTCACGCTCTCACATACCGTCATAACCTACATCAGCGATATGTGTGTCAGAGTGACTATATCATATATCGCACCTGCCCCTCGGCCTAGAGTCCACGCCACGCGCCCTGAGGTATGTGGGTTGGAGAGACGCATTCTGCGATATCCACCGGCCAGACCTCCCTGCCACCCTAAAGCACCCCACCCACCCAATGTGTCAGCCCTCACGCGATACACACACAACACAACTAGACCGCCGCTCATCTCGTCTACGCACTCTTCGCACCTATATAAGTAGAGATTAGAGAGATAGATAGAAGAGAGATGAGCGCTCCCCCGCGCGCTATCTCGCTCCGCTCATGTGTCCCCGTGTGTGTGTGTACACATACACTTCGCCCCCCCCACCCCCCCCTCCCCCGCCCCGTCCCCTAGTATGATATGAGTATGTGTGAGCACATTCTGTTCTCCCCGATAGATAATTATAATATGCCCCACTCGGTCCTGTGTGTACATCCTATCTCACTCTCTCTCCTAGGCCAGGATGGCACCGAGATCACAGCGCGACACAAGGAGTGGGTGGTGGGTGGAGCGCGCAGAGGGAGTGCATTTCCATGTAGAACGCGTTGCCTGATTTATAGGAGGCACATTGTCGTCCCCCTCTCTCTCTCTCTCTCTCTCTCTCTCTCTCCCTCTGCTCCAGCAGCCTACCCCCTACGGCAAACCCAACAACACCAACACACACACCTTATCACCCAGACGTCGCCGTGATAAGGAGAAAGGGGAGAGAGAGGGGGGGGGTGCTGCTCTTCATTCATTGAGAGGCTGGTGCAAGAGTGTGCGCGGTGAGAGAGAGAGAGAGAGAGAGAGAGAGAGAGAGAGAGAGAGAGAGAGAGAGGGAAAGAGAGAACAGGAGAGAGAGAGAGGGAAAGAGAGAACAGGAGAGAGAGAAAGAGAGAACGGGAGAGAGAACGGGAGAGAGAGTGAGAGTGAGGGATAGTGAGAGTGAGAGAGAGAGAGGGAGAGTGAGAGAGAAAAGGCCCGAGTGCACCAGGGGTAGGGGTGGTACGCGCATGAAGGTGGAGGAGATACTGGCTTCATCCGCCAACACCTCAAGTCAAGCCCCCCGGGAAGCCATCGGACAAGAGGAAAGGGCCTTATTCTCTCTATCTCTCTCTCTCTCCTCCAACAAGAGCGCCACTCTTCTTCAATTTCCCAGGCGGGCTGCAGCAGTCTCGCAGGCGGTTGTGGTGGATAAATCTCGTTATCACGGCCGATAAGGGGCCGTCGGATGCGTTGGGGCGGGGTGGGGCGGGGTGGGGCGGGGCGGGGCGGGGCGGGGCGGGGCGCGTCTGCAGTCAGACCGAGCTATGCAGCCGGCGGCGGCGCGGCGGCCGCCACCAACGACAGGACGGTCGTGAGCATGGCGAACCGCTAAATGTCGTGGGAGGCGCACTGTGGTGAAGCCGCTCGCTGGGCCCGCGACCACGCCCCGCCACGCCCCGCCACGCCCCGCCACGCCCCGCCACGCCCATGCACGCCCCAGCACGACCCACCACGCCCTCGCCAGGTCAGCAAGGCATGAGCTATTCGTGGCACTTTACGATCCTACGCGCAAGACAACGGGCGCGGGCCTGGGCAACATGAACTAACTGCTGACGGTGCACCGCCCGAGCCCAGCAGAGCCGAGCAGAGCGTCCACAAGAAAATGACGAGGAAAATGCGGCCGCAAAAAGACCGAAAGAAAACAACAACGACAAAACAACACAAAACAACAAAAGTGCATCGGCCAAAGATTATGGAGAGGGGAATGGGGGGGGGGGCGGTCATCGGTCTCCCGATAAAATGAACGTGGGCAGGGCAGGGCAGGGCCGGCAGGGCTGACTCCTACGTGACGGGGCGTGGCGACCGTCGCTTTCTAGACTGACACAATTAGATTGAACTACTGGCCGCGCCGGACCTGACGGCGGACGCGGCGGCGCAAAAAAATGAAAAAATAAAATAAACAGCAGAGAACAGTTTGTGTAATTTGATATTTTAGATTGCTCGAGAGAAAAAAAATTGAACGCAGGGCGAGCGACACTATTATGGCTATGCGCTAGTAAAGTCGCGAGGGTTACACCAGGAGGTGGAAACAGCCTACAGAACGCGTGAATCTATGCTCCCCCACCTTACATTGGTTACGGACTTTTTCGAGATATTTAAAACTAGACTATCGTTTGAAAAACGTGTTGCACAGATCAATACAGTATGAAATTTAGAGTTGCATGGACTAAACGACCTTCGTGAACCACCCAATCGTACCTATAAAAAAGTTAGAAAATGTTATCACGAAGATGGCGCTGACGATTCTTCCTTAATTTTTCGAGTTTTGGTGGTTTTCAGATAGATTTATTTTGGGTCAAAGCTGTACTTTTTGAAAAGCTACTGAGCCTACGCAACTCCAAATTTCATGTTCTTTCGACCTGTGCAAAGCGTATTGCAAACAACACTTGTGTTTCAAAGATCTCGAAGAAGTCCAGAACCCCTGTTTTAGGTGGGGGAGCATAGCTTCACGCGTTCTATAGGCCGTTTCCACCCCCTGGTTACACAAAGACAAATGACTCGGCGCAACCATTGGTGTGCTGCATCACCATTAGGTGTGTGTGTGCAGTGTGCAGTGTGCAGCCAGGGCTGCAGGGCATCGTGTTGCGGCGAATCGTTTTTGTGAGCAGCGAGTCTGCAATCAATGACCCTATGATGCCTCCCGCTCTCCTGCAAGTCCCTCTTACCCCACCACCAGGCCACGTCACGTCAGACCGGTTATAGGGACTGTCAGAAAAAGAGAGAAGAGAGAGAGGAGGGGAGGGGGGAGGGGGAAGGAAGGGAGGGGGAGAGAGAGAGAGAGAGAGAGAGAGAGAGAGAGAGAGAGAGAGAGAGAGAGAGAGAGAGAGAGAGAGAGAGAGAGAGAGAGAGAAGAGCCGTTTCCGGCGCATGTCGGGCGGGAAGCGACGCGGTTAGCGCATGAATGAAGGCTGGTCCCCGCTGGTCCCCGCTGGTCCCCGCTGGTCCCCGCACCGCAGACTGTCTGTGGTGGGGGATAAGGCAAGGCGCTTCGCTGCTCGGCTCGGCGCGCTGCTCCCATAAGCGCTGCGGTCGCCTTGAACCAGACATTGTGGCTTCAGCAGAGTGCGACCAGCGACCAGACCAGTGCGACAGGACGGGGCGGGGCGCGAGTCTCCGCCACCGCCGCCAGAGCGCGCCCTGCTGCTCGCAGCCCCGCCAGCGGCGCGGGCCGCGCAGCCAGCGGGGAAATAACCAAAGGAAATATATGTGTAGGCACTTCACGTTCAAATTTTTGAAAGAAAAAAAAAATGAATAAGTTTGAAAAAAGAAATTGTAAGACGCTCATACAGAGTGGTGGCTTACTTACCCCGCTCTGTGCGTAAGTATGCAACCCATTCTACTTCTGCTGAGTAAGTGCAAGTGAGCCAGCCTGTAGAGCTTAAAAAAGCCTATCGCGACATGTTCATGACGTTTTCTGTTGTAATGAGCAGTTATTGTTTTAGTTTATCAGCATCCGCGCCGCGCAGCTCCCGCCGCCGAAGAAAGGCGACGTAAAATTTCAAACCGTCTTATAGAAACCTATGGAGCGCTGTTTCTAAAAACTCACGAAATATTTGGAAACTTTTAAAAATATTCTAAGCCTTACTCCTGTATGATAAATTTAATTGAAACTCACACTCTTAACTTCTTACAAAGAAAATTCCTTGTATTACAAAGAATTTTGTGCAACCGTAATACAAAGCCAATACAAAGCAAAATTTTCTTTGTAATACAAAGCAAAATCTTTGTAATACAAAGAAAATTCCTTGAAGTACAAATACAAAGGTTTTGTAATACAAGAAAATTTATTGTACATTACGTTTGTAGAAAATTCTTTGTATTCTACGAAATATTTCTTTGTAAAAGTTTCGAGTGCACAAGATAATTTCTTGACTTTACTTCTGAGCAAAGCCCCTTGGTTCATCCTAATACCAAAAACAGAAACCTTAAACCCCCCCAAAATATTAAAAAACTATGATTGACCAATACAGGCTTCTGCGAGGTGTCAGCGCCACCTGATTCCGGTGTCGTACAATAATGATATTTTTCTTAGCTTTTTTGAAATTTTTCGAGTTGAATAGCGACAGAGGGCTGCCGGGCCGGACTGAGCCGAGCGCCGCGCGCCGCGTGTGAACCACATCAGCACCTCGCGGCCCTACCCGGCTCATCCTCCTCCACGCTCTCTCCGGCTGATCCAAACACTCTCACTCTCTCTCTCTCTCACACACACATTCACACACACACACACACACACACACACACACACATGCGCGCGCACGCAGGGCGATCGCTCTCCAGAGGCGCTAAGTGCACGCCCGCTCAGGCTGTGGGAACAGCAAAGCGCAGCCGAGCTGTCGCAACGGACAGCACGGGGGGCTTCAGCTTCGTTCGGTGCAGGACGAGCAGCACAGAGGGGGAAGTGCTGGGGCGGGGTGGGGCGGGGCGGGGCGGGGCAGGGCACGGCGGGGCAGGGCGGGGCAGGGCGGGGCAGGGCGGGGCAGGGTAGGGCGGGGCGGGGCGGGGCGGGGAACGGCGGGGCGCTCTCACGCACACGACTACTGCGGGCGGGAGTGTGTAATCCTCCTAAACAACAGGCCTGTCGCACCGCCGCCGCACGGACTAAAAGCAGCAGAGCGTCGGGGAAACAGTAAAACTTGGCGCGCGTTGGTGGTGGTGATGTGAGTCGAGGCCGAGGCCGAACTCACCCCTGTAAGGGGCCTCCCCTGTTCCGGCCCAGCCCGGCGCCGCCCGCACCCCTAAGCGGCAGCGCGGGGGGTAGGGGGGGGCAGGAGGGCGGAGCGGGGGGCGGCGCGGGGGGCGGCGCGGGGGGCGGCGCGGGGGGCGGCGCGCACAACGGGGTGAAGGGCAGGGCGCTGGCGCCGCGGAGACGCTCGCGCGGCCCGCACTGGCGGCATGGGGGCCACGACGCGCCAGGCTGGCGCCGCCGCCGCCCCGGCCACCAGCACCATAGCAGGCTGATTCAGAAAGAGCGCTCTCCCCGCTCTCTCTCTCTCTCTCTCTCTCTCTCTCTCTCTCTCTCTCTCTCTCTCTCTCTCTCTCTCTCTCTCTCTCTCTCTCTCTCTCTCTCTCTCTCTCTCTCTCTCTCGGTCACTGGCCGACAAAATATTTTACTATTTTTAATATTTCTAATATTTTTTGATCGCTTTGAGGCAGCAAAAGTGTCCTATTTTGATTACAGAGAAGTGTTGGGATTTCACAATCGTTCCGTATCGAGGAAATGTTGGGCAAACACGGTGAATTTTTTAACAGTGGACGATACATCGGGTGCAGTGCCACTATAAAAGAATGAGATGTCTCGTCAAAAAGGAGCGAGATTTTTCCTATTGTCTCATTTAAGTGAGAGTTTAGAAACCTCGCTCTTATTGAGAAAGAATTACAACATCACTCAAATTAAGTGAGAGGAAGGATAGAAATCCTCACTCAAAAAGGGCGAGGTTGCCCAATTCTCACTCAAAATGGGTAAGGTTTCCCAATCCTCACTCAAAAAGGAGTGTGGTTTCCCAATCTTCGCCCAAATAGGGCGAGATTTTTGAGACTACTTATCTAATCGAGCGAGGAAACCAAACCTCGCTCTCAAAAAGTAAACTGGAATTTACAGTGTAAACAATCTGAATAACTTCATCAGGACTCCCGCAGTTTCCCTTCGAACTGACAAACTATATGTAGGAGCACCGAGTGTTTCAGAGACTTCCAAACACAGGGTTGTTACAGAGTCGGGAATTTTTATTTCCCTGACTTTTCCATGACCTTTCCATGACTGAATGCGAGGTTTTCCATGACCTTCCCCCAGACATATATATGACTAGGTTTTTAAAAAGAAAACGATGTAAAGCAATACTTGCACTTGCACAATTTATTTATCCATTTTAAAGCCCTCTGAGGCACTCATTCGACATAAAATAAAAGAGCAAAACCGAGGGGGTGCTGTCTCAAGTAGCAGTTGTTCAATGATTTACATTACAAAAAAATCAAACGGTTTTTTTTTATTTTGGATTGATTTTTTTGATTTCAAAATGACTTTTTAATTTTTCTGTTGATTTTTGATCTTTTTTCTGATCGTTCGATCTTTCGATATTTTTCTTGATTGTTCGGGATGACCTCAGAAAATACACGCACATCTGATCCAAATTATTCTCTCAATTACATGATGAAATAGGATTTTTAGTAAATTACGGTGAATTATTTCGATTTATTCCAAATTATTGGAAATTAACTTGCAATAATGCAAAATAATCACAATTATTTCAAATAATTTTTTAAAACTTTTCAGAAACAAATTTTGCTCTGCAATTGAAAGGGTGACGTGAAAACATAGAAAATTTTTGCGGCAGTAAACCTCCCGAAGGAGGTTGCGGTTCCCGCCAGGCACAGGGCTTTTACCCCCTGTGGCAGCCAACTGCTTCGGTGTTCCATGGGAACCGGCGCTTTGCTGACTGCGATCCTATCGCGCAATTCGACAGATTTGATCCCCGTACCACCATTGGCCTACCCCTAGAGGTACGAGCGGTGTCAAGGGCGTTAGACTTCCTGAACCCAGTTTCAGAGGCCTTACCTCAGAGGGGTACGCGGGATTCGAACCCACAACCCCGAGTGCCGACACGTAGCCAGAACAGGAAGCGACCCAACGCCCAGAGCCACCGAGCCAACGGAGGTGAGACGTGTTTAATTTCTACTTGACCTGCCCTGGAGCAGATGCCAAATGAAATGCCAAGCGCGAAAAACACTTTCCCGAGTGGGAGTCGAACTTGGGACCTCTCGGTTCAGTGTTGCGCGCTCTACCAACTGAGCCACGACGTTTCGATGACTGCCCAGTGCGACGGGTTCGCGTCGTATTTGCCCTATCCCCCAGCCTCCACCCAGGAGGATTTCTGAGAAAACCTGTGATTTTTTTTATTTTTTATCTTTTTTGATTGTGATTTTGATTTTTTTTTATTTTTTTCGTGATTTTTTTTGCCTTGTTCAATGATTTTAGAAGACAGCACCCCCTCGAGCAAAACCTTTGTTACGGCGCGGCAGGCAGAGAACACGGGAGATACTGCAATTTAACAAACTTCCATGACTCGGCGCTTGATTTCCCTGACTTTTTCATGACTGCCATGACTCGAATTTTTTTCCACGACTTTTCGATGACTTCCAGGTTTTCCATGACCTGTAACAACCCTGAAACAGTATTGCAGCACCGTGCGACTGGAGCGGGTAGGCAAGCCCGCATACATTACTCTGAAACACCCGGTAAAAAAAAGTTTCATACATATGGGCTCTTTTTTTGACCACTTATGACGTGCACCACGGGATTCGAACAACCTTTATGTACGCGCTTTTGGCTCGGCAGTCCCGTCTCGTTAGCCGTATGAAACAAAAGTAACCACCCGACGCACATCACGTAAAACGCCATGCCTTCTCTTTTATTCGATGGTCGCCGCTTCGCGGAATTGTCAGTTGCAGCCACGTCGCGCAGCACGATAACAGAATCGAGCCATTGCAGCAACGGGCCGACGCGGGCGGGGCGGCGGAGCGGTGAATACCATCTGTTAGTTATATGAAGTTTCGTCCAGGTTCCGGATGGGCTGCACGCTCAGCGGCTCATCACCCCGTCCAATGGGCACTAATTACCATACCACGTGACACGTTCAATTTATTGGCCGATGTATACGGTCCGATGGTCGCAGCGCGGGTGGGGCGGCTGAGTTTAGGGCGCCTGGACCGCATAGCCCCACCCCCCGCCCCGCCCCGCCCTACCCCGCTCCACTCCCCCGCCCTGAATTCATTAGGTTCGGATGACTGACCAACCCTTTAACTCCCTCCAAAATGTATTTATTCAACAGGGTCCTCGCCCCAGCACCACAGCGGCCCCCTCGGACCTTCCTCGGCTCCGGCCCGGAGCCATTCAAGTGGACTAAAACGGGGCTCATTTCCAAAAATTACACGGAGCGACTGTCACTCAACGTAAGGAGCGGACAACTGCCGAGTGCGTGCGTGTGCGCATGTGTAAGAGAGAGGGAGAGGGTGAGAGAGAGAGAGAGAGAGAGAGAGAGAGAGAGAGAGAGAGAGAGAGAGAGAGAGAGAGAGAGAGAGAGGGAGAGAGGGGGTGAGAGAGAGAGAGCGAGAGAGAAGGTGGGGGGGGGGGAGGGGGACGCGTGTACGGATCCACGAACGCATGTAGGTTTAAAACTGTCCGTCTGAAAGAACAATGATAATAAAATACAATTCGAGATTTTTAAACACATATACAGCCACTCGTTGGCTCGCGGTATACTGCGGCATTCGCCGGTGGATACATAACATTTTACGCAGCGTCGTTTCCACATAACCGCGCACGCCACGCCACGCCACGCCTCGCCACACCCTCCTCCGCGTCGCCTGTATGAGTCATTTGGCTTCCTCGTCCGCACCGGGGGTAGGGAAGGGGTCAGCCTCCCCCCCCCTCTCTCTCTCTCTCTCTCTCTCTCTACCATACTCGGTGCCGCCCAGCACTACCACTTGGGTGACGTCCAAACATGTGCCTTTCGCAGCTGTCAAGGACTCCCCCCGCGGCCCGGCCGACTCACCGACTGAGGGGGAAGACCACCACAGTCCGCTGCGAGCGTAACGTCCAGCACCGCAGTGTGTGAGTCAAAACGTGACGCAACCGCGTGAGAGAGAGAGGGAAGGAGAGAGAGAGAGAGAGAGAGAGAGAGAGAGAGAGAGAGAGAGAGAGAGAGAGAGAGAGAGAGAGAGAGGGGGGGGGGAGGAGGAGCTTGACCATACAGCCGATAAACCACGCCGCCAGCCAAACGCACAAGTATGCAGGTGGGTTGAGTTGGCGTGGCTCAGCCTCAGGCTGTTCGTCCGCAGGAGGGGCGTGGCGGGGCGTGGCGGGGCGGGGCGAGGCGAGGCGAGGTGGGCCCGGCCTGCTGGTCCGCCTCTGATCGTTTTTGTGCACCACCAAGATGGCCGTGACGGCGACGCACGGCGTTGGAGGCGGCGGGCTGGGCTGCCCCCGCGGGTGCCTCTGCTCTGCTGCGGGCGCCTGCAGGCGTGGTGAGGTGTGGCGGGGCGGGGCGGGGCGGGGCGGGGCGGGGCGGGGCGGGGCGGGGCGGGGCGCGGCGGGGCCCCCTCCCGCGCGGGCCCGGCGGGCCCGGCCGGTACCGTGCACGCGGCCGCAGCCCAAAGCCGGGCCCGGGCATTACGAGTCAAGGCCTGGGCCGGTGAACGACCTGCCGCCCCGCCCCGCCCCGCCCCGCCACACCTCAGCACTCAGCAGTGCCAGCTGGGCGCTGCGCCCTGGCCCGCAGCACATTAACGCCCGGCGCGCAGGCAGCCGGACAGCAGCCCTGTGCAGCGGGGCTGCCTACCCCGCCGCACGCCAGGCGCTCGCCCGGCCTGCCTGCCAACTGATGCAGAGGTGATCGCTCTCGCACCTCTCCGTCCTTGTCGCAGCCCACCTCGGGCTGTGCCCTATGAGAGCGAGACAAGGACAGAGGTGCGCGAGAGAGAGAGAGCGATTATCCTCGGAATCAGACGGCTGCAATAGGCCTAGGCGCCCGCCATGTCAGCAGCAGCGGGCCGGAGTCACGTGGTCGGCCGGCGCCGCTCCGCACTGCACATTCCCCGCCGCAACGCGCCGCGCCGCCACTCCACTGCGTCCTGCTCCGAGGCGCCACACTTGTTAGCCTTGGTAGCGTGCAGGGGGGGGGGGGGGCGAGCAGGCGGGAGAAAAGAGCTAACGGAGGCGACACAAGATCGCTGCAGGAAAATCGGCTTCAAGGAAAGCGAAGGGGATGCTCTCTGTCTTTCTCTCTCTCTCTCTCTCTCTCTCTCTCTCTCTCTCTCTCTCTCTCTCTCTCTCTCTCTCTCCTCCTTCCCTCTCTCCCTCTCCCTCGGTGCCTGTTGCGGAGACTCAGGCAGGAGCAGATGACCAGGGCCACCAGAGCAGCAGAATCTCACTCGATAACGAGCGCCCGACACCATTACATGGGACGCCCCGCCCCGCCACAGGAAGCGGGCCCTCCTCAGGGCGGATGTCCGATCTGGAGAGAGGAAGGGAGAGAGAGCGAGATGCAATGCAGAGAGAGAGAGAGAGAGAGAGAGAGAGAGAGAGAGAGAGAGAGAGAGAGAGAGAGAGAGAGAGAGAGAGAGAGAGAGCAAAAGCTAATGTTGCGGGGGAGTGAGAGAGAAACTGTCTGCGGCACCACGCCCTGCTCTAACGAGATGACACCGCCCCGCCCCGTGAAGCGACTCGCCGAGTGTGCCGCTCCTTGACGGGGCCGTAAAGCAGGTAACGGCCTCTGCGCGCCCCGGGGGGTCATATTAATGCAACTGCAATGCGAATGTGTATTCGCGCGCGACCGCACTGTGAACGTGTCTGCTCCGTATGAGCACGCGATGCTCGACGGGGGCGGGGCGGGGCGGGGCGGGGCGCGCTCTGCGACATCTTAATCATCCCTAACTTTTTCCCCGCCGCGCGCATAGCCCGTCATTATAGCAACACGTCCGAACGAGTCTCTACTAATGAGCGTTACTACTGTTACTATTACTACCATTACTATTACTAGAGCGGGGTGGGCAGCGGGGTCGGGTCACGCTGCAGTGACCGCGGCGTGCAGGGGCCGGACACCTAGATATAAGTCATGCGCCGGTGCACGCCCCGGGGAGGTGCGCCCGGTAGCAGCGGCCAGAGAGAGAGAGAGAGAGAGAGAGAGAGAGAGAGAGAGAGAGAGAGAGAGAGAGAGAGAGAGAGAGAGAGAGAAGGGGCGGGGAGAGAGTGAGAGAGCAGGGGCGGGGAGAGAGAGGAGCGGCAGCATCAGGGCCTAAAGATGAGGGTATAAGCCCCATCGTCTTTTGAGAGGCAAACGGTAAGTTATACTCAGCGAGCGGGGCAGGGTGGGTAGTCGGGTTATCAGAAAAACGATGGCTTACCCGCCCCGCCTCGCCCCGCCCCGCCACGCCTCGCCCCGCTCCGCCACGCCCCGCCTCGTACCGAACAAGCTCTGGGCGCCGCTTCGGACATTGAAAATGGAGGAGTCGCCTTTGTCGCTCTAGGGAGAGCGACTTTTCTGTACCAAATTTTCATGCTGCTGGGAGAGTGACATGGATAAACAGCGCTCAATTAAAGTCGCTATGATGACTCTTTTTGAGTCAAATCATCAAACGTCAATCTACTGGAGCGATTTCTAAATACCAGAAAAGACTCGATTTGAGTCGTTTAGGTGAACGTCACGTTTACTGAGCAATGAAAAAATGAATCGCTCATTACGAACGAGAAATGCGACCAGTACATTTCCAGTGGAATTTTTCTTACTCGAGAAGGATGACTGTAGCACGTAGTACTGTGGGTCACAGTTCATTTCTCGCCGTAAGCTACGGTGAATCAGGACGCAGAGACACTCCTTGTAGCTCGCGGTGAAGATATCCGAGAGGCCGAGGGGTTCACTGCTGTTAGCCCATAGGAAAATTAACCGTAGGGCTTAACAGTGTTGTCGCCCAGGACGGCTCGGACCGCCTATTCAACAACAGCGGCTGCCTGTTCATTGCGCAGGGTCGAGTTTAGTGAGTGGCATGCAATGCAACTCGCTAACGGCCCGACGATCTCTCTAATCTATCTCTCTGTCTATCTCCCTCCCTCCTCTCAATGCTATGGCGTCGCGAGTTCAACATCCGCCTCACCGAATCAACGAGAACCCCTCGGCGTCCGCCTGCCCGGCCCGGCGTCTCCTACTTGAAGCCCACAAGAAGTCCGAAACAGGAAACCTCTCTCAATTCCGGCCACAAAATACATCAAAAATTTCAAATTGAAAGACCAAGCAGTTTTTCAAAAATTTTACGGCCATCAATTGCCTATGGTGTTTTATATTTTCGCGTAAAAAAAAACTACGTACAGAAGGTTTCCAAGAAGTTATGGACAGACCAAGACAAAACAATGTTTTTCTTGTCAGTTTTTCTCTTTTCCTTTAGAAATTCCTGGACCCTTAAAAACCAGGACGAATATTTTTCCGTGTTAAAATTGTTTTTTTTTCTCGTTTTTTTTTCTCTCTTTGTTTTGGTTGTTGGTTTTCGTTTTCGTTTTTGGCAGAGCTGTAACCGCCCTAAACGGTCCCACCAGACGATATCATTGACGCGGTCGTACCGGTCCCAGCGGCCCAGCCCAGAGCGGCCGAGCCCACAGCTGAGAGTTTACCTATAAGCTGAGGGACACCCAAATCCAGCTTAACGGTCTGTTGTCGGGGTTCCCACACAACACGGAGGAGAGAGCGTGAAGTGACCGGCGGGACGGGTATGATATGATAGCACCTCCTCAATCCCTGCCGACCGAGGTTAAGTCGTCCTCCGTGAGCCTGACAATACGCCATCAATCCAGAGCTGTCAGAAAGTGGAGCCATCCCAACCATGTACACCAAAGGCGTACGTGGTCTCCCCACACACACGCCTCTCTCTCTCTCTCTCTCTCTCTCTCTCTCTCTCTCTCTCTCTCTCTCTCTCTCTCTCTTTCTCTCTCACTCGCAGCTCCGCCGCCGCCGGGGAGTAAACACGCCTCCACAAATCGCATTCACAAATAATCGCGTCCACAGTTGTTGGAGTGGCTGGAGTTGGCCGGCGGGCCGGGCTGGACAGGTGCTATAAAAGCTCTCAAAGACTTGCGACTCGACCCCTTCCACTGGGTCGATTTAATTACTGCCTGCCTTGGAATACGTTCGACAGCATAAAAGCTTCAAAAAAAAAAATTAAAAATTCGACAGAATTTATTGACTTAAAAAATATTAAGCAGTTTTTTTTATTTATACTTTATTTTTTTATGATATTTCTAAATATTGTCATCAGAGCTCGCAAAATGCGTAAATGTCGATTCAATCCCTCACTTGTTCATGTGCGCTAGGGGAAATTCACACCCACCCACAAGTGTTGCGGGAGTCGCGCACTTGGCACACTTGTAGCGTGCACGCGGCGCGCGAGCCTCACGCTAGCTCGTGGCTGTTTATCCAGCGCTATAGCCAGGCGCGCCGAGTCTCTCTCGCCTTTAATTCATAATTGGCCAACGATTGCGAAATTTATAGCCCGGGCGGCGCGTGCGACCGAGAGGGGCGTATAACAGCGCGCTTTAGCTAGCCGGGGTAAAGGTTTGAAATCAAGATAGAAGGGAAAGGGGAAAGGGGGGGGGGTATTTATAGTTGGAATGGCGGGGTGTAGCTGAGGAGCAGACAGGCATGTATGCGCGGGACAGAACGGGACGACGCGAAGCGGGGGGGAGGGAAAGGGGGGGGATGGGGAAGGGGGGGGGGAGAGGGGGGATGGGGGAGAAGAGGGGAGAGGGAGGGGAACCCCCGGCGAGCCGAGCCACTGCCAGCCGCAAGTTGTTGCAGTTGCTGCACTTGTCAAAGTGTTCTCTCGCACTACACTACACGGGCTGAATAACAGCGGGGCTGGGCGAGACGCAGCCTGGTGGACTCTCAATCACGGAGGATGCGCGCATGCGCGCTCCGGCGCGGGGACGGGAATGACTTCACCGAGGCACCGCCGGCGCGCACAAACACACTGCAGGAAAAGGTGTGAGACCGGTGCACTGTTTAAACCTCACTCCTTAAATGGGTGTACGCTGACTGGAGGGTTGTATATCGTGATTGGAAGGGAAATTTGTCCAAACTTTGAAGAAAGCTATAAATTTCTTGCACTAATTCAATTCTTTGCAATGTTAAGGTGCTTAAAATCGTTTTTTTTTCCCCCCGAAAAACTATGTAACTGGATAGTGATTGGAAAATGATTGGAACGCAGTGTGAGTTGGGCTACTAGTGTGTACACTGATTGGAGAAGGTGGTTAGGTTTAAACCTTGCGAACAATCGTTGCAAAGAAATTAGATGATTCGCATTGCGAAGGAAAAGTTCGGATTACACAAACAAAACAGTTCGCAGCTTTAACGCCCAACAAACTAAAAAGTTTGTAGGCTGCGAAGAAATACTTCACAATTGCGAAGCAGCCTGATACTTTGCAGCTTACAAACTACTTTGTTTGCAATACGAACTTCTTCTTCGCAAGGTTAACAGTGTGGACTTTCAGCTGTGCCCGGCATGCAGTGTCAAACAGGTACAACTGCACACCTTTTACTGATGGGCACGTCGGGTCTCACACCTTTGACTGTAGTACCATCGGTCTCACACTTATTTTTACCTCGAGTTTAAAGAGCATGTGTGCCGCAACAAGTCACTCTGCAAATCTAGGTGTGATACTACATGTCAGTTTCCACTGCGAAACTTTAGTTTCGCTGGTACAACTGCAAAACTCACAAGTTCGTCAGCTTAAACTGCAAAACTAATGAGTTCTACACTTTCGAGTTTTGCGGTTCAAACTGACGAACTCGCAATTTTTGCAGTTTAAACTGCGAAAGACGTGAGCTTTGCAGGTTAAACTGAGCTTTGAAGTTTAAACTGACATGTATTATCACACTTCGATTTGCAGAGCAGACTAATTATTTCTGCGTTTGCACACGAGATTTCCCTTTTTGTTAACCCACCTTCTCCGCAAGCCTATAAGTGTTGCACTTCATAAGAGTTTGAACTGTTTAATTTTTTTAAAAAAAAACTAATGCTACAGTTTAAAATTAAACCAAAACAATCGATTGTACAACGTCTACAGATATGCATTTTTCTTTCTTTTTTCTTTTTGGAGCGGCTGTGTTGAAAGTGAGAAGCACCATGTAATCCCATGGTCCCTCGCGCCGCCTTCAACCCGGCCCACTTTTCTCGGTGTTATCTAGACACCTCCATTATCGCGAGCGAGGAGCGAGGAGCCGTCGTCTGTAGGAGTAAGCCGATGTAATGAATCGAGGGGCCACGCCCCCCCTGATATTGGCTGATCAGCAGCGCGAGGCAGCCCCGCCCCGCCCCACCCCACCCCACCCCACCCCACCCCGCCCCACCCCGCCACGCCCGCACTGTACAGTGTACCCTCCTGGTTGCGCTGCCTCCAGCATCCGCAGCAGGATGGAACTAAGTTTCCCGCCGCTTCAGCAGGGTTGCTCACCCACCGGCCGGATGAGCGGCCAGGGTGACAGGGTGACAGGGTGACACGGTCGTCATCCTCGTCGTCTCATCCGGGACACAACTGAGCTTGCTGTCGGCCATACTGAGGCGATCGTCCTCGCGTCTGCATTCCATCACTCGGGCAGAGTTCCTCGGAAGTGAATCAAGAAAGAGGAACTTGGCTACGAGGGCGATTTCCATAGTCGCACGGTCAAAATTCACCACGACTACCTTGCAGTGATTTTCACCGATTGAGCCTGGGAAGGGCGAAAAGGTCAAAACAAGTCTGAATGTTTGCGCACACCGCAAAACACTGAAACATCCAAGAATGTAATTGAAAAAAAAAAAAAAAAAAAAAAAAAAGGAATTTTTTTTTGAATTTGCACGCCGCAAAATTCAGAGTAGACACTGTGAAAAATACTCGTAAGGGTTACGGGAAATTTTTCCATGATAAAAGTCGTAAAATTACAATTTGAAATTGTAAATTTACAAGCATTCTCTATCGACTAGGAATTGACCGACGAGAAAGAATGGGCAGTCGTAAATTTACGACATATTTGGTAAATCAAAATTACAAAAAATGTCGTAAATTTACGAGATATTTTTCACAGTGGAGTGGTTCCACCGCGCGTGCAGGTTACGATGATTATTGGCGCGGCAGTGCAACCTGACCTGCCGCACTGCAAGGACGAGGGGGCGGGGCGGGGCGCAAGCCCCCGGGGCCACCGCCAAACTAGAGACCGGCCGCGCCAAGTGTTCCGACCGGGCTGGGCGGGGTGGCTCACCCGTTTGTTTAGCGCAGACGCGAGGCGGGGTGGTCGGGGTGAGGTGGGTAGAGCGGAGCGGGGCGGGGCGGGGCGGGGCGGGGCGGGGCGGGGTGGGGCGAGACACGCAGACACGCCCGCGGGAGCCGACCGGCCGGCACATTCCACGGTGCGAGGGCAGAAATAAGACGAGCGGCGGAAAATAGACGAAGCCGCGAGAGAGTGGGCCGCGGCGTGACATACCGGTAGGGAGCGCCCCGCCCCGCCCCGCCCCGCCCCGCCCCGCCCCGCCCCGCGCCACCCGCCGGGCTGACCCTCTAGTAACGCGGCACCCACACTGCACATACCTGTCAGACTCCTCCAGGACGAACGCAGCGCTGCCGCCCCGCGCCCGACTGCCTGCCTACACCGCTAATGTTTTATTCAGGACGGGGCGTTCGGTCGACGTCGTCATTCAACGAAACGCATCCCGGCGTCGAAATTCCACGACAGCTTCGACGCGACGCGGCCGAGCGGCGCGGGGCAAGGCGTCGAATCTCGGGAGTGAAAGGAGTGAGCGGGGCGGGCGTCGGGACGCCCTCCATTCACAGATAGATAGACCCGCCGCCCCGCCAGCCGCGTCGCGACCCCTCGCGACTCATTCAAACCCCAGGGTAGGGTGGCCCACACATTCTGGAAAGTCAAATTCCCTGACATTTCCCTGACAAAATCGATTTTTTTCCCTGACATGAAAGCAAGAATTTCAAGAGTAGAAGCTGCTAGGGATAGTTTTAGAAAAGAGTGAAAAATCTGCGTTTCGCGAACAATTGGCAAATGCCGATCGTTTGAAAAAATTTATCTGACATTGATCCTTTTTCTTTGACATTTCCTTGACCATTTTTTTTCCTTGCCACTTCCCTTACTTCCCTGACCTGTGGCCATACCCTAGACAGACAGACACGCACAAACACACGCTCATGACCACCACCATCATCGTCAATTTTTTCCTTGCTTTTTTCGTATTTGTGTGTATATCTTTCCTGTTTGCACGCCAAACTGCGCCGACTGCACAACTGTGTGCGGAAAATCGTAAAAGCAACTCTTTGTGCAAACACACACACACACACACATACACACGTGCTTATCGGGCAGGCCTGTCGGCAAGAGCGGCCCGGTGGTAAGGAATAGCACAAGCGGTTCGCAGTAGTCGCAGGGATCCACGCAAACGCAGCACTATATGATGGGAATTCGCAGACTGTTGCTAGAGTCCCCCACCACCACCAGTGTTGCCGACGCGACAGGGGGGCCGACCGGGGCCGGGCCGACCGGGGGGCCGACGCGCTACTGGGAAACAAGCCGAGCCGACCGCGCCCCGCACCGGACCTGCACTGCGATAAGCGGCTGTTTGCGCGCGAAACTCTGTGTGTGTGTGTGTGTGTTCAGGACACCACGGGGCTTCAAACAACCGGCGCGCTGGTCGTTCCCCATCGCACCCCCGCCCCCCACCTGACTTCCCGGCAGGTTTACCCTACCCTCCCTCCCCCCCCTCTCCGCCAGTCCCCCAATCCAACCTCCGTACACCATTGTCCCGACGTTTGTTTATGCCTCCGACACACATACCGGTACATACAACAACTTGTCCTTCCAGCATTTGGTCTCGCCCCGACAAATAACACACACGCTCTCACACACAAACACGCTCTCTCTCTCTCTCTCACACACACACACACACACACACGAGCGCGCGAGTCATGCTATGCCTCCTTGCACCGGCGGGTTCAAATTGAATGCGACACGTTGGTCACGTTTTTAAAACAAGCGGGTGGGGGAGGGGGGGGGGTAGGCTTAGGGTACCGCTGGTACCTTCCCCCCCCCCCCTCTCTCTCTCTCCGGTTGCATTGTTCCAGCGCAGCCGTGCTCTCCATTTGCCGGTATGCACGAAGCCTACACGGCTGGCCTGGGGGCATTTGTGATTGGGTGCCCGCCCCGCCCCGCCCCGCCCCGCCCCAAACGCGGCGGCACATTTGACGCGCTTGGTTCCCGCTAGAACTGCGATAACAGAGTAAAAAGAACAAGGTCTAATTTTTATATTTTTATTGTGGGGAATCCGGTTTAATACGAAAACTTCCAAGAATATCTTGAAAATACAAGGAAAGCTTCATCAAAAACGACGCGTCTTCCTAAAATTTGCAGAAGAGTCTCTTTTTTTGATTTGAGGGACATGCTTTACAAATATTAAACTATAAAATTTCAAAAAATGCCCCATTTTAAATGTTTTACTTATATGCTGCAAGGAATTTCCTGAAAGTTTTTTCTTTTTTCCTTATACATTTACTATAAGCCAAGGTCCGGATCGCAACCAAGATCCACACAATCCCGCATTCGGGATTACGAGCGACCACCAGTGGCGGATCCAGCACGGCCCGGAGGAGGGGGCAAATGTAGCGGGTTGCCTACTTTCAGGGGAATTCGATCTAAAATTTGTTTTTGTTTATAATTTCGACCGATGCGTATTAGGAAATGCGTATACATGACATAATTTTCCTTTCCCCTTCCCCCTTTTCCCTCTCTCCTTTTCCCTTTTTTCCCTTTTTTCCCGAATTTTTGACAGGGCGGCTGAGCCTGAGGGGGGGGCAATTGACCCTTTGCCCCCCCCCCCTGGATCCGCGCTTGGCGACCACATTTTCGGCAGAGTATGGATCCTCTTGTCAAGGCTGCTGCTGCTGCCCTTTCCTGTCGGTTATAATCATAATAAAAACGTTTCCCCGAAACATCATGTGTCAATAATATTTTACCCGATCATCGATGACAATCCCTTCCCCCTCTCCTCCCCTCCCCTCTCTCTTCGTCCATAATGCATAAGCAAGTTGTCGGCCCGCTCCCGTCACCAGCCCCGACCAGTTGAATGAGTCCTCCTCCCCGGGCACGCGCTCGCTCGCTGTAAGGCTTGCAGATGCCGAGGGGTCCTATATCATTAGAAAATTCAAGCGGAAAAAAAAACATTTTTTCCAGGACATTTACTGGGTTTCCTACACGCTAAATGTCTATGGACTTTTCTATGGACAATTTTGAGCATTACCAGAGCTGGTAACAAATTTGCGTACATGTATGGAAAATTTGTCCGCAGTTATGGACAAGTTTTGTGTACAATTGGACACAATTTTAATTTGTCCATAGTTGGTAACGTTTAAAAACGTCTGTAGACTGTCTGCAAAATTGCTGCCAAACAGTCCACTATTATGTCCATAAAGAAATTTTGTGAACAACGACGAACAAATTTGTTCTTAGTTGTCAACAAAATTGTAGACAACACTTTTAGTAACAATTACGAGGGGGCAACCACTCGAGAGATCCTGTGTACAAACCTGCGGAAATCTCGATGAAATCTTCAGAAATCTCGATAAAATCCTCAGAAATCTCGATGAAATCCTTGGAAATCTCGATGAAATCCTTGGAAATATAATTGAGAAATCTCATGAAATATCATTGAAATCTTGTGAAATCTCATGAAATCTCATTGAAATCTTCTGAAATGTCATGAAATCTGAGAGAAATCGTGTGAAATCTCATAGAAATCTCTCAAAATCTCAGAGAAATCTTGTGAAATCAGTAGAAATCCCGTGTACACTAGGATGGGGAGTGGTTGCCCCCTCGAACAATTAAATTGTCACTGAATCTGAGAACAAAAAAGTCTATAGGAAATGTCCATAAACTTTTAGAGTGTACTCTCCGAAGAATGCCTGGACTCGTTTTTTATCTTCAACTGAAAGTGTACGACATCTTTTAAAATTTGTATATGGAGAATTTCCTTAAAGCCGTGGAACGACAATATCTCCGAGTGCTGGCGGGGAGTGGCGGGGGGTCGGGGAACCACGATCACAACCTAGCAGCCGAGCACGACCTAGCGGCTCTCTCCCTGCCCTTTCGCTGACTCGTTTGTTTTTCGCGGAGCGCGGTGCGGTCAGGAATAATTCCCAACGGAGCTCCGCGTTGGCCAGGCCCGTCCCGCTGACCTTGACGCCGCGCTATCGCCACCCTTTTGGGGCGGGGCGGGGCGGGGCGCGTGTGGGGTGGTGGCGAGGCGGGGCGAGGCGGGGCGAGGCGGGGCGGGGCGGGGCGCGTGCAGGGCGTGGCGGGGCCACGGCCACGCCCAGCGGGGACCCACACACCTGCCCTGTATCACACTGATAAGGCCTGACTCACACCCGCCCCGCCCAGCCTAGGCAGGCGCCGCCCCGCGCCGCCCCGCGCCACCACGCCACTCTAATGGCGCCGCATGGCGCAACGCATGCAAACAAGCATTCCTCGGGCTGCACATTCCGCAAAACGGTCGATGCAGTCCTCAGAATTTGCGAGCGAGAGTGAGAGTGGAGAGAGAGAGAGAGAGAGAGAGAGAGAGAGAGAGAGAGAGAGAGAGAGAGAGAGAGAGAGAGAGAGAGAGAGAGAGAGAGAGAGGAGAGGGGGGGGGAGGGGGGGAGGGGGGCTATTGAAGTAGCTAGCTGTTTTCGTAGGACAGAACACAAGTTCATCGCGTTTGAATGCGTGCCTAAGACAGTCACGCGCGGTAAAAACACTGCCTGACTTTTTGAAATTAATTTCTTCAGAAGGAAGAGCAGGGAAAACATTTGAGCAACTCCAAGACACTATTCCATACTTAGAAGGAAAGAGAATTTTTAACTTCACTTTCTTTGAGAGCGATATTTTTTAGCCTCACTTTATTTAAGCACGAATCCTCACTTTATTCGGGCGAGGATACAAAACTCTTTCTCAAATAGTAGAGCGAGGAAGAAAATTCTCACACTCCAGAGAGTAATAAAATTGCCCTCAAATTCTCACTCGTATATGGTAGCGAGAATTATGACTCGTAGATTTTCAGTGATCAGACGTTCTAAACAGCCCTATTATTATTATTATTATTATTATTATTATTATTATTATTATTATTATTATTATTATTATTATTATTATTATTATTATTATTATTTAAGTTTTGACAAATGGTGGGCCGGGTCCGCGATACTTTTATACCCCAGGTCGGGTCGGGTCGGGTCGGGTCCGGTGCCATGCCTGCGCATGCGCATACTCGATATCCTCCGCAGAGCGGCGGCGGCGCTGGCAGCGGCTCTGGGCTCTGGCAGATGGCAGGGATCGGATTGCTCCGGGGGCTGTGGGCCGATCGTAATAATTGCTTCGAAGGAAAACAAATCACTCTTTATGATACGTTTGGAGCCGCTTCGTTATTCTCTTTCTCTCTCTCTCTCAACGTCTTTGCCAATCCGCCGAACCGCAATGAGAGCGGCAGTGCACACAGCCGCCGCATATAATCATCATTGCGATTCGCTACACGGCCCCGCGCAAACACGCGCACACTCCCCGCGATTGAACGAGAAATCTCCTCATTGCTATTCCGATTGCGATATATATATTCGAAATGCACGGCAGCGCAGCGCGGGACCCGCGCGGCCACGGGCGGACCGGTCAGTAGCAGAGCGCGGGAGAGAACGCAATAAAAATCTGCCTCTCCGCCAGCACCTCGTGAAAGCGAACGTGAATGTAAATGTGTGAGAGTGTGCAAGTGCATGTGCAGTGCCGGGCCGGGCCGGGCGAATCTAGACCGCAGCGGTGCGCTACTGGGTCAGACGGACAAGAGTTTTATTTTCGGAAGCGGCAGAACAAGGTGCCAATCAGATAGAGGGCGTCGTATACCTAGAGAGAGGGGGAGGGACAGGAAGGGCGAGAGGGAGGGAGAGAGAGAGAGTAAGAAAGTCGAGAGAGAAGGGGATGGCGATAATAATACCACCCAGGTCGACGCGCTGCGCACGGGAAGGAATGCCTTATCTCGCCGAGCGCGTACCGCTTGTTCACGTGACACTGTCGCCCTGCGCGCCGGATGCGCGCGCTTTTTAAAATTTTTATTGCCACCCGGCACGGAGGCTTCGGCCCGCTATGCGAACTGCCTATTATAGTGTGTCCCCGTTATTGGCACGCCGGACGCTATATATACCGTACCGTGCGCCGCTGTCCACCACGCGCGCCCATGTCGCCAGCCTTACCTGAAACAAAAATAAGCAAAAAAAAACGTTAAATAACGCAGTAAAAGATATCTGCGTAATTGAGCTTACTTGGGGGGAGGGGGGAGGGGTAGCGGCGCAGTGGCACTTTACGCGTATTTCCGCTATCACAGTCGATAACGGCTTGTTGACAGTTGGCAACCCGCTGCGAACGGTTCTGTTCTTTCGGCGGAAGCCGACAACCAGCGGAGCGCTTGGCTCACCTGGTCGCATGTCCGTCCGTCATCTGTGTCTGTCTGTCTGTCTGACTGTCCGTCTGTCTGACTGTCCGTCTGTCTGTTAATGCGTTAAAACTCGCGCAGAGATGACGGCTATCCGTCATAGCGCACCACGACACCAAGCCCTTCCTGCAGCCACACCCTGCCAAGAACCACATTAGCGCGGAAAGAGAGGGAGGGAGGGAGGGAGAGAGGGAGGGAGGGAGGGAGGGAGAGAGAGAGAGAGAGAGAGAGAGAGAGAGAGAGAGAGAGAGAGAGAGAGAGAGAGAGAGAGTAAAAGAGAAGCAGCTCGCGGGCTTTGAACCCTTTTGACAAGGTTCCGCCTCCACGTATAATGGCACCCGCCGCCCGCCGCCGCCCCACCCTCATCCCTTACACTTTTCCTGTGTCACTGATGATGACAACAAGCTAACTCGCACAGAAAACGCGTTCACAGTCCGATATATAAACACAACAACGACAAAAAACAAAACAAAACAACAACAAAAAACAATGGGGGGAAAAGTATCCGATGGCCTCTGCTGCTCCGGTCCCCTCCGGATCCGAGCCAATCAGTCAAATACTGTCGGCTTGGGCCTGACCCCCCGCTGCTGTATTCGCTGAGGAAATGAAGACCACCGACCCACAGGGGGTGGAAGCGACGCCCCGCCCCGCCACGCCTCAACCCGTCTCACCCCGCCCCGCCCAGGGTCGGCCCCAACAGAACACGACTAAAATTTTTTCATCTCCCATTTTAGCGGGACGTTTGGTACCAGCAATCCATTGACCCGGAAGAAGGGAGTATCGAGTCGCTGACGTGCACAAAAATTAATCGTGATTTACGTACGGGCCCCCGTGGGGGGGAGGGGGGGTAGCCCAGCCGGCCGGCCATAGCCCTGCAGCTCAGCGCAGCGGCGATGCAAAGTGGCATCGACAGGATCATGACTGGCCTCCCGCACGCACGAGCGCGCTGCACCGTGCCTGCCAGCGTGCGTGCGTGCGTGCACGTGCCGCAGGGGTAATGTCTCACTCCGGGCCGCCGGCGCGAATGACTCGCGAGGATCCCCACGCCTCAATATACTCTGGAAACGCAAGTGTGTACTTGAATGCAATATTTCTTGCATACCTCCATGTATTCAGGAAATACTGTGTACTTAGTCAAGTATGCAGGAAATAATGTGTACTTGGTCAGGTATGCAGGAAATCCTGTGTACTTGACCAGGTACACACGAAAACCTCCATACATTTATGGGGGAGATTTAGTGTGTACCTGGTCAAGTACACAGGATTTCCTGCATACCTGACCAGGTACACATTATTTCCTGCATACTTGACTAAGTACACATTATTTCCTGAATACATGGAGGTATGCAAGAAATACTGCATTCAAGTACACACTTGCGTTTCCAGAGTAAGCCCAAAAAGGGGGGGGGGGGGACTCGGTCATGGCAACAGTGGATGGGATCTTTTTCTTTCGTTTCTGTTTTTTCTAGTTGTTGCTGTTTTTTTTATTCATATAAAAAATGTACTTATAAAATGTCAAGAGAGGAAGCAGAAAAAAAGTGGCCAGATTATTGTAAATTACTTCGAAAGTTTCCAGGAGAATTATAATGAAAACCCAAAATGGAAACATCTCTGTCAGAAAAAACCACAGTGTTTGGTACGGTAAAAGATGGTCAACAAATTGCCTAATCAGGCTGTACCTGATGGAGTACGGTCTTTGAAGTACGGTTCACAGTCATTTTTAACATGGCGTCTTATGGGGGCTACAATGAATGAGGTACGGTGATGCTGTACCTTGCCTACCACAGTTTTCCGTACACTGTCCTGTACGTTGGTACAGTATTTTTGACAGTGATTCGTTATTTTGTACACCGAAATCCACTTTGGCGCATATAACACTCTCCCTTACATACACACAGAGTGAGTGAGAGACAGAGAGAGAGAGAGAGAGCGAGAGAGAGCGCTTGTGTGTGTGTTTGTGTGTATCCCGCCGCGCGCCGCGCCACGCCGCGCCACTCCGCTGCAAGCGTCGCGCTAAAGCGTCGTCATGCTGAAAATGAATCTCTGTATCGCATTACGGTGGAAACACGAGCCAGACGCCGCGGCGCCCCCACACTTCCGACACAATGGTACGGTACAGTACGGTACGGTACGTGTGCGGATTCGCTTCGCGTTTCACCCGGCAGACTGCAAGAATGACCGCGCTAATCTCTGCCCCCCCCTCTCTCTCTCTCTCTCTCTCTCTCTCTCTCTCTCTCTCTCTCTCTCTCTCTCTCTCTCTCTCTCTCTCTCTCTCTCTCTCTCTCTCTGTCCCCGCCTTCTTTGTATCTCTTTACCTTATTCCCCCAATTTGGCAACATATGTTTTTTTTTTTTTTTGTTTTTGTTTTTTTTTCCCTCCGTAAGTTTGATTTCGAGCTAGGAGATTCGCTCCCCCCGCCAGCTGGCTCTAGGGGCAGCTGCATCGCAAGGCAAATCAAAGTTGCAATTAGGGTTTCCTTCACTTAAAACTGTTTCTAGAATATTTTTTGTGTTACAAATATTAGACATTTAAAAAAAAATACTAGAGGAAAAACTGGTATTACACTGCAAACCCTGGAATCCAATTTCTCACTCAAAATGGGAGAGGACACTTTTCCATACTAAATTAGAGTGAGAATTTTTAACCTCACTCTTTTCGAGCGAGATATTTTTGAGCCTCGCTCTATTTGAGTAAGGATTTTTTAACCTCACTTAATTTGAGCACGAATTCTCACTTTATTTGGGCGAGATCTCAAAATTCTTTCTCATAAAGGGCGAGGAAAACAATTCTTACTCTCCAGAGAGTAATAAAATTGCCCTCAAATTCTCACTCGTATGGGGCGAGAAATTATGACTCGTAGATTTTCAGTGTATTGGTTTAGCTTTCAGAAAATTCCGCGCGACAAAATTTAAATTTTCCATCTATACGGAAACTCAGAAGTCACTCTTATGCAAGCGACAAGAGCCCCCTTTCTCCACTTGCTGCGCCCCGCCGTTCGTCCGAAGCCCTAAATACAACCCCTTCCCGACCCCCGCGCGCCACACCCGGGTGTATTTCGGGAAACAAAGCTCGCCGCACGGCGAAGACGAGGGGGAAGGGGGTAGGGGGAAGGAGGTAGGGGGAAGGGGGTAGGCAAAAAGGGGGTGGGGGGAGAGGGCCGTCTGCTCGCAGGGCGTCAGCATCTGCAGGCAACGTGTTGTGTTTTGCGGGCGGGCCGGGGCCGGGCGACCGTGACATCACCTCTCCGTTAGCTGCGGTCATGAGGGGAGGGGGGGGGGGGAACAAGACCGAGGCCTGCAAGAAGGCGACGGGGAGGATACGAGCCCTGCCGCGGTGGTGGAGGCCTCGGCCCCGGGGCCGGGGGGCAGCAGGGAAAACAGGAAGACTCACACGGCGCGACGGGTCAAGGTTTAAAGTACTCAGCAAGCAAGGCGCCGCGCGTTGGACACAAGAGCGACAAAAAGATAAATAATAAAAAGCACCGAGCCGACTGACGGGCCGTCAGATATGGAGGCCGGCGGCGGGCCAGGCGCTGCGAGAGAGAGAGAGAGAGAGAGAGAGAGAGAGAGAGAGAGAGAGAGAGAGAGAGAGAGAGAGAGAGAGAGAGAGAGAGAGAGAGAGAGAGAGACGCTGCTCGCCTATGATGATGCTGGACGTGGACGTCAAGGACGCGCTAATGTAGCGTCAGCAGTGGACCCTCCAGCCGGGCCGGCGCGCCGGCGCCCTAGTAGAGCACAGAGCACCAGTAGTGCGCCAATGACTGCACTTTCAATTGGAGAGTTCTCATTTATAAAAAGAATTGTTTTAAAAAAATTAATGAGAAGAGTCTTGAACTTAAAAAAGATGTACCTTAACATAAACAGAACCTTCTCTTTTCTAAACTTTTGAGATTTTTAGCAGATGTCATTACATATTATTATACATTACATATCATGTCATGTAAAAAAGCACAGCAGCGTTCACAGAATAGTTTTTGGCATTTTTTGAAGATATACATATGGAAGGGTGAGGCTGGGCTGGCTCGCTGGATTGAACTTTGAACGGGTATCTTTACCTTTGGATACAGCCAGCCATAAGGGACTGTCTAAAAACTTGCCTGGTCTGGTATATACACTAAGTTCCGAGGTTGTCCCTCGCCAACACTGTTAAAAGCTTACGGTGAAACCTGCACCACTGCAAGTTACGGTGCATATTCAACGTAACTTACAGTGAATATACACCGTAACTTACAGTGGTGCAGGCTATTCGCCGTAGCTTACGGAGAAAATGCACCGTAACTTACAGTGGTGCAGGCTGCTCACCGTAGCTTACGGTGCATATTCACTGTAAGTTACGGCGAATATGCACCGTAACTTACAGTGGTGCAGGTTTCACTGTAACTTACAGTCAAATTCACCGTAAGCTTTTAACAGTGAACACGCCTACAGTAGGATGACGCCGCGAGTCGGTTCCGTCCCTCCTTATCGCATGCGATAAGTGCGAAAATTAAGTGCGATAATTAGTGCACTAATGGGGCGAGGCCATACGGAGCAAGAGTTGCGGAATCATATGGTCTGCAGCAGAGTTCTTAAACCGGTGGGTCCCGGGAGCGTCCGAAACCGCAAGTGCGAGTGAGATGCTAAATAGTATCTCCCTCTCGCTCTCACCTGCGCATTCTTACGCGTTCTGGGTCCTCGGACCCGCCCGTATGAGAACTCTGCCGGTCTGCAGCACGTGAAATGCGAACTACTCAGTGCCCGCGTGCCTCTGTGGCGGCGTGGCTCGTGCCTTCGATTGGGTTGGCTGTGAGGGTAGGGCGAGAGGGGTAACCCACCCGCCCACCCCCCACCCACCCACCCACCCACCCACCCACCCCGCCTTGCCGCCCCCGCAGCACGCCGCCCGGTCCGACACGTGACCGTCTGGAGGCACGTAGCCTTCGACGGGAAACATTGTCTGGGAGGGGGGTGGAAAGGCCAGAGGGAGCCGCGCCCGCCCTGCAGGCTGATTCCGAAGATCACTCTCGTTGCCTCCGTCCTTGTCGCACGCACCTTTGCCGGTGCCCTAGGTAGGGGATGGCGGGTCCCCATGAGTGCGACAAGGACAGCAGGGGGGCGCGAGAGCAGCGATCTTTCCACTGTGAAATATATCTTCGTAGATTTACGATAAATTTTGTAAATCGTGATTTATGAAATATGTTGTAAATTTACGACGGACCTTTTTTGCTCGTGAATGAATTTTAAGCCGACATGTAGTGCTTGTAATTTTACGATTTGCAATTGTAATTTTACAACTGCACTTCGTGGAAAATTTTCCCGTAAACTTACGACTATTTTTCACAGTGTCGGAATCAGACGCGGCTGCCCGCTCCACTGCAAACCCCGGAATCCAATTTCTCACTCAAAATGGGAGAGGGCACTTTACCATACTAAATTAGAGTGAGAATTTTTAACCTCACTCTTTTCGAACGAGATATTTTTGAGCCTCGCTCTATTTGAGTAAGGATTTTTTAACCTCACTTATTTGAGCACGAATTCCGAGGGGTAAATGACTCCGAATTTTGATGTACACCACTAATTCAAAATTCTCACTAATTCAAACTAATTCACGCGAATTCAAAACTAATTCACGCGAATTCAAAACGAATTCAAAATAAATTCAAGCGAATTTAAGGAATGACCTCAGAAAATACACGCACATCTGATCCAAATTATTCTCTCAATTACATGATATGAAATAGGATTTTTAGTAAATTATTGTGAATGATTTCTATTTATTCCAAATTATTGGAAATTAACTTGCAACTGCGCAAAATAATCACAATTATTTCAATTATTTTTTTAAACTTTTCAGAAACAAATTTTGCTCTGCAATTGAAAGGGTTGCGTGAAAACATGGAAAATTTTTGCGGCAGTAAACCTCCCGAAGGAGGTTGCGGTTCCCGCCAGGCACAGGGCTTTTACCCCCTGTGGCAGCCAACTGCTTCGGTGTTCCATGGGAACCGGCGCTTTGCTGACTGCGATCCTATCGCGCAATTCGACAGATTTGATCCCCGTACCACCATTGGCCTACCCCTAGAGGTACGAGCGGTGTCAAGAGCGTTAGACTTCCTGATCCCAGTTTCAGAGGCCTTACCTCAGAGGGGTACGCGGGATTCGAACCCACAACCCCGAGTGCCGACACGTAGCCAGAACAGGAAGCGACCCAACGCCCAGGGCCACCGGGCCAACGGCGGTGAGACGTGTTTAACTTCTATTTGACCTGCCATCCAGCTGCGGCCAAAGGGAATGTCAAGCGCGAAAAACACTTTCCTGAGTAGGAGTCGAACTTCGGACCACTCGGTTCGGTGTTGCGCGCTCTACCAACTGAGCCACGACGCCACGATGACTGTACAGTGCGACGGGTTCGAGTTGTATTTGCCCTGTCCTCCCGGCTGGAGGCTGCAGGATACGCCAAATACGACTCGAACCCGTCGCACTGTACAGTCATCGTGGCGTCGTGGCTCAGTTGGTAGAGCGCGCAACACCGAACCGAGTGGTCCGAAGTTCGACTCCCACTTGGGAAAGTGTTTTTCGCGCTTGACATTCCCTTTGGCCGCAGCTGGATGGCAGGTCAAATAGAAGTTAAACACGTCTCACCGCCGTTGGCTCGGTGGCTCTGGGCGTTGGGTCGCTTCCTGTTCTGGCTACGTGTCGGCACTCGGGGTTGTGGGTTCGAATCCCGCGTACCCCTCTGAGGTAAGGCCTCTGAAACTGGGATCAGGAAGTCTAACGCTCTTGACACCGCTCGTACCTCTAGGGGTAGGCCAATGGTGGTACGGGGATCAAATCTGTCGAATTGCGCGATAGGATCGCAGTCAGCAAAGCGCCGGTTCCCATGGAACACCGAAGCAGTTGGCTGCCACAGGGGGTAAAAGCCCTGTGCCTGGCGGGAACCGCAACCTCCTTCGGGAGGTTTACTGCCGCAAAAATTTTCCATGTTTTCACGCCACCCTTTCAATTGCAGAGCAAAATTTGTTTCTGAAAAGTTTAAAAAAATAATTGAAATAATTGTGATTATTTTGCGCAGTTGCAAGTTAATTTCCAGTAATTTGGAATAAATAGAAATCATTCACAATAATTTACTAAAAATCCTATTTAATCATGTAATTGAGAGAATAATTTGGATCAGATGTGCGTGTATTTTTTGGGGCATCCCCGAATTTAAAACGAATTCAAGTAAATTCACAAAATGATCACAATAATTTCAAAAAAAAACTTTGCAATAAATTCAAAAAATTCAAAGCTAATTCAAAATGAATTCAATTCAATTTAGACAAATTCAATTCAAATTCACGCAATTTGTACACCGAATTCAGAGTTGTTTACCCCTCGACGAATTCTCACTTTATTTGGGCGAGGTCTCAAAATTTTTTCTCATAAAGGGCGAGGAAGAAAATTCTTACTCTCCAGAGAGTAATAAAATTGCCCTCAAATTCTCACTCGTATGGGGCGAGAAATTATGACTCGTAGATTTTCAGTGTCCACGCAACCCGTCACGACGACGCCCATGCACACTGGCAGCAGAGGAGGAGGAGGAGGACGTCCAAATAGGAACGAGGGACGCTAGGGGGGAGGGGGGGAGGAAGAGGGGGAGGATGAGGAGGATGCCGTCCAACTGTACGCACTTAGGCACCACCACGCGCGTGCGCGAGGGCGCGTGTGCCGGGTAAAATTAGCTAGCGCCCCTCCGCACCGCGCCACGCCACGCCACGCCCCGTCAGAGGAGCGTCGCGGCGCCCAGCCCGCGGGGTGTGGCACTTCCCCCCCCCTCTCTCTCTCTCTCTAAACAGACCCTCGACCATTCACCATGTCCAGTTCCTGACGACGCTATTGCTCTCTCCCTCTCTCTCTTTCTCTCTTTCTCTCTCGCTCTCTCTCTCTCTCTCTCTCTCTCTCTCTCTCTCTCTCTCTCTCTCTCTCTCTCTCTCTCTCTGTGTACTGCCGCCTCCCACTCAGACCCAGTTCGTCTTGAAACAAATCCAATGCTCTTGCTCTTGTCCGGGAGGAAATACAGTATCATCACCGGCCGTGTCTTTCTAAGAGAGAGAGAGAGAGAGAGAGAGAGAGAGAGAGAGAGAGAGAGAGAGAGAGAGAGGCGGCAGACTCTCCATTAGGCACGTCCTCCCAGCCGAACGTGGACCGTTATGGCAAACATAGCGGCCAAGCCAGGCCTAACTCAAACCTCATGGCCCAAGGTCTGTCATGCAAGTGCATGACATCAGCCCCGTCATGAGTGTGACAGTGACAAGACGAGGGCGACTCGACGTGGTCCATGAGGAGAGACTCGCACACAGGCGTGCGCGTACACACACACACACACACACACACACACACACACACACACACACACGCACACACACACCACACAAACACAATTTCGTCGTTCGTGGGCTGGGCCGTCCAAATGGGGCATGCCTGTATTGTATTGTGTGTGTGTGTGAGAGAGAGAGAGAGAGAGAGAGAGAGAGAGAGAGAGAGAGAGAGAGAGAGTGTGTGTGGGGGGGGAGGCCTTGGCCCTGAAGGTTCTCGTCTATGCCATTTCGCGCGCCTTAAGCGCAGAGCCGGGCCAAAGCGGGGCGGGGCGGGGCGGGGCGCGGGGCGCGGGGCGGGGCGCGGCGGGGCGGGGTTCGGGTGCGGCGTCGTCCACGAGGACGCAGAGCCCACGCTGCACACACACACACACGCACGGACACATGTACACGCACGTGCACGTGTCGAACCTGTTGGTGTTGGTGGTTCGCCTCCGTCAAACACAAAAATAAATTGTAATAAATATTGTGGGGAAAAAAACGGCACGTTTTACAGCTGCAGACATCTTATTCATCACCTCGTGGCCAAAAATGTTGCCGCAGCACTTTATCCTCGGAGAGACCTGCACGAAGCTCTGACTTTTTCAACAGCGCAGAACTTTACAGCTGTGTGTAAAAACGAAAAATGAGAACACTAAAAAAAAGGGGCAAGTAAGTCGTGCGTCGGCCGTCTGCCACTGTGGGGCGTATTGGCGAGAAGGAAAAACGAGAGAGAAAAAAGAGGAAGACAAGCAGGCGTGAAGGTGACCAAAGAGGAGCGTAGGAAGCTGCCGGAGATTTTCTTTTTTTTTGTCATCTGCGTTTTCTGCAAACAAAGTGAAAATGGAAAAGATTCTTTGAGGCCGTCCGGTCACGGGCGGGAGCGGGCCCGGCCTCAGGCGAAGGCGCGAAAACACAAAAGGGCCTAACCCGATGCGCGCTGTGGGTAAGGGGGTAAAAATAACAGTATAGACGTCACACCGACCATGTTGGTCTTGCAGTAAGAGCGACCAAAACAGACAGGTCATCGATAAGCAAACGATAAACGATTCCATTTAAGAAAATAATAATAAAAAAAAACGGCCTCGAAACGTCTGACCCCGTAAACAATGAAAAGGAAAAAGGAATAAAAGAAATAAAAAGAAATTCTAGGCGCCGGGATAACGGTGTCTGTCCGTGTGCAGAGAGTGCAGCAGGTTGTGGCGGAAGCCACACAAGGGTGTGACACGAGCTGTCCGTCCCGACACGGCTATTGCTTTCACCAGCACGACGGAGAGGGGGCTGCTCTGCAAACTCAAGTGTGAGACAGTATCACACTTTTTACTGCAGTAGCACTGTGTCTCACACTTTCAAAAACTATTTTCTGTCGTTGAATGGCAATCACGTTTTAGACGGTTTTAGAGAACAGCATCAGCTTTTGGTTGAAAATCCCGAATAAAACGAGCTACCATGTGATGGGGTTTGGAAGAAGAACAATACATTAAATAATCGTAAATTAATGGTTTCGAAAATTTATAGGAACGTTGTTGTTTGCGATCAAAAATCGTTCGTATTTAGGGGACTTGACTGTGCTCATTTCGGTGGAGAGATTCCCAGCTCTGCTGAGCCGGTTGCGCTACGCCGGGCCTCATCCTACCAGCCGCGCCGGCGCCGCGGCACGGGCGATCACGGGATTTATGGGGCGTTTAATTCGACCGCATTAGCGCTATGACGAGTGCGTTCGACGCTGCATTTCCGACAGACGTCCTACCCCCTTCCCTTCCCTCCCTCCCTCCCTCCCTCCCTCCCTCCCTCCCTCCCTCCCTCCCTCCCTCCCTCCCTCTCTCTCTCTCTCTCTCTCTCTCTCACTCTATCTGCCGCCCTGGCGCACCGCCAGGTCGGGCTCTGGTTATGTCTAGCGGCAGTCTGCACCACCGGGCGGCGCAGGCCGCGGGCAGGACACCGGCAGGACACCCGCCACCCACCCCCCCGCCTAGCCCCGCCCGCGCGCGCGGGAATTTCAAATCCTCTTCACGCGTCGGTCTTAAAACCTCCTCCCCCCCCTCCCCTTTCGCACCGCATGCCACCGCGCTTACGCCCCAGGCCATCTTACCCTACACAGGTAAAAATGGTTTCAAAAAAGAAATTAAAACAGCAGATAAAATTATTTTTTATTACTGCCAATAGCGGTTATATAAACAATAGCAGCAGCAACAACAACAACAACAACAACAACAACAACAACAACAACAACAACAACAAAAGAGCTTGCATCTGTATGGGTGCGCGGGCCGGTGGCGCTCGTATTTATAGCCGATGTGACTCGTAGAGAATCAAAGATGATGTATCGCTTTGGGCTGCGTCCGGTCGGTGTAACCCTCTCCCCGTGTGCTTACGTGTGTGCGTGCGTGTGTGTGTTGGTGTGTGTGTGTGTGTGTGTGTGTGTGTGTGTGTGTGTCGTTGGGAGGCGCGGTGGTGAAGAGGCCGTCTATTCCTAGTGGGCGCGGGACTATACGCTCGGGAAACTGGGACGCGACGACGGTGTGCGGCGGAACGGCAAACGGGATGTGGCGAAGGCGGCGGCCGATCCTCTATCGGGGCGGGGCGGGGCGGGGTGAGGCGGGGTGAGGCGGGGTGAGGCGGGGCAGACATCTATCCTACGTATCCGCGCGCGCGGTAAATATTCCCACCGCGCCTGTCAGAGAGATGAGTGCGGGGGCGAGCGGGAGTGATCCTCGCCCGGCCGCGCATCGCCCCCGCCCCGCCCCGCCCCGCCTCGCCCCGCCGCGCCCCACCCCGCCCCGCCCCGCCCCGCCCCCCGCCTCTCCTAGTTGACCTGACCTGACCACCTCTCCACCCAAACACGAGAACGCGCGCGCTATTTTCGAGATATTGAGATATCTCCGCCCCCCCCTCTTTTTCGCTTCCTCTCGTCTCTATGACATTTTGTTTGAAAGAAAAAACTTGTCCGACCCGGCAGCAGCAAGCAGCCGCAGCCTGATGACGGGCAGCGGCTCGCCCAGGTCAGTTGTGGCGGCGCGGTGGTGAGGTTGCCCGTGGCGTCCCCGGGGGTCCCTTACCCCTGACCTGACCCCTCAGGGGGCGGGGAGGGGCGGGGCGTCCCCGCGCACTGGAGGGAAATGTCAGCAGGACGTCAACCTAACCTGCTCGCCCAGGGTGCGGATAAGGCCCACCCCGCCCCGCCCTGCCCCGCCCCGCCCCGCGCCCCCTCCCCTCCCCACACACACACACTTTGCCAATACACGCGCGGATCCTTGAGGAGGGAACGACGCAGAGCGGCACTCTGAAGTGGTGTGGGTTCGAGTACCGGCCGGGGCGGGGCGGGGCCGCGGGGCCCACGAGGGCCGCACAGGGACACTTGACAATCCTGTGGGACGGGTTGTGCTCGCCTCCCCCCCCCCCCCCCCCCCCCCCTTCCTCCCCACGCCCTTCCTTTGGCCCGGTGACCTTCCACTATACATCCAGGCAGTGGCGCGGGACTGAGCGCCCAGCGGCCCGCCCCGCCCCGCCACGCCCCGCCACGCCCCGCCACGCCCCACCCCGCCACGCCCCGCCCCGCCAAATGTCGCGGCATTTCAGAGCGATTAACATGACCCAGCACAGCGCATATAGCGGGCCGCTGCTGCCGCCTCGCACCTCCACTCCATCATAACACTGTTTTGTGAACACACGCCACTCCGCGTCACATTATGCAAATAATAATAATTTTATCATTTTATTAATGAAAAAGGAAAAAAAATAAGAGTAATTGTAGGAATGATTCAAACACGGGAGCCTCCCGGATGCGACCGCTGCAGCGCCCGGCCCGGCCCGGATGTCCGACGGATGACGTCTGCAAGATCGATATCTCGACGTGTCGGCACCAGCGCCATTAACAAGGATTTCATCCTATTCTTATTCTCTTCTCCCTCTGTGTGCAAGTGTGTGTATGTGTGCAAGAGAGACACAGAGAGAAAATGACGTCGCTACGCCGACTGCACACGAGCAAGCATCTCTTGTCACTGTCTGTCACGCGGTCGTTCCTCCTTTGCAGTTTTTCCGCCTCTGTCTCTCTCACTCTCTCTCTGGCCCAGGCCTCCGTTGCAACTTCATTACGCCAGTCTGCAGTAATTGAAGGGAACTGCAATGGTGATGGTTGCTGCGGCGGTCGGGGTGGAGGCAGAGGCGGCGGCGGCATGCTGGTAGCGGAATTGAAACAATTACAAGGGAGGTTCGGGTCAGGATACCAGCGCACTCTCTCTCTCTCTCTCTCTCTCTCTCTCTCTCTCTCTCTCTCTCTCTCTCTCTCTCTCTCTCTCCTCTCTCTCGGGCCCATGACTCACCGGACTTATCGGCATTCAGGCGCGGGTGTTCCACCGCCCGTGCGCCGAGCGGGTACACTGGAAACCCAAGTGTGTGAATGTCGCACACTTGTAGGTGTGCGAGGATTCATTAGTACACTTGGCCGCTTAAACGTGTGAATTTTCCTAGGATATTCACACGTTTGAGTGGCTAAGTGTACGAATGAATCCTCGCACACCTATACAAGTGTGCGACATTCGCACACTTGGATGACCAGAGTAGGCAAGGCAATATACCCTGCCACACCTCTGTACGCAACGAGGTAGAGTAAGCCTCCTCCCTTCTTTTAAGATAAATGTTTGGCAAAGCAGAGGAAACCTCTCGGTGTTTTTGCAATCACTTACTCGAAAATCCCGCGCGTAGACCCAATATCGCCAACCAATAACTCCTCCATGGACGTACCTAAAACACAGAGAGAAACAAGTGAGTTGAGGTTGGCAGCCCTGGCGTCTAGAGGTCAGTGCGAATAAAGGATTTTTATTTCGAATCGAATCGAATTTTCTAAAAATCACTCCGAATCGAATCGAATCTGTAATTTTTCATTCGAATCGAATCTAACTACGCAGATTCGCCTTCGAATCGGACTCGATCAAAAACATTTAATTTACACATGCGCTCTACAGCAGTGTTACCGTGTTTTAAGAAAGTGTGGAACAAAATACATAAAAGGGAACAATGAACAAATATTCTCGCCTGTGATGAAGTGCGCGCGGCTTTTCGATTGTTGTGACTTGCCTACTCTGGTAATCCAAGTGTGCGAATGTCGCACACTTGTAGGTGTGCGAGGATTCATTCGTACACTTAGCCACTCAAACGTGTGAATATCCTAGGAAAATTCACACGTTTAAGCGGCCAAGTGTACTGATGAATCCTCGCACACCTACAAGTGTGCGACATTCACACACTTGGGCTTCCATTGTAGTCAAAGGTTCGAAGATGAACTACTGCAGATTCGAAATTTCGAGTGAGGGAAATTCGCCGCCGAATCGAACCGAACTTTTCGGAGATTCGATTCGATTTCGAACTGTTCGCACAGCCCTACTGGCGTCCACTTCCGCTCCCAGAGTGTGGGAACGCTACCCGACACTGTAATCACCCGGACCGCCGCGGTCCCGCGCTCCGCCTCCTATATCGATCACCATCCCTCCCTATGCGGGCCGAGTCGAGTGATGTCACCCGTCGATACATCGTATTGAGAGACCAAAGGCTCCTTTACGAGGTTTTAATAAAATTGTTTATCATTTCAAGCTTCATCGTTTCTCAATTGACGCGCACACAGCTCTGCTCTCGCCCCTGCTGCCGGGGTGGGGCGGGGCGGGGCGGGGCGGGGCGGGGCGGGGCGGGGCGAGAGCCGTCAAAGGTAAAGAGGCCTTTCATACCTGAGGAGGCTTAACTAGAAGCTTTGAGGAGACCGAGTCCTCAATCCGAAGAGAGCCAGCGCTGTCAAACGATCGCAATTTTTTGTAAAGGTTTCCTAGGATCTTTCACTTAAAAAATAAAACTTAAATCAAAGATCTTTCTCGGGAATATCTTTAAGAAAAATTAACGAATGTTTCGTTCTATACATCAATTGGTGTTTAGTTCCATATGTTTAAAAACTATACACCAGCTGGTGTATTCAGTTAAACTTGTTTAACGTCAATTGATGTCTAGTTGGTCAAACTGTACACAAGCAGGTGTATAGTTTTTGAACATTCGGAACTAAAAACCAATTGGTGTGTAGAACTATACATTTGTTTTACCAGTGAACATTTTTTTTTAAAGGAAACTATCGGATGGCTAAAATTTGATTCAATCATTCGTCAGTAATTTATCATGGATTTGGTGACAGACTTCTTGACTTTCGTGATACGTGCACGGAGAAGGGATATTGTTAATATAGCCTTAATCATATTTTTTTGGTTCCAGCAACTACAAATCTGTTGGCTGAGCAAAGCATCTGTTACTACAACTGTTACTACGAGATTACTGTACATAGTGAATGACAAAATATATTGTGCATCTACGGAAATATCTTCCACAGTGTAAAGGCCGGTGTCAACGGGAGATGAGGTGAGGTGCAGTTCAGTCAGAGTCAGACGGGCGCAGCGCGGCTGCCAAGGATAGCTTAGGTCAGGTTAGGTCACCGCGCGGCTCACGGCCTGACTCAGCGCGACCAATCAACGCATGACTCGATACCCACAGCTCGGGCCCGGCCCGCGGCCGCACCTATATACCCGAGAGATACGATATACGGCTAGAGTAAACGCAATATCAAACACTGCAAAAAAGGGATAAAAAAACACTCAGTCAAAGCAAATTGGTTTCCTGAGGGACAGCAGCCGCGCACACGACTATATTGTGGACTGGTGCAGCCAGACCAGACCAGACCACCCCCGGCGTTGGACTCATCAATTCTTATCCGCCCCCCGTAGAGTCGCTGACCCCGTTCCGACCCGCCGGAACCCCGCCCGCGCCCCCGCCCCGCCCCGCCCCGCCCCGGGCCCCCTCGGGGGCATCCCTTTGGGGGAGGGACCGCCCCGCCCCGCCCCGCCCCGCCCCGCCAGACTTGATTGACCACGCCCAACCGTTAGTCACCCCGGCCGGGGCGCATGTGGGACGCAGTCACGTACCCGGAGACTCTCTTCCAATCAACTAATTGATGTTTGTGATATGTGGCATTATTACTGCTCGTTCTCTCTCTCTCTCTCTCTCTCTCTCTCTCTCTCTCTCTCTCTCTCTCTCTCTCTCTCTCTCTCTCTCACACACACACACCTCAGATACGCCCCGCCGCTCCCCAAAATGATTCTAGCCGTGCACCGCCTGCCGCCGCCGTCAGCTGAAAACTTTTCACTCGCCCTTCCCATTTAATCTCCCGGCTCTGCCGCTAGGCGGCGCTGCAGTCCTCCCGCCTGCTTCGTCGTCCCGTCTCGAAGACTCAAGCAGGGCCGGGCCGGGTACAGTTATACACCCGATCCAATTGATCAGTTGGAGGGCGAGTTCATGGCGAGAGAGGGCGGCCTCGGTCTCTCTCTCTTCTCTCTCTCTCTCTCTCTCTCTCTCTCTCTCTCTCTCTCTCTCTCTCTCTCTCGCTCCGCGGTTGCGTCTGATACGACGAGCAGTAATTATTAAAAATGGATGCACACGAGCCATGGGGGAGAATGTCGAGATGGAGAGCGAGAGGCGAAGAGAGTAAGAGAAGGACAGAGAGAGAAAGGGGGGGGGGCGGAGAATGGGTAAAGGGCTTTCGATAAGTAATTGCCTAGTGATTGCGCTGGCGACGACAAAGCCGGCGCGCGCGGGCATAATGCATGCCGATGTGCAGAGGTGTGCTCTCTGCCATGCCAGAGAGTCTCTCTCTCTCTCTCTCTCTCTCTCTCTCTCTCTCTCTCTCTCTCTCTCTCTCTCTCTCTCTGCTTCCCCGGCCGGCGCCTGCTGAATATTGAGGACCGAACGGTACTGACCAACAGGGTAGGGCAGCCAGCAGCTGGAGAGCTCCCTGAGGATTACCCCGCTCCTCCCCAAAGGCAAGCAGCAGCCCATTTAATCCACGGCCCGAAGAGGGAAGTAGAGTAAAAGGATTTCAATATGACCTTATCTTCATTTTTTCGTTAATTTTTTTTTAAGTAAAGAAAAAGAAAAAGTTTTAGTGGGGCACGCTGTCTGAGGCGAGCGCCGTCAGAGGTAGGCAGCACGGCTGAAGCGCTGCAGGCGGGTTGCCTACCTGCCTCGCCTTAACGAGCGCCCAGCCCGCATACCTTCATTCGCGTGAGCCCAGCCGCAGTAAAGGGAGCGTTATCTCATCTCCTCGCGTACCCGGCGCGGCGCGGTACTTATACACGGTACTCGGAGATACCCGGCCGGCGAGGTACCCGCGGCGGCAGCGCGCTGCAGAGAAGCGCTTCCCGCGCAGTAAAGGAGCCCCCTGAGCCCAGCCGGAGGGGAGGGAGGGAGGGAGCAGGGCAGCCCTCAGAGCAGGGAAACGAGCGAGCGCAGAGGCTCGTATGCGTCCGAAAACGACAGCTGAGAGTGAGACCATTTCGATCGAACATGAACACAGCTCCCTATCACTCTCACCTCTCGTTTTCGGACGCATACGAACCTCTGCGCGCTGGTTCGTTTCCCTGCTCTGTAGCAGCCCTTTGTGAGCCACGGGGCGGGGCGAAATGACACGCCAAAAGAAGCAAATTCGCTCAATTGAAATTAGTTGTGAAAATTTAGCACTACGGCTAAAAATATTAAAACAGCGGAGAAACAAATAGCAGCGGGGTAGCTAGAAAATAAGCACTGTAGCTTAAAAATTAGTTGCGCCTATACAGCCATTCTCTCTCTCTCTCTCTCTCTCTCTCTCTCTCTCTCTCTCTCTCTCTCTCTCTCTCTCTCTCTCTCTCAAACGAGGTCTCCTGGAGGTCTCCTGGGGGAGGTATAGCCGGCAGCGCTGGGGTGGGGTGGGGTTCGAGGGCCCCGATTCGCGAGCTGAAGGTTTTACCAGGGGGTGTACTGTACGCAGGTCCCGAAGAAGGTCCCCGCAGGTCCGCTCGGGGGTCAGAGAGGTCCTTCTCACCGTGAGTCACCGCGACAGGAAGGCCGAGGAGAAGCAAAGGGCTCCCCAGCGGCACAAAGGGAGACTACTCCTTGACCTTCAGGAAGATCTACGCTACACGCGAGTCGCCCAGCCCTGAGGGGATGTTTGGCATATAGGGCAGGGCGGGTCGGACACACAGGGTGAGGACACGTTCGGGAAGGGATAGGGAGGGAGGACAGCCCACCTGTTGGTCTCTCTCTCTCTCTCTCTCTCTCTCTCTCTCTCTCTCTCTCTCTCTCTCTCTCTCTCTCTCTCTCTCTCTCTCTCTCTCTCTCTCTCTCTCTCTCTCTCTCCCTCTCTCTCTCTCTCTCTCTCTCTCTCTCTCACCCCTCCCACCCATAGGCGGAGTGTGCTGTCGCTAATGCACCATTGTTTCCGCCATGAGCCATTAGGCTCACTAACAATGCATTTCATCCACACACAGTACGCTATTAGGCCGCAGCGCAGCGCACCCTGCCGGTCATCGGCTGGACTGTGATGGCACGACGACAATCAGGCAAGCAGAAGATGCGCGCGCAGGGACACGGACCACAGTCAGTGCATTTCGCAAACGTGCAAGTGTTGCGATTCCCTCAATTTCCCCCCACGCTAAGAGAGAGAGAGAGATAGAGAGAGAGAGAGAGAGAGAGAGAGAGAGAGAGAGAGAGAGAGAGAGAGAGAGAGAGAGAGACACAGAGAAACAGGCCTAGCCCAACCTCGGGGCGCACCTGCCGGTGCACGGGGCCCCTTATTAGGAAGCTGGCCGACACCACGGGCGCGCGGTGCAGCATGCTGCACATTAGAATGGGTGACTTGCAGCCTCACGCGTGTCTCTCTCTCTCTCTCTCTCTCTCTCTCTCTCTCTCTCTCTCTCTGGTGGTGCACACAATACACTCTGACTGCTGCTACGTCGCCCCAAAGTCCCAAAGCCACGCGCAATGACAGCCGTACTTAGCCCTCTCCTTTAGCACGGTAAACTCGATATTCTGGCCTGTCCCGACCCGGCCCGGCTCGGCTCGACTCGGTTCGGCTTGCTTGGCTCGGCTTGACTTGACTCGGCTCGGCTCGGAGCGTACAGCCAGCAGGGGGAACTCGCCGGTGCACGCGCGCGCGCTTCGCCTAGAACTTTTTATTTTTCCCTCTCTTGCAGCCGGTCCTTCACCTCGCGCCTGTTTTAGTCAAAGTACCGCGTCAAAGGGGGGCCCCGCACGACACGTGGTAATTACGGGCTGACAACTTCATCCCGCCGCACCCCGCCCCGCCCCGCCGCACCCCACCACGCCCCGCTAAACCGCGCGGGCACGCGCGTGTTTCAAACGGACCCGCGTCGCGTCTAGCGTAGCGTTGATGAGCGCCGTAAAGTGGGGAGCGGAGAGAGAGGAAGAAAGAGAGGCCGACGGCGGGCTGCCAAAAAGACGGAAACGCCACCTCGGGGCGGGGGGCGGGGTGAGGCGGGGCGGCTACGAGGCGCTCGACAGACAGACAGATGGGTGGCGACAGACAGTATAGGGGAGGCCGGGGGAACTCGCGGCGGGGCGGGGCGGGGCGGGGCGAGGGCCCACCGCGGCTGTAAAGGGGTACGCACACCGGGGCAGGGTGAAGCCTGCGCACCTCTCGTATAAATATTAACGCGGTGGTAATTAGGTGGGCTAAAGGCGCGCGCCTGCCATACCGCGCGTATATAGCGGAGCGCTGTAGAGCGGGGCGGGGCGGGGCGGGGTGGGGTGGGAATATTCCCTTCTGTCCCAACATCATAGTTACTTTGGCTACTTTTTCATGTACCCGGTTTTCAGATAACGCACACACACGCGCCGAACACTACGGCCACGGCCCTTGCTACGATTTGAGGGGATAGAGTGGGTCGTAAAAATGTAGGTGACGCTCGCAGAGACCAGAAGCTGACAAATGGGCGGGGCAGCATAGGGCAGGGGGCGCGTCAGCTCCAAGCTGACATCACCCCTATATTGCGAGCGCGCGGGGGCGCGCGGGGGCGCGCGGCGGGCGTCTGGTCTGCAGGGTGACCTGGCCAGGACGCGGAGGGGGGCGGCGAGGGGCGGGGGGGAGCAGGCCGTCATCTCTATTCTGAGGTGCACTATTGGGTCAGGGTGCCGCCCCGCCCCGCCCCGCCCCGCCCCGCGCGATGGTCTGTGTGCAGTAGGGCGTGGCTGACTACCCGACCCCGCCCAGCCCCGCCCCGACCTGCAGGGCTTAACCCCGCGTCGCAGAGGCGGCCCTCTCAACAAGAGAAGCAGACAGGGCTCGCGGGACTGGGGCGGGGCGGGGCGGGGCGGGGCGGGGGCGGGGGCGGGGCGGGGCGGGGCGGGGCGGGGCGGGGCGGGGCGGGGCGGGGCGGGGTGGGGTGGGGTGGGGTGGCGGGTGGGGTGGGCGACACATCCCTACTCTATACGCGCCGCGACTGAGGACACGGCCGCCGCACACCCGCTCTCTAAATTGTGTAATTTTCAGGGAAAACACGCCGCGCCGGGTCCTCCGCAGGGAACGACCGCGCCCCTGGAGAGGGTGTTCCAGCCGCCGTCCAGCAGGGGTGCTGTCCTGCCCTGACCTTACAACATAAACCGACGGGGATACAACTCGGATATTTTTGTACGCCTCGCAATTCAAAAACATTCAGAAAAATTTAAGGAAATTTAAGAAAAATAAAATAAATAAAAAAATGAAAAAAAAAATAAAAAAAGAAAAACAGAAAAAATCAAGAAAATTCCCAAGAATTTGCTGAATTCTAGAAAAACTCGAGCAAAAATTCACAAAAACTTCACAATAATACAGATAAATTCACAAAACATCACAAAATCTGTACACCAAAATTCAGAATTGTTTCCCCCTCGACATATACCCACCCCCTGGCCGGCCGGGCCGGGTAAGGAAGGTTTTCCAGCTGCCGTAATCCTGTTGCTCATCGACAGGACTGCAGCAGGACTGCAGCAGGACAGCAGGAGCGCTGCTGTCCCGCCCTGCCCTCAGGACATATACCCACCGGGCCGGCTCACTTCCTCTCATCAACTCGTTTAATGTCTCCCTGTTTGCCCCGCGGGCCGCACCAGGCCGGGCCCGGGCCCGGGCTGTCTGTGCACGGCTAAAAGCTCACGCCATGTTGTCCCAGCCCGCCCCACCCCACCCCGCCCGCCCCGCCCCGCCCCGGAGCGATCAAATTACCCAGAGTGTGATCTGACGCTCCCCTCGGCCCGCCGCGTACTAAACCTAAACGGCGCACTCAGCTCCTCTCTGTCATCGTGACGGCAAGTCTGCTCCGAGCGGCGGCGAGGCTACTCCGGGCAGTGGTGAGCGAGGGGTAAATAAATCCGAATTTTGATGTACACCACTAATTCAAAATTCACACTAATTCAAACTAATTCACGCGAATTCAAAACTAATTCACGCGAATTCAAAACGAATTCAAAACAAATTCAAGCGAATTTAAGGAATGACCTCAGAAAATACACGCACATCTGATCCAAATTATTCTCTCAATTACATGATTAAATAGGATTTTTAGTAAATTATTGTGAATGATTTCTATTTATTCCAAATTATTGGAAATTAACTTGCAACTGCGCCAAATAATCACAATTATTTCAATTATTTTTTTAAACTTTTCAGAAACAAATTTTGCTCTGCAATTGAAAGGGTGGCGTGAAAACATGGAAAATTTTTGCGGCAGTAAACCTCCCGAAGGAGGTTGCGGTTCCCGCCAGGCACAGGGCTTTTACCCCCTGTGGCAGCCAACTGCTTCGGTGTTCCATGGGAACCGGCGCTTTGCTGACTGCGATCCTATCGCGCAATTCGACAGATTTGATCCCCGTACCACCATTGGCCTACCCCTAGAGGTACGAGCGGTGTCAAGAGCGTTAGACTTCCTGATCCCAGTTTCAGAGGCCTTACCTCAGAGGGGTACGCGGGATTCGAACCCACAACCCCGAGTGCCGACACGTAGCCAGAACAGGAAGCGACCCAACGCCCAGAGCCACCGAGCCAACGGCGGTGAGACGTGTTTAACTTCTATTTGACCTGCCATCCAGCTGCGGCCAAAGGGAATGTCAAGCGCGAAAAACACTTTCCCGAGTGGGAGTCGAACTTCGGACCACTCCGTTCGATGTTGCGCGCTCTACCAACTGAGCCACGACGCCACGATGACTGTGCAGTGCGACGGGTTCAAGCCGTATTTGCCGTATCCTGCAGCCTCCAGCCGGGAGGACAGGGCAAATACAACTCGGACCCGTCGCACTGGACAGCCATCGTAGCGTCGTGGCCGAGGTCGTGGCTCAGTTGGTAGAGCGCGCAACACCGAACCGAGTGGTCCCAAGTTCGACTCCCACTCGGGAAAGTGTTTCTCGCGCTTGACATTCCCTTTGGCCGCAGCTGGAGGGCAGGTCAAATAGAAGTTAAACACGTCTCACCGTCGTTGGCTCGGTGGCTTTGGGCGTTGGGTCGCTTCCTGTTCTGGCTACGTGTCGGCACTCGG